>JASVEL010009056.1:0-55470 GCA_032618575.1 Nicotiana noctiflora | reverse complement strand
TCCTTCTTCTATGAAACTCCCCATTTTCACCACTTCATTAAAATTTTTACCAATAGCCGATACCAGATGACCATAGTAAGTAGGCTCTAAGGCCTGCAGAAAACAATCCACCATTTCTGTTCTCTCCATCTAAAGCCGTATTCCCGGAAACTTTCCCCGGGCTTCTTTTCCATCTTTGTTAGTGACAGCCTGTCTAGAATTATCTCTAAGTTGTACTGGAAGTGGTTAGAAAACGACTAGGCTAGATCATCCCAGATGAACCATCTGGTGTGATCCTGACGTGTATACCACTCCAGCGCAGAACCACTCAAACTCTGGCTAAAATACGCCTTCAAAAGTTCATCTCTTCCCCCTGCACCACGGATCTTGCTACAATAACCCATGAGATGGGCTACAGGATCCTCGTGTCCATCGTACATGTCGAACATAGGTAGCTTGAATCCAACCGGGATCTGTACTTCTGAAAACTAACACAAATCTTTATATGCGATGCTCACTTGGCCTCCTGCCCTTGTATGTTACGGAAAGATTGTTCTAAACTTCTCATCTTCCGTGCCATTTCTTCCTGCTCCAAGTTCTTGATAGGCTTTTCTTCCGTCATCTCCATAAGTGGGGTATAGGAGTCATGCTGCCTAAATGTTGGCTCCGGCGGATAGTAATGTGTATCTTGCACATGGAACACTGGTTCACTTCACGATTTGAGCAACATGTGGTGGTGCCACATACACCGGGGCGACCCGTGGTGGTTGAGGTGGAATCTGTTTGGACAGTGGTGGTGGTGCGTGTGAAGTTGTGTCATAGTAGTGTTGGTAATTTGGGTACGTGGAGGATGAGTTCATGGTAGGTGGTTCGGGATTAGGATTGGCGGGAGGGACATATGTTGGATTGGCTGGATATGTGGGTAAAGGTTGACCCCCTGGACCAGGCTTGGTACATTTCAGACACTTGCTGCTTTAGCTTATACATCTCCACGCAACATCCACAACCTCTTCTTCTTGTACTGGGTCCATGATAGTTGGTTCAATCTTCTGAGTCACAGCCTTAGACATAGGTTTTGATCGTATGTTGTAATGATGATTTGCTAGAATGCCAGTTGCCAACTAAAATCTGATACTCATCAACAACAACACTTGTTAATAGTTAGTTCACAAAGGGGGTAAGATACAACGATTAAAAATCACAACTTTTGCCCTTGATCATTATGCATCATCCCGGCACTTATTCCATTTTGAATCGACTTTAATCTCTTCTTTCTCTTTTTTCATTCATCCTTTTTTTTTTCTTTTTTTTTCTTTTTCTTTTCCTTTTTTTCTTTCTTTTCTTTTCTTTCTTTTTCTTTTTCAATTCTTTCTATTATACTTTTTTTTTCATTTTCAATTTTCTTTTTCATTCTTAGATATTTGCCTATTGCCCAAATAATTAGTATAAAGCGGAAAAAGATTAGCAACAACTTCTTTTGGAACCTTTTCATTGATACTCGAAAACATTGAATACAAAAATGATGTTGTGCTACAAATGCGAAAGGAATACCAATATAAAATACATGCCCTATGAGTACATTAATGCTCCTAATGCCCGCGAGACGTCGTTCGGTCATGCCGCGGACCTATATGCTAATCCACTTCGGAGTTTATCTAGGTCAGACATGACTTGCTTTACAAAGAACTTTACGACTGATCAAATGTTGCCTGGGACAAATCTTCGCACAATTGGCATTTTCTGGTGATGTACTGAGCAATATTGACGATTCTTTCTCGAATGACCCATTTTTCTTGAAGCAGCAATCTGATCTGTTTGGCGCAAGCGTCTAAGGTTTGTTGGTTCTCTTTCTGTAGTTGTTGTAACTCAAATTCTAATTGAGCCATAGCCATGTAACAATGTTCTCTTTCTTCTTCAAACTCTTTGATTATCTTGCTACTTTTAACTGTGGCTATAATGACTTTCTTTCTCAATCGAGCTACCTCGACTTCATGTTTATCTTGCAGTTGCTGAACCATTCTAGCTCATTCCTCGGCATCTCTCGCCAGTTGCTTCCAAACCCTGACTAACTCCTTTTCTGCTTTATCAAGATCGAAGCTGTTGTCATTCACTTTGCGCCGTAGATTTTTAATCAGTTTCTCATCTCGGGCTAAGCGAACCGGGGTCTCGGATGCAATTTTCATTTTTGCAACTTGAGCCTTTAAGGTTTCATTCTCTTTTTTCAGCTGCTTCTTTTCTCCTTCGTCAGATGCTGCTTGTAAACTGCTCTCGAATTGGAGATCTCGAAACTGTTTCTCTAGCAAACTGATCTTGGCTTTATACTTATTTTCTTTGGCCACCCAATTTCCGTATTCCTTAGACTACTCGGCCAAATCTTGTATGTGAGGCCTTTTTAATGGTCTATCATGCTCATTACCCAGATGATACCATGCGGCATACCCTGGCGATACTTCTCCCTGAGCTCTGTTTTCCACACAAGTTTGTACCTTCAAATTTTGACACTCATTCCAAATCTGTCGGATCTTTGCTTCCGGGAATTGCCCATCCGGACTAATCTTTATTGCTTGCAAACTGAGGTCCCCATCCTTCGGTATAACTTGATATCTTCCAAGCTGTCGTAAGACCCTGTACGGTGCATAAGGCTGGATGCTTTTTAAGCCCATGATCAAAAAATGTGACCCTTCCGTCGGCATGTATATCACCTCATCAAGGGGCAACCATCCGTATGCCCAATCAATTTGGCTATCGGTCAATGATAGTAAGTATAAAATCCAACCTTTAGCACCCTACGGCAGCTTAACTTCTTTTGTTCTCGTATAGAATTCTTCAAGGCACGTTCTTTCAGACGGCCCATAGCTCAAGAACGAAGGATGGCGGCATAGATGTTCTATCAACCAAATTTGCAAAATCAAGTTACATCCCTCAAAGAATTTGTACCCTGCTTTACATGTTGTAAGGGCACGGTGCAATTATCTTGTACAAGCAAAGTACTGGCCACCCCGGTGGCTCTTGTATCAATGTACCCATCCTTTCTTGGAAATATGATTAGCCCGAGAAACGCCACCAGAAAGGCGAATCGTCGATGTTCCTCCCATTTGGCCCGGTTGGACTTACTACAGAGTCTGTTTGTAGGGTCATTGAAACCCCCGACATGTCCATATCTAATGTAGATGAAGTTTAAGGAGAAAAACCCATTAACCAAATCCTCGTTGTGGACGTTCCGAGCAATCTTCAAAGAGTCGAGGAATCGGTGCACCATTATCGCTCTTGGAGCCACCGGGTATTTCTCTTTTAAGGGGACCTCATTTTTTCCTATATAGTAGGCAACTTCCTCAAGAGTAGGAGTGAGTACAAAGTCCGAGAAATGTAGGACGTTGTGTGCAGGATCCCAGCATGTGATCACAAGTGCTCGAATTATATCGCCTCGGGGAATTATGTCCATTAATCCCGTAAGGTCCTTCAAATAACATTTGACCCAATCTTGTCCTCCCTGTCCAATGTCGTTCCACCATAATCTTAGCTCCAAAGGGATTTTATTCATTAGAGTGAATTGTTCATTCTGTATCGTGCTCATCCTGCACATTTATTAAAGGCGATTTTATTTAGAAAAAGGAAAATATTTTTTCAGAACCAATTTTCATTTTATGACCTTCTCAGGCTTTTATTTTGAAAAAAGAAAAAGACATGATTTTCGAAGTGGCCATCTTTGCCAAAACAGCCTTCCGGCATCCTTACGGAACATTCGGCTATTTCAAAAAATAGCAATCACCTCGATTATTTGAAACTAAAATATTTTTTTGGTCATTTTCTAAAAGGGTAGTTGGACCCGTTCAAGGGTTACCTACGTATCCCACCTAATGGCGAGAATCAAACCTGCGTTGTACGGTCAGATTATTTGACCAATTATTTCAACAACAATGTTCTTTCCTATTTTTTAGATTTTCTTTTCAAATTTCTAACAACTCTTTTGTCAATATCTCTCTTTGTTTTTTTCAGAATATTCTCTTTCTATTTCTCGGGAATTTGTCGGTCCGCATAATGATCAAATACAATTAAAAATGCAACATATAATATGCTCGGTCTTTAATTACCGGGTCACCTGTCATAGACGGACCCAACCCCTGTGTTGTGTCCCCTATGTCAGTTATGATGCAAATAATCGTCCTAGACTTATATTCAATATCTTATAGATTCATAGAGTGCTAGACCGTGTACCCGAGTGGATAACTCGGATCGAGGAGGGGGCTACGTACCGGTGACCCGCGGGGTCGTTCGGCTTTGTAACTTATCCGGCCTCTGTTTCTTATTTTGGGTATAACTTAACAGGAAAGGGGAGTCTCAACCAGTAAGCACATCCCCGGAGGTAAAGAAGAGAAGAGTTTTCGGTACAATTTATATATATAATCCACATAATATCAAAGCGGTAAAACATGTAGCATGTTGGTCAAAGCATGTAACTAAGTCAAATAATACCGAGAACGGCAATTCTAACGAGCTCGAATTCTTAAACCCTGAAACCGAAGTTCTTGGTTACATATCCCCAGCAGAGTCGCCAGAGCTGTCACACCTCCCTTTTTACTACCTTTTTAGTTAATTCCCGATCAGGAGAATAAGTTATACCTCGACGTCATGAATACCCCGGGAAGGATATACTAACAACGAGGAAGGAGTTTTTCCAAATAAAGGACAATCGGTCCTATTTATAATTTCAGAGTCGCCACTTGGGAAGATAATGGTGTCCCAAGTCACCGGTTAATCCCGAATCCGAGGAAATTGACTATGTTTTTATCAGTGTGCGCAACGAGAAATTCAGATAAGAAATTCTGTTAACCCGGGAGAAGGTGTTAGGCACTCCCGGATTCCGTGGTTTTAGCACGGTCGCTCAACTGTCATTTTTGGTTTTATATGACTTATTACATGCCTTTTAACAATATATACGTTTTTCAACTTTAATATTTTTACGAATTACGACGTCGCAAAAACGTATTTCGAGTCACACCGCAACCAGTATGCCTATGACCCTTAACACGTTTCGGCTTCGCCGGGATTTATGATTTGAGTCACATCAAATGTGCACTCGTATTAAGGAAAGTATATTCTTAAATTGTGCCTAAATCATCTATCGGCTTTTTAATATTTTGGAAAGGTTGTGAAATTATCTAACAACCTTCCCGAGTCTAACATATATAACTTACTTATTTATTTGGGGGCCCCGCTGTTTCGTTTTCAATGCGAGGCTCGTCCCAACTTATTTTTTATAGTTTGATCCTAATATGTACTATGTGTTTCTATTTTGGTTTTTTCCTTAGTTCATCATTTCCAGCATCAGAATCCAGGCCTTATTTCTATTTACTCATGGGCCTGGATTTGGGCTTAACACACATCAGACTTCATTCCTGGGTATTGAAAATCCAGGAACGCGCTGAATCACGTTCAACAGAAGCCCAATAGCAGACTTACACAACTTTGGGCCTTTGCATTCTATTAGGCCCAGATCAGATATCATTATAAAGGAGAAACAGAAATCAGAAAACAATATATGTCACACCCCTTTTTTAACCAAAACCTTCCCCTAAACCCTCTTAAATTAATAAAAAGATTTAGTAAAAAGCTTGAAAAGAGTTTTCAATTTTGAAAGTGACAAAAAATTATGCTTTAAAGGAAATAACTTAGAGTCGCCACCTGACATTGGTTTCGGTGTGCCAGGCCACCATTTTTAAAATGATTTTCCTTTTAAAAAATTTTGGACTCGAAAACATAAGTCTGCACTAGAGATTCGGGTAAGGGGGTTCATTTGACTCGGAGAGAAGGTGTTAGGCACTCCCCAAGTCCCGTTAAGGTCACGGTTGCGTACTCGATCTAGTGGGCTCTTAGAATATTCGATTGAGGTAGAAAGCACAGAAACAAAATAAACACACAAGAGGCTAGAGGTCGTCCCCACCTAAAAGACAAAAAAATAAATAAATAAAGAAAATGTTAAAATTCTATTCTACGCTACTTCTTCTACGATGTTTGCCATGGCCTCCAATTACATTTACTTCGGGGCATTCCTCGGGTTAAAATATATGCAAATTCCTCGGGGCATACCCCAGATAAATATAACTAAGGGAACGACCCCTCGCCTCGAAACTAAGAAAATCCTAAAGGCCTGCCTACCCGAGTGTGGTCTATGCATGCTGCTAGCGTTCAATAAGTAACTAGTAACAATGAAAAAGAAACACTAAAGAACTTAACAGTAAACCCAGTTATGTATTCCTTCAATTTCAAATCTATGTTATCTCGATTCAATTAAACTAATAACTCATGATTTGATTCATTTATCACAAATTATGATCTATAATCATGATTAATTCAAATGAGCAATTTGGCTCCTGAATATTCACTAAGATGTCCTAGTGAGACAACTTCAATTCATTTCAAAAGAGAAAACCAACACGCAAGATAGAAATATAAAAATTGCAAACACGCGCATCATATTAAGAAGGATGGAGTAACAAAGAAAAAATTGGACCTTCCATGGATGAATCCAAAGTTGCGACTCAGAAGACCAACCAAAAAATGACCATAATCGGAACAGCAGGCAAGAATCGACGACCTCGAAAGGAACCTCCGGTTCGCAAACGGATAGCTCGTCAACTCGACTCAAATTTATGGTGGCGTTTTGGGCGTTGTTTCAGCAGATATTAGCTGCATCTCGAGACTGAGTCGAGGTTGTTTGGTGGAGGTTTCAGGTGGCATTCATGGAGGTGAAGACGATGGCTTTCATGGCTGGTATTTCAATAGAAATCGCCGGATTTTTGGTGTTGATTTGCGGGTGGATTTCAACTATTTTTTGTGGTTGTTTTTAGGTTGTTTTTACTGCCTATTTCTGACCATTTAAACATATAGAAGCCATGGGTATCTGGTGGTGAAGCTTGACCAGAGATGGAGGCTAAGGGAGATGAAAGCTTCTCAAAATGATTGGGGTGGCTGCTTCTTCAAGATGGAGTTACGACGACAGGCGATGGGGCTTTGAGAGACGGCTCAGGGTGGAGGGAGTGGTGCTTAAGGTTTAGAGCTGTGGAGAAGATAGGAGATTCAGTTGGGGCCGGCGACTCTAATGTGTTGGCTGGTGTGGTTTTTCTCCTAGGGTTCTTTTTTGTTCTCTTCCTTTTTCTCTAATTTAGGTTTCTTATTAAGGAGTGGGATCCGGTCGAGTATGAAGGAAACGGGTCACAGGCTTTGGGGCGGGTCGTGGGCTGGTTTATGATGGGTATCAATTTGGGCTAAAATTGTCTGAAAATTTAAATTAAATACCCATAGAAACTCTAAATTAATTTTGATAAACTATTAGTATTAAAGATAAAACTAAAATTAAATTTGGGACAATTTTTGGTATTTTCAAGGATTATATTAAAATAAAAAATAGGTTCAAAGTAATATATCCTTCTAAAAATATCTAACGTGGATTAAGTAAAGAAATATGAAATTATTTTTTTGTAATTTTCAATTTTTGTTCTTAAAATAATCTAAAAAAATCAAAATTAGTGAAAATAACTATATTAAGCCTAAATTAAATATTTTATGCTAAAATGGGTTAAATTTTGGGGAAGGTCAAAAATTACATGTCTACAGCTGCCCCTCTTTGATTGAAAATACAAAGTATTTCAAACAAAGAACGACTAGACATGATTTTTGACCTAACCCTTATTTAAAAGACCAACTAGAAGAAAAGAGAATGTGACCGAGCTCTGGTATCTGAGCTGCATACATATCCTCGGCTATAGAGGAATCAGGCCACGTGTAGTTTAGAAGTGAATGAGATGATGGAGTGTACCGAGGTGGAGAGTCCAGTCGAGTACCGTCGAGGTTCCGGTTCACGGTCCTGTTATTACATCAAAATCAGAAAATGAAAAAGACTAACTAAACCTGTTAACTATGAGTTACAACATTCCTATCTCTATGTTTTCTGAAGCTTGATCTTGAGTCTTGAATGGTTCTTTATGTAGACTTTAGATCTGAACCTTGACGCTCGCTAGATGAAGGTGTTAGTTCATTCTCTTCTACTTTTCGGATCAAAAACGGACATACAATACTTGTGACTTTAATCATGTCTTGAGCAATGCATCTTTTGTCTCGGCCTCTACATTTTGGACTCACCTCCCTTCTTATTTTTTTCTTTTTTTTATTTTTTTTTCTTTTTCTTTTCTATTCTGGATTATAATTACTTATGTTGATCACCCCGGATTGTTGACTCACATTCTTGCCGCGAGCTTCTGCTACCTCTAGCATGAACTGATTTCTAATATGATTTCCCTCGTTATCCATATGGGCGCCTGACATTAAAAAAACAAACAAAACAAAAGAAATTTTTCTGCCCCAATATGGGATTCGGGCATAAATGTGAATGTTAATTGGATCATGCTACCTACAGAGCTTTCAGAGTTTGAAAGTTAGATCCCATTATCAAAGAGGGTCCTGAAAATTCTAAAGTTAAATACCATTATCCAGGAGGGTCCCGAGAATTCTAAAATTAAATTTCATTATCGAGGACGGTCCTGAGAACTCCAAATTAAATCCCATTATCCAGTAGGGTCCTGAGAGCTCTAAACTAAATCACAATTATCCAGGAGGGTCCTAAGAACTTTAAACTACGTCTCATTATCCATGAGGGTCCTGAGAACTTTTAAACTAAATCACATTATCCCGGAGGGTCCTTAGAACTTTAAAAATTAAATCCCATTATCCATGAGGGTCCTGAGAACTCTAAAATTCAATCCCATTATCTAGGATGGTCCTAAAAACTCTAAAATTAAATCCCATTATCCATGAGGGTCCTGAGAACTCTAAAATTAAATCTCATTTTCCAGAAGGGTCTTGAGAATTCTTAAAATTAAATCCCATTATCCAGGAGGGTCTAGAGAACTCTAAAATTAAATCCCATTATCCAGGAGGGTCCTGAAAACTTTTGAAATTAAATCCCATTATCCAGGAAGGTCATGAGAATTCTAAAATTAAATCTCATTAACCAGGAGGGTCCTGAGAACTCTAAAATTAAATCCCATTATCCAGAAGGGTCCTGAAAACTTTTGAAATTAAATACCATTATCCAGGAGGGTCCTGAAAACTTTAAACTAAATCCCATTATCCAGAAGGGTCCTGAAAATTCTAAAATTAAATCCCATTATCTAGGAAGGTCCTGAGAACGTTAAACTAAATCCCATTATCCAGGAGGGTCCTGAGAATTTTAAACTAAATCCCATTATCCATGAGGGTCCTGAAAACTTTTGAAATTAAATCTCATTATCCATGAGGGTCCTGAGAACTTTTAAAATTAATCCCATTATCCAGGAGGGTCCTGAAAACTTTTAAAATTAATCCCATTATCTAGGAGGGTCCTGAAAATTTTAAAATTGAATCTCATTATTCAAGAGGGTCTTGAGAACTCTAAAATTAAATCCCATTATCCAGGAGGGTCCTGAGAACTTTAAATTAAATCTCATTATCCAGGAGGGTCCTGAAAACTCTAAACTAAATCCCATTATCCAGGAGGGTCCTGAGAACTCTAAAATTAAATTCCATTATCAAGGAGGGTCCTCAGAACTTTAAATTAAATCTCATTATCCCGGAGGATCCTGAAAATTCTAAAATTAAATCCCATTATCCATGAGGGTCCTGAGAATTCTAAAATTAAATCCCAATATCCAGGAGGGTCCTGAGAATTCTAAAACTAAATCCCATTATCCAGGAGGGTCCTAAAAATTCTAAAATTAAATCCCATTATCTAGGAGGGTCCTGAGAACTCTAAAATTAAATCCCATTATCCAGAAGGGTCCTGAAAAATCTAATATTAAATCCCATTATCCAGGACGGTCCTGAGAATTCTAAAACTAAATCCCATTATCCAGGAGGGTCCTGAAAACTTTTAAAATAAATCGCATTATCCAGGAGGGTCCTGAAAACTTTTAAAATTAATCCAATTATCCATGAGGGTCCTGAATATTTTAAAATTAAATCTCATTATCCAGGAGGGTCCTGAAAACTTTTAAAATAAATCTCATTATCTAGGAGGGTCCTGAAAACATTTAAAATTAATCCCATTATCTAGGAGTATCTTGAGAACTCTAAACTAAATCTCATTATCCAGTAGGGTCCTGAAAAATTATAAAATTAAATCCCATTATCGAGGAGGGTCTTGAGAACTTTAAACTAAATCCCATTATCTAGGAGGGTCCTGAGAACTTAAAATTAAATCCCATTATCCAGCAGGGTCCTGAGAACTCTAAAATTAAATCCCATTATCCAGGAGGGTCCTAAAATCTCTAAAATTAAATCCCATTATCCAGGAGGGTCCTGAGAACTTTAAACTAAATCCCATTATCCAAGAGGGTCCTGAAAATTCTAAAATTAAATCCCATTATCCAGGAGGGTCCTGAGAACTTTAAATTAAATCCCATTATCTAGGAGGGTCCTGAAAATTATAAAATTAAATCCCATTATCCAGGAGGGTTCTGAGAACTTTAAATTAAATCACATTATCCAGGAGGGTCCTGAGAACTCTAAAATTACATCCCATTATCAGGAGGTCCTAAGAACTCTAAACTAAATCCCATTATCCAAGAGGGTCCTGAGAACTTTGAACTAAATCCCATTATCCAGGAGGGTCCTGAGAACTTTTGAACTAAATCCCATTATCCAGGAGGGTTCTGAGAACTTTAAACTAAATCCCATTATCCAGGAGGGTCCTGAAAACTTTAAACTAAATCCCATTATCCATGATGGTCCTGAAAATTCCAAAATTAAATTCCATTATCCAGGAGGGTCCTGAAAACATTTAAAATAAATCCCATTATCAAGGAGGGTCCTGAAAATTCCAAAATTAAATCCCATTATCCAGGAGGGTCCTGAGAACTTAGAATGAACTGACCTGAGCCATGCTCCCATCTTGGAGGATTCTGAATAGAATTTTGCTCCCTGAACCATGATTTTTCATGGGAGGTCCCTGTGGACTTAAAAATTTCTTGCCCCTGCTTTAGACAAATAAAATCTGGTTAGTTTAAAAATTGTGGTGGTTAGTTTGTGGCATTATTGCTGAGCGTCTGCTTTCGCCACTATCATGCTTCATCTTGATTAGCTGCTTCAGGCTAGCAAGGAGTTGTTTGCCCCTTTGATTGGAGTTAGACTACAAAACCTCTGACCTGAATCTCTCACATTCACTTGTTGCATTGTGTTTTTGTTTTGAGAGGTGTTGAATCTTTGTATTTTCTCAAAATTCAAGATCCACTCAACTGCCTGAACCTCAGTTATCACCATACTTCTTACTCTAACTCATGTGAATTGTGATGTGCATGACCGAACTCTACTTTGTACAATTGGAAAGCTGGTGGCAAATTTTAAAGTCATTTCTTACTTATTCTGACCAAACAGACTCAAAAAGGGACTCAAATAAAACGAGAGGAACAAAATAAGGGACAAGGGAAAGAGATAATACTTAACAAGAAAATTACGAAGTAGAAACTTATCAGATGTAGATACCAACTCTAATGACCATGATCTGCACCTTTGGACTAAGTGGCCTAATCTCTCAAGCGAGTCTAATATTCAACTCTTGTTGTACCTCTTCACTGTGAAACTGGGCTTCAACGCTTCCCATTTGATCCACAATCCTCAGTCGACCTGTAGAGCCCTGATGGGTTTTCACCATTAAGCCTCTCTCATTTTGCTCGTTTTCTCAGCTCACCGTCGCCTTACGGTGCCCCTGAGGGTTTTCACCGATAAGACTCTCTCATTTTATCATTTTCTCTTATTGTTCTGAGAAAGAAGGTATTACCCATGATGCAGGGAGATCATACTTTCACCAACACTTGATATGGCATCCTCAATGATTGGTCGGAAGGTCTTTCTTTGGACCGTAATGTAGGCTTTTGGACAGGGGTTAGAAAGAAAGGGTAGCATGAAGGCTCAAAATAATTCAAGATGAAAGGGTTCAAAATAACAACTTTTTGAATCAGGTCTTTTGGCAAAATTAAAACTTCTGCCCCAGTTTCATGAAGTTTGGGGAATTTGTTTTTTTGGATTTTTTCTTCTTTGATGGAATTTATTAGAA
This sequence comes from Nicotiana noctiflora, assembly GCA_032618575.1. Taxonomy (NCBI): domain Eukaryota; kingdom Viridiplantae; phylum Streptophyta; class Magnoliopsida; order Solanales; family Solanaceae; genus Nicotiana; species Nicotiana noctiflora. The sequence goes on along the minus strand of JASVEL010009056.1, from coordinate 43,406 downwards.
AATCTGCCCCAGTATTGATTTCGGGGGATTATGAAATATTTTATTTGGTATGACCGAACTGTAAGGCTACCTACGTATCTTGTGGTGACAAGAATCAGGTCGAACATGGTTCAAAAGACTACTTTTTATTACTATTTCTTTTTCTCTTTTTTTTCTTTCTTTTTTCTTTTTTGTCTTTTTTTCTTTTTGTGATTTCCTCTTTTTTCCCTTCTTTTTCTCTTTTTTATTTTTATTTTCTAGGTCCTAACTCTATTTCTGATTCCAATAGAGGGGTACGAAACAAAAAATTAGGGATCAAAATGGGTAGCAAAGGATAAAAGTATTTGGGTAGCAGAATAAAAGCCTTTGTCATACCAAAGTTTGAGAATGCCAAGTACAAGCGTGTAATTGAAGATAAGCAAATAAATCATGCACAATATCTATTGATGGCATCATCACAAATAGAAAGTGTCGACAGGAAATACCTTTGTCCCAATGAATGATCCTTGCCAATTCAGAGCAAACTTGATTCAACCTTACCTTGATGTGAAAGAATGCATTTCAGCACTGACACATTTACCTCAAACTGCTTGAGAAACATTTCCTTGTTGTATGCTCTTATCAAACTCTTGATTTCTAGACTTACTGCCTCAGTTTCACTCAATTCAAACTTTAGTTTATCTCAGAATGCGTGAATCTTTACTTGTTTCCTCAAATGCCTCTTTTGTCATGTTCAAAACTGTGCTATTGCTTCACGATCAGACTAGCTTTCAAGATCAGGTTGAAAATTATACGTTCATGTCATGTCGCTTGAGTTGGGATGAAGAGAACTATAAGAGAAAAGGAAACCTAAACAAAAATGACCAAAACTAATAGAAAACATGAGATTGCATTAGACACATGGTGAAAAGGGTTTGAACAGAATAAGAAAAACAGACATGGGTTGCAACCTTGGAACAATCCTAAAGAACATTAGACGAGTTACTACAACTAAACAAACTAGACACAATAAGAAGAAGAAGAGTTTGAGCCACAAGATAATATCTAGATTATATCCCTGAAATAACCCGGACAAGCAGAAATGACAATAAAATAAACCACCAAAACTCCTCCCGGCCAACCAAGAAAGGAGTGTCTTTCCAATTACCAAGCTCAACATATTAACCACTAGATTGCACATCAAAATTACCGGGACCTTCACTAATTTCAACATCATGAACTTCAGCCAACAACTTCCTAAGAGGATTCTCATACTCCATGTCACCATGCATCTTTCCCACAAAGCTTGCATCATCATGTGTAGGTAAAGGATTCTATGCAATGTCTTGGGTGTCTGGAGCTGGGAATATGGTTGTTTTGACTGGTGGAGCATGGAAAGTTTGGGAGGAAGTACCAGGGTAATTGTGGTAAGGGGTGAAGCTTGGTGCGTGTTGTGGGGAAAGATCAATGGTAGTAGGAACCTGGACTTGTGATAGTGGTGGAATGGAGGCATGATTTTCTGTATAGTTGGTAGGGAATGAAAGTGGAGGATGTTCCTTAATCCAGGCATGATACATTTCTGCAATCTGTTGTTTCAACCTTTGGACCTCATCTTTCAATTCAGACTCCGACTCCACAACTCCTTCGGCGGGTCAACAACTCTTGTGTCCAAGTCTTTGCCAGCCATGGTTTCCTTGATTTTTGACATTGTATTGTATGGATGAATTGCCAAAGCACCACAAACTAACCACCCTCTGTTATGATAACAATGAAAGTAACAAAGAGGAGCAAAACAAAGCCAACACGTTAGCGTTAGAGCATTTATCATATATAAAAATATCACATTGCGTGCAATGCCCTAGCAACAATTAATGGTTCTAGAATGGCTTCGAGGGTCAGAAGGTCATTTGGCATCATCCCAATTCTGTTCACTTCAACCTTCTTTTTCTTTCTTTTTCAGCACTTCTTGAATTGTTCGTTTTCCTTACTTTCCTTTTCTCTTTAATTGTCACTCTTTTCTTTCCTCTCCTTCCTCACATCCACAATTCATTCTTTTTTTTCTTTTTTTAGTTTTCAGAAAAATGATTCGATCGAACCCTATGTAGGTTGCCTACGTATCATGCCCCTCATGAATCAGATCAAGCGTAGTTCTTGAAAAGTAATGGATAAAATAAAATAAGAATAAAATCTTTTTGGATTTTCATTTATAATAATTTTTTTATTTTTCAAATACAAAACATAAAGTATTATAATAAAAGACTCGACAATCTTAACTAGACTAACAGACTCGATACGACTGTACAAGACTAAAAATTAAAAGACAACATAAAATAGACTAAAAAAAATTAAAACGTTTCTTCAAGCAGCTCGTGCATGTAATAGTCTTGACTAGAATGGTCCTGGGATATCATGTTCAAACTCTATCAAATTGCTCCATACCTGAATGGAAAACAAAATAAGATCAAGTGAATAAGTGACTCAAGACATTATCCGACACCACGACACTTTCTATTGGACACATACTAGACACGATTGAGCTATTTTTGAAAATTAACCTATGTGGCCAATGATGGCTATTAGTGCAAACTCAACAAAGGTGACTACTCTTATATGAAAATACCTTACTAATGCTTATATGGATTTTATTCTCAATGACCATGGCCCAAAAAATTAATTTGAAGAAATAACTCATTTTGCAAAAGTAGCCGATATGGCCAAAAGTGGCTAAAGATGCAAACTCAAAAAGGACGGACCTTAAATTAATATGACTCCTAGTTGCAGACTCAAAATCCTAATATATGAGTAATTGAACCACCTTTGCGAAAATGACCCCATTTTGCAAGAATGGTCGATGTGGCCAAAAGTGGCTAAACATGCAAACTCGAAAAGAAAAGACCTTAAATTGATATGATACCTAATTGTGGACTCAAAATCCTAAGACATGGGTTTATTGAACCACTTTCACAAAAATGACCCCATTTTGCAAGAATGACTGATGTGGCCAAAAGTGGCTAAACATGCAAACTCGAAAAGGAAAGACCTCTTAAATTGATATGATACCTAATTGTGGACTCAAAATCCTAAGACATGGGTTTATTGAACCACTTTCGCAAAAATGGCGCAATTTTGCAAGAATGACCGATGTGGTCAAAAGTGGCTAGACATCCAAGATTTGGCTAAGACCCCGCAAAGCCAAGAACCTAAGACGCTAGGAAGACCGGACCCTATGTGGGTTGCCTACGTATCTCGCCTCAAGAGACGAGAATCAGGTTCGCATAGTTCGGGAAGATGCAATTAATTTGTAAAAAGCTATATTCTATTTTTTTTAAAAAAAATGGAAAAAAGTAAAATCTTTTTTGGGATTTTTCATTATCAATTTTTTTTTTTGAAATTTTGGAAAATAATGAAAAAAGTGTAAAATCTTTTTGGATTTTTCATTTTTTTTTTGAATTTTTGAAAAATAATGGAAAAGTGTAAAATCTTTTTGGATTTCCCATTTTTTTTTCTTGAAAAAGTTGTGAAAGGAAAATGTAACCGAGCCCTATTTTCTTCATTTTTTACCCTTCTTTTTCAAACATCGGTCCGCCAAATGACCTTTTTACCCTCAAAGATGCGACATTTAGCACATAGGATGATTACATGTCATTCTGGGCCACGGGCCCATTTTGACCAAATTTGGACAAGTTTCTTACAAAGGGATACGGTTCCTGGGACCGAGCCCTGCTAGGTCTAAATGACATGATGCAAAAATGACCTAAAGGGTGACCTAAGTTTGGGGTTCACTAACAAGTCGCTTCGGGGGAGCGTATGGTCGATAGTGGCTGCTCAAGCTTTCCACACACTCCATACGTCCGATGCCCCGCCCTTCCTACATTAAGGGTGACTTAACAAAGAGTTCGTGCAGGCGACACGTGCTCCGAGACTTGTTGCAGAAAGAATTGACCGGGTAATACATATGATGACAGTTATAAAGTAGTAAACACATAAAACAAAAACTGTAAACAAATAAACAACTAGCAAATAACAAAATATAAAAACATAATAAAAATCAAATAAAGATAATGAAAAAAACATAAAAACCTCAATCAAATATTCTAAAAGCCAACAATATCATGTACTAGCTCGAACCCGCAATGTTCCCAACTATTACGACCCAGCCCGTCATTACGGGAATCTCCACCTCGTTACCTTGCATTTACATATCCTATGCTTTTATATCAGTGTTAGAACCTATCGGGTGAGTTAGGAGTGAATTGAATTGAAAATGAAGCAAATAGCATGTTTGAAGGAAGTTTGAATATGGAAATTCAACCTAGAGTTGACTATCGAGTTAGAGTGCTCGGAATCAGATTCTGATGATTCGACTAGTTTCGGGGGATCATTTATGACTTTGGAGAGCAATCGGAATTGAATTTGGAGGTCCGGTGTAGTTTTAGGCTTGAATTGGCTAAGGTTGAATTTTGGCAAAATCCGAACGGTAGATGAGATTTTGATCCGGGAGTCGGGATGGAATTCCGAAAGTTGCAATAGCTCAGTTAGGTGATTTTGGATATGCCTGCAAATTTTCAGGTCATTCGGACGTCGTTTGATCGGGTTTTGGATTGAATTTTAGTTTTGAAAGTTTTGAAGAAACTTAGGCTTGAATCCATGTGTAATTGGTGATTTTGATGTTTAGGATGGTGTTTTTATGATTGGAACAAGTTCGTATCGTGTTTTGGAGTATGTTGGTGGTTTTCGTTGGGGTCCGGGGGGCCTCGGGGTGTTTTCGGATGGTTAAACGGAAGAAAATCATGGAAATTGCAGGTTGGGATCCTGTTTCTGTTGTTTCCGCTCCTGCGGAATTATGGCCCGCGTTCGCGTAGGCTGGGGCACTTTGGTCATCGCGTTCGCGAGGAGGACGGCCGCGATCGCATAGAAGGAATCAGGGAAGCATCGCGTTCGTGATGGGGTTAGTCGCGATCGCATAAGAGGAAATAGTGAAGCATCGCGTACCCGTGGATGGAGGCCGCGTTCGCGTAGAAGGACCTCCGGATGGCTGAAGAAATGTGCATCGCGAACATGGGGCATGTCACGTTCGCGAAGGGAAATTGATCAGTGCATCGCGGGCGCGTGATAGGTAACGCTAACGCGAAGAGTAAAATGATGCTGGGCATCGCGAACGCGTGGGAGCTCACGCGAACACATAGAACAAATTGGTCTGGCAGTGAAATTAAATTGCAGAACAGAGGGCTTACGGGTTCATTCACCCAAAACACAATTTTGAGCCCTAGAGAGAAGAAATCACGGGAAAACGCTAGGAAATCATCAGGTATTTATCGGAGGTAAGTTTCTTGACTCAAAAACATCATTTTATGGTAGAATTAACATCAATTTCATGAATTTGGGTAGAAATTGTGAAGGATTGTGCCCTAGATATTGAAAACGAAAATTTGGGTTTTGAAAGGCCAATCAAACTCCGATTTTGGTTAATTTTATATGTATGGACACGCGGCGAGACGAGGATTCTGGAAATATGAGTTTCGAGATTTTTCGAGATGTGGGCCCGGGGCTCGGGTTTTGCCAATTTCGTGATTTTTGATATTTTTCGAGTTCTTTCGATTGGGCTATGTTCCATTAGCCTATTTTGATATATTTGTACTGATTTTGACTAGTTTTGACGTGCGTGGATGCCGGTTCGAGGAGCTAAGGGGTCGCGGGCATGAGTTATCGTCGGTTCGAGGTGGGTAATTCTTGTAAATGATGTCCCGAGGGTTAGTAAACCCCGGACTTGCACATCTTAGTGTTGTGTTGAGGTGACTTGCACGCCGGATAACGGGCATGGGGTAGAGCACCATTGGGGATCGTGACTTGGTCCGTCCCGCGTAATAAATAATAACACCTAATTGTTGAAATGAATTGGACTAATTATCATGATTGGGCTTCGTGCCGATTATTTGAATCCTTCGAGGATTGGTATCATTGTCTTGATAACACTGTGCATATTTTTATCTAAATTTAAGGTTTTAAATGGTATTTTGCTATTCAGCATTTTTATAAGGTTATGAAAAACTTGAACAAGGTCTTAATAACATTTTTTAGCTGTGAGCTAACATGCTATTGTTTGCCTGTCGAGCTTTCTTGATTATTTGTTAGACTGATTGGGGCCGAGGGCTTTATGTTAGGGCATGACATTTTATGTGAGCATATTCATACACATGCATGGATCGGACTGCACGCCGCAGTGGTATACGGATCGGGCTGCGCGCCGCAGCAGGTGTGATATTAATATTGTGCTTGGGCTGTAGGAGCCCCTCCGGAGTCTGAACCCCCACAGTGAGCACGGGTACCCAAAACGGATCGGGCTACACGCCGTAGCGGTCATATGCATTGCATGGCATACATACATTGGTTTACATGTACTACGTGGCATAACATTTAGCACTCATACATTACTGGCACACATGCATTAGTTGCCTTATTGACCGGATCTCCTGGTGTAAATTGATAAGGAGTGTTGAGCCCGAGGGGCTGATTTGAGTGCGGACTTGCACTGCTTGAGATTGTATCCAGGTATTGGTATATTATTATGAAAGAAAGTAGCTAAATATTGAGATTTTTAACAATTTACTCACATATGCTGGAAAGGAATAAAAAGATAGTTCTGTATTGTGTAGCATGAGATAGTGCCTATCGTGGTTTTCTTCCCTTCAACATTATTTACTTTTATTACTGCTGAGTTGGAAGTACTCACACCCGACTCCCTGCACCTTGTGTGCAGATCCAGGTACATCACAGGTGGAGCTGATTCTATTGCGGCTCGGGAGTGCTTTTGGACAGTCGAGGTAGCTGCTAGCGTTCGCAGGACCTGATTCTCCAGTTTGTCTGTATTTTGTTCTGATCATCCCACACTTGTGCACAGTTATATTCACTATTTACACTTTGTATACTCTGTAGAGGCTCATGACTTTTGACCCTTCGGTCTATGGGAGTTGGTATGCGTTGGGACTTGGTTCCCCTGTTTCGATATATACATCACCGTTATTTTACAATTGATATGCTTAAATGGGATAAGGCGAGCTCATAGCTCTATGATTGTAGTTGATTGGTCGGGCTGGCCTAGCAGTGTGCTGGGCGCCATCACGACCGGATTTGGGGTCGTGACAACTTGGTATCAGAGCCTAGGTTTACTAGGCCTCATGAGTCTTGAGCCGGTTTGTAGAGTCTTGTGGATCGGTACGGGGACGCCTGTACTTATCCTCAGGAGGCTGCGAACCTTTAGGAAACACTCCACACTTCTTGGAATTCTTATCATGCGTACTTGATTCAGATTGAGATATACCATTTTGAAACTCCTTACGCACGTCTTAGTACGCTTCGAGCGCTTAGTAATATAATTGACTTATGGCTTGCAATTCCTCGATCGAGGGGCGAGATATAATCTCCGTGAGTTCATGTTGGGCCAGTCGGGAGGACTTGAGGCCAGATCCTTGTCTATGGCTTGAGCACCAAGGTACTAATTTCGCGAGTTGATATTATGAAGTTCATACGATCGGTATTGATCTTTATTGTGCAAATGGCAGTTTGATAATGGGAGAGCTGTAAGGTATTCAGTTCTTGTTGTGATTTGATATGTAGCCCTAGTTATGGGCGTGAGAAATATGTTCATTGCCTCTTATCGGAAATGTAAAGTGTACCATGTGTGGTAGTATGAATTTAGACTCAAGAAAATTGAATTGGTTGTGCTATGAGTATTGCGGTGAAAGGTATTTGACATATGTTATGATTCGAGCAGGTACAACGCATGTTCATATAACAATTATGACAGTATAACTTGTATAATGTTGTTGATATACATTGCGATGTATTGTTAGAATGGTTTGGTGATTCTCTGGCAGGTGGATAGGCCAAATTACAAAGGAAACTCTGCCGAAATTTTTGGAAAATGTGGGACTTAGAAAGATTTCTATCACCTAAAGAGAGTAGGCTTATTGGTGGTGTGTGTATAAATGCAAGATTTGCAGAAGAGTTAATATTTATGATGGTTCGAATCTCCACCGAAGCTTGTAAATGACTTGAGTTTAATCTAACTAGAACTTTGAGGCACTATTTGAATAAGAATTCTATGAGTGGCTAAAAGTACTTGATGTATGGCTCCGAGCTAAGTTGGGGAGGTTGTTATTGATTAACTGATTGCACTGTTGCGTGCTGTGTTGGCTCTGTCTCTAGGTATGTTTGGGAAATTTTGATAAAGTTTATGGTGCTTCGTAGATGTGAAGAAATACTAGGATGTTTTGAACTGATGTTGGTAATGAATGTTCGGTGTATAGAAAGTTAAGATAGCTAATTGTGTTTGTATGTAATCATGATCTGCATTGTCAGAGTTCTAACAAGGCACGAGTGGTCCTACTCAATAGGACAGTTGAATTACAGCTGAATAAGGGTGAATGATGTCCGAGAATGGTTTTGCAGTGTTCAAGATTTTGCTTGTAACAGTCAGGTGCCTTAAGATTTGTGTATGTGGCTAAAGATGGCGGTTTCGTTAGAGAAGATCAAGGCTTGTGTTATATCATGTGAATGATGGGATTCTAGGTATCCGTATGGGGAAGTAATGATAACAATTTAAAAATCGCGGGAAGTTCATCAAAATAAAATGTGGTAGCATGTGGTACTTTTGGGAAACATTGTGATTAGAGATTATCGTCTCGAGTGATTGGGTTGTCGATACATCATATGATCTCACCCGGAGTAGTAAATATGGGTTATTGCAGTGGATTCGAGTGTATCCTGAGTATAGGCATGGGATTTGCATTTGGCATATGATTTCAGAAAGTACAATGTGATTTATGGTTCAGTTGGTCTGTGAAATTTTGACTATATGGTGTTTACGGACTTATGTGAGATAAGGTGATGTATGATCGCCTGAATATATGCTTGGTAAGGTCATTCAGCTATTGGGTTGCTTCTAGTACATCTCTGAGTCCGCTCGAGGACGAGTGTTTGTTTAAGTTGGGGAGAATGTAACGACCCGGCCTGTCATTATGGGAATCTCCACCTCATTACCTTGCATTTACATATCTTATGCTTTTATATCAGTGTTAGAACCTATCGGGCGAGTTAGGAGTGAATTGAATTGAAAATGAAGCAAATAGCATGTTTGAAGGAAGTTTGAATATGGAAATTCAACCTAGAGTTGACTATCGAGTTAGAGTGCTCGGAATCAGATTCTGATGATTCGGCTAGTTTCGGGGGATCATTTATGACTTAGGAGAGCAATCGGAATTGAATTTGGAGGTCCGGTGTAGTTTTAGGCTTGAATTGGCTAAGGTTGAATTTTGGCGAAATCCAAACGGTAGGTGAGATTTTGATACGGGAGTCGGAATGGAATTCCGACAGTTGCAGTAGCTCCGTTAGGTGATTTTGGATATGCCTGCAAATTTTCAGGTCATTCGGACGTCGTTTGATTGGGTTTTGGATTGAATGTTAGTTTTGAAAGTTTTGAAGAAACTTAGGCTTGAATCCGTGTGAAATTGGTGATTTTGATGTTTAGGATGGTGTTTTTATGATTGGAACAAGTTCGTATCGTGTTTTGGAGTATGTTGGTGGTTTTCGTTGGGGTCCCGGGGGCCTCGGGGTGATTCCGGACCATCATCCGGGCATTTTGAACTTGGCAAAATCTGTTGTAAATTGCAGATCACTGTGCAGAAGGCTAAGCCTTCGCGTTCGCGAGGGCAAGGCCCGCGTTCGCGTAGGCTGGGGCACTTTGGTCATCACGTTCGCGAGGAGGACGGCCGCGATCGCGTAGAAGGAATCTGGGAAGCATCGCGTTCGCGATGGGGTTAGTCGCGATCGCGTAAGAGGAAATAGTGAAGCATCGCGTTCGCGTAGAACGACCTCCGGATGGCTGAAGAAATGTGCATCGCGAATGCGTGGGGCATGTCGCGTTCGCGAAGGGAAAATTGATCAGTGCATCGTGGGCGCGTGATAGGTAACGCTAACGCGAAGAGTAAAACGATGCTGGGCATCGCGAACGCGTGGGAGCTCACGCGAACGCGTAGAACAAATTGGTCTGGCAGTGAAATTAAATTGCAGAACAGAGGGCTTGCGGGTTCATTCACCCAAAACACAATTTTGAGCCCTAGAGAGAAGAAATCACGGGAAAACGCTGGGAAATCATCGGGTATTAATCGGAGGTAAGTTTCTTGACTCAAAAACATCATTTTATGGTAGAATTAACATCAATTTCATGAATTTGGGTAGAAATTGTGAAGGATTGTGCCCTAGATATTGAAAACGAAAATTTGGGTTTTGAAAGGCCAATCAAACTCCGATTTTGGTTAATTTTATATGTATGGACTCGCGGCGAGACGAGGATTCTGGAAATATGAGTTTCGCGATTTTTCGACATGTTGGCCCGGGGCTCGGGTTTTGCCAATTTCGTAATTTTTTATATTTTTCGAGTTCTTTCAATTGGGTTATGTTCCATTAGCCTATTTTGATATATTTGTACTGAGTTTGACTAGTTTTGACGTGCGTGGATGCCGGTTCGAGGAGCTAAGGCGTCGCGGGCATGAGTTGTCGTCGGTTCGAGGTTGGTAATTCTTGTAAATAATGTCCTGAGGGTTAGTAAACCCCGGACTTGCACATCTTAGTGCTGTGTTGAGGTGACTTGCACGCCGGATAACGGGCGTGGGGTAGAGCACCATTGGGGATCGTGACATGGTCCGTCCCGCGTAATAAATAATAACACCTAATTGTTGAAATGAATTGGACTAATTATCATGTTTGGGCTTCTTGCCGATTATTTGAATCCTTCAGGGATTGGTATCACTGTTTTGATAACACTGTGCATATTTTATTCTAAATTTAAGGTTTAAAATGGTATTTTGCTATTCAGCATTTTTATAAGGTTATGAAAAACTTGAACAAGGTTTTAATAACATTTTTTAGCTGTGACCTAACATGATATTGTTTGCCTGTCGGGCTTTCTTGATTATTTGTTAGACTGATTGTGTCACGACCCCAAATCCGGTCGTGATGGCGCCCAGCACATTGCTAAGCCAGCCTGACCAATCCATATCAACCACGGAGCTAGAAGCTCTCTTTAGCCCATTTAAGCATATTAATTCACGAAATAAAAGTGATACATATAACGAAAACGGGGAACCAAGTCCCATAATACATCAACTCCCATAGACCGAAGGGTCAAGAGTCATGAGCCTCTACCGAACATGAGTGTATAAAGGTTTACAAGATACCAAGTGCGGAAAGAAAAGTCAATACAAAATCAAGACAGTAAGAAGGAATATCGGGTCCTGCGGACTCTGCAGCTACCTCGAATATCCCACAGATGTCGCCTCGCACAGCTACTGGATCACTGCTGAGAGGTACCTGGATCTGCACACAAGGTGCGGGGAGTAAAATGAGTACTGCCAGACTCAGTGGTAATAAACAGGGGTAAGACAGCGCAGATAAGAAATCCGCAATAAAGCACTATGTAAAGCTGTAATCAAATACCCTGTCACGGAATCAACATCAACTGTACCTATACCATCAAGTACCAGCAAAACAGTATAACAGCTAGCAGATGTAGCTAAATGCAATGCAATGCATGATATGACCGCTACGGCGCGTAGCCGATCCAATTTGGGTACCTGTGCTCACTGTGGGGGTTCAGACTCCGGAAGGGCTCCTTCAGCCCAAGCACAATATCACTGCGGCGTGCAGTCCGATCCAACATATATACTGCTGCGGCGCGCAGCCCGATCCACTACCAGTCAGCTAATATGCAAATACAGCCTCGCGGGCTCAAAAGTAGTTTTGAAAACCTTTTTATCATTTTTCAGTTGGAAAACAGTAATACCAAGTTCCAGAGATTGGAAATAGCATGATAACAGAAATAGCTACGGACTGGTAGTAACTAACATGTCAATATGAAAAGACAATGATAACGATCCTCGCGGGATCCAATAACTGGCTCACGGCCTACAAGTATACTCGACCACCCAAGAAGGGGTTCCTCGGCTCAAGAGTGGCCAATAACACAATATATAGTATGCAACCATCAGAGAAGGAGGTTCGACGACTCAAGAATAGCCAATGTCATAACACAGTATTAACAAGTCGGACTAAGCCATAGTCCCCAATCACAATCGACCCCGCACTCACAAGAGAGTACGTGCCTCGCCGCTATACAGCGTCACAAAGTGGTATACCGGGGTTTCGAACCCACTGGTCATCACCCACATCTATTACTCACCTCAATATGGCGCGACGACTACTCCCCAATGCCCTTGCCACGAGAATCAAGCTCCACACGCGTAGAATCTGATCAAATACAGGTAGAAATACAACAAATTAGGCCAATGGGACGACACCCAATCAATACAACTCAATTTACATCAAAATTCCCAAAGTTGTCAAAACCCGACTTTCGGTACGCTTGTCGAAAAATCACGAAAGTCACATATTCGGAACCCTCATCTCAATACGAGTCTAAGCATATCAATTTTACCAAATTCGGACTCTTTTTGCCCATTCAAAACCTTGATTTTCTAAAGTTCAAGCCTAGGGTTAAATCTTCCATGAATCACCCCAAATTCCTCCATTTTCATGATATAATTGCATAATATTATCAATACTAATCATAGTTTAAGTCCATAATTGATTACCTGATGATTTCCCTTGAGTTTCTCTTCAAAATCGCCCAAATCGCCTCTAAAGCCGAGACCCAAATGTGTGAAATGTTTCTGAAATTTTCTAACTTCGGATACACTTAACTCACTGCGATTTTCGCTTCTGCGGACCATTTTCCGCCCCTGCGGAACCGTTTCTGCGACCAATTGGTCGCTTCTGCGAACCCAAGTCTATTTGGCCAAATCCCCTGCGCGTCCGCTTCTGCGGAAATTCTTTCGCTCCTGCGGGGTTTCCCGCTTCTGCGAAACGGCGCCCGCCTCTGCGGACTCGCCTAAGCGGCTACCCTTCCGCTTCTGCGGTCCTTCACCTCATGGCCCTGGGCCGCTTCTGCGGCTCACCTTCCACACCAGCGGTGCCGCCCCTGCGGACCCAGTTCCGCTTCCGCGATCAACAGCGCTTCTGCGCTCCATTATCCACTTCTGCGGACTCGCTCCTGCGCCCCCATTTCCGCAGGAGCGAAAACAACAGAACCAGAATCCCAAACCTGCAATTTTCCACATTTTCTCCTGTTTAGCCATCCGAAAACACCCCGAGGCCCCCGGGACCTCATCCAAACACACCAACACATCCTAATACCTCATTCGAACTTGCTCCAACCCTCAAAACACGTCTAACAACATCAAAACCCATAATTCACATCGAATTCAAGCCTAAATTCCTTAAAACATTCCAAATTACACAATCAATCGAAAACCCGACTAAACAACGTCCGAATGATCTGAAAATTTGCGGACATATCCAAAATCACATAACGAAGCTACTGCAACTGTCGGAATTCCATTCCGACCCCCGGATCAAAATCTTACCTACCATTCGGATTTCGCCAAAATTCAACCTTGGCCAATTCAAGGCTATTTCTACACCGGACCTCCAAATTCAATTCCGATTGCTCCCCCAAGTCACAAATCACCTCCCGGAACTAACCGAATCATCAGAATCCGATTCCAAGCCCTCTAACCAAATAGTCAACTCCAGGTTGACTTTCCTTATTCAAGTTTCCTTCAAAAAGGCTATATGCCTCATTTTCAATCCAATTCACTCCTAACTCACCCGATAGACTCTAACACTAATATAAAATCATAAAACATGTATTTACAACATAACGGGGTGGTAATTCTCGTGACAACGGACCGGGTCGTCACATTCTCCCCCTCTTAAGCAAACGCTCGTCCTCGAGCGGGTCAAGAAACATACCTGAAGTCTCAAACAAGTGAGGATATCTGCTCCGCATCTCCCGCTCGATCTCCCAAGTGGCCTCCTCCACGGGTCAACCTCTCCACTGAACCTTAACTGATGCAATCTCCTTAGACCTCAATTTTCTCACCTGACGTCCCAAAATGGCAATAGGCTCCACATCATAGGATAGATCACCATCAAGCTGAATGGTACTGAAATCTAATACATGAGACGGATCTCCAATGTACTTCTGGAGCATAGACACATGGAATACTGGATGGACGCCGGATAGGCTGGGCGGCAAGGCTAACTCATATGCCACCTCTCCAACCCTCCTGAGTATCTCAAAAGGACCAATGTACCTGGGACTCAACTTCCCTTTCTTCCCGAACCTCATGACACCCTTCATAGGTGAAACCTTCAACAATACTCGGTCACCAACCATGAAAGACAACTCTCGAACTCTACGGTCCGCATAACTCTTCTGGCGAGACTGTGCTGTACGAAGCCACTCCTGAATCAACTTTGCTCTATCCAGAGCATCCTGAACTAACTCAGTCCCTATCAACCTATCCTCACCAGGCTCAAACCATCCCACGGGGGATCTACACCGTCTGCCATACAATGCCTCACACGGGGCCATCTGAATACTCGACTGATAACTGTTGTTGTAGGAAAACTCGGCAAGTGGTAGGAACTCATCCCACGAACCACCAAAGTCAATCACACAAACTCGCAACATATCCTCCAGAATCTGAATAGTGCGCTCAGACTGCCCGTCTGTCTGGGGTGAAATGCTGTACTCAACTCAACCTGCGTACCCATCTCTCGCTGAAATGCTCTCCAAAACTGAGAAGTGAACTGGGTACCCCTGTCGGATATGATAGACACTAGGACCCCATGCAACCGGACAATCTCTCGAATAAAGATCGCTGCCAACCGCTCCGATGAGTAGGTAGTACTAACTGGAATGAAATGAGCTGACTTGGTCAGCCTATCCACAATCACCCAAACAGAATCAAACTTCCTCGCTGTTCGAGGGAGTCCAGTAAAAAAGTCCATAGTGATCCTCTCCCATTTCCACTCAGGAATAGCAATGCGCTGAAATACACCACCGGGCCTCTGGTGCTCGTACTTAACCTGCTGACAGTTGAGGCACCGTGCTACATGTCTGACAATGTCCATTTTCATCTTTCTCCACTAATAGTGCTGTTTCAAATCTTGATACATCTTCGCGGCTCCTGGATGGATAGAATACCGCGAACTATGGGCCTCCTCAAGAATCAGCTCACGAAGGCCATCCACATTGGGCACACATATCCGGCCCTGCATCCTCAATACGCCGTCACTATCAATGGTGACATCTCTAGCATCATCATGCTGAACTCTGTCCCTAAGGACAGCCAAATGTGGATCATCATACCGGCGCTCACGAATACGATCATATAGAGATGACCGAGATACAACACAAGCCAATACTCTGCTGGGCTCCGAAATATCTAACATCACTAGCCGATTGGCTAGCACCTGAACATCATAAGCAAATGGCCTCTCCTCGGCTGGAATATATGCCAAGCTCCCCATACTGACCGTCTTCTGGTTCAAAGCATCGTCCACCACATTGGCCTTTCCTGGATGATATAAAATAGTAATGTCATAATCCTTCGGCAACTCAAGCCATCTCCGTTGTCTCAAATTAAGGTCTTTCTGTTTGAACAAGTGCTGGAGACTACGATGGTCGGTATACACCTCACAAGACACACCGTACAAATAGTGCCTCCAAATCTTCAATGCATGAACAATGGCGGCTAGCTCCAAATCATGAACAGAGGATAGTTCTTCTCATGTGGCTTCAACTGCCGAGAAGCATAAGCAATTACCTTACCTTCCTGCATCAACACACAACCTATCCCCACTCTCGAGGCATCACAATAAACGGTATATGAACCTGAAGCTGATGGCAATACTAACACTGGAGCTATGGTCAAAGCTGTCTTGAGCTTCTGAAAGCTCTCCTCGCACTCATCCGACCACATGAATGGTGCACCCTTCTGGGTCAATTTAGTCAATGAAGAAGCAATGGATGAAAATCCCTGAACAAACCGGCGATAATATCCCGCCAAGCCAAGAAAGCTCCTGATCTCTGTAGCTGAGGACGGTCTAGGCCAACTCTGCACCGCCTCTATCTTCTTAGGATCAACCTGAATACCATCACGAGACACCACATGTCCCAGAAATGCTACGGACTCGAGCCAAAACTCGCACTTGGAGAATTTAGCATATAGCTTCTCATCCCTCAATCTCTGCAACACAATACTCAAATGCTAAGCATGCTCCTCCTGACTATGGGAGTAGACTAGAATGTCATCAATGAACACAATCACAAATAAATCCAAATAAGGCCTGAACACAATGTTCATCGGATGCATAAATGCTGTTGGGGCGTTGGTCAGCCCAAACGACATCACAAGAAACTCATAATGACCATATCGGGTCCTGAATGCAGTCTTCATAATATCCGAGTCCATGATCTTCAGTTGATGATAGCCTGAACGAAGATCAATCTTAGAAAACACCCTCGCACCATGTAACCGATCAAACAAATCATCTATGCGCGGTAGAGGGTACTTGTTCTTCACTGTCACTTTGTTCAATTGCCTATAATCAATACACATTCGCATGGAACCATCTTTCTTTTTAACAAATAATACCGGCGCACCCCACGGGGATACACTAGGACGGATGAAACCCTTATCTAGAAGCTCTTGAAGCTGCTCTTTCAGTTCTTTCAACTCAGCTGGTGCCATCCGGTAAGGAGGAACGGATATGGGCTGAGTGCCCGGCACCAAGTCAATGCCAAAATCAATATCCCCGTCCGGCGGCATGCCCGGCAGGTCTGAGGGGAATACATCTGGAAAGTCCCTCACAACAGGTATGGAATCAATGCTAGGAGACTCAACTCCCACATCTCTCACAAAAGCTAAGTACGATAAACACCCCTTTTCAACCATCTTCTGAGCTTTTAAGAACGGAATGGCATGGCTAGGGACGAAATCGGTCGAACCCCGCCACTCAATCTGAGAAATACCAGGAATGGCCAACGTAACTGTCTTAGCATGACGGTCCAATATAGCATGGTACGGAGACAACCAGTCCATACCCAATATAACATCAAAGTCCACCATCCCCAACAATAACAAATCTGCCTGGGTCTCCAGACCCCCAATAGATATAACACAAGATCTATAGACATGATCCACAACGATCGTATCACCCACGGGGGTGGATACATGAACAAGTAAATCAAGACTACCACGAGTCGCACCCAAATGATGTGCAAAATAAGAGGACACGTAAGAATATGTGGACCCTGGATCAAATAGAACAGAGGCATCTGCATCAGAGGCAACTGCATCACGCCTGTCAGGAAGAGCATAGAACCATGCCTGGCCTCCACCAGATCTCTCCTCGCCTCTGGGGCGACTACGAGAAGACTGATCTCCACCTCTACTAGACTGAGATGGTGCTGAAGAGGAGGGCTGATCCCTCTGCTGTGTCCTGTCCTTACGGAGTCGAGGGCACTGTCTCCTCATGTGGCCAAACTCACCACACTCATAACATGCACCTGGTGCTGGAGAAGGGGACTGAAGGGAACCCCTCGCCGCGGAAGAACCCTGGGCTGATGAAGTAGGTGCTGCACCCTGGGCTGGAAGGGCACTAAGCGATGACTGACCCTGCTGAAACCCCTGTCGACCACGACCATAAGAACCTCCGCTCTGCTCTGGGCGGCCTGAATGACAAGGTCTAGATGAGCGACCTCTGCTCTTCTGGGAGTGCCCTCTAGATGGAGCACCACTGAAACTGCCAGGAACCACGAGGCCTCTTGGCCTCCCGCTCCTCTCTTTCGGCGACGATCCGCCTCAATGGAGCGTGCCATATCAACAACCTGCTCAAATGATGATGACAAAACTCTCTCTGGTCATAAGAATGCGGATAGAGTAGTTGAGGCCATCAATGAACCTCCTGATCCTCTCCCTATCATTAGGGATCATCCATGTGGCATGCCTAGCCAACTGTGTGAATCTGAGCTCATACTGGGTCACAGACATGTCGCCCTGAACCAACCACTCGAACTGGCGACGTAGCTCCTCGCGACGAGACTGAGGTACATATTTCTCTAGAAAGAGAGTAGAGAACTGCTGCCATGTGAGAGGTGCTGCTCCTGCAGGCCTATGCCTCTCAAACTCTTCCCACCAATCAAATGCGGGACCAGTGAACTGAAAGGTAGTAAATGAAACTCCGCTGGACTCAAGAATACCAGCCGTCCGCAACATCCTCTGACACTTGTCCAAGAAACCCTGGGCATCCTCGCCCTCAACGCCACTGAAATGGGGTGGCTGAAGTCTACCAAATCTCTCAAGATGACGCTGCTCGTCATCGGGCATAACCTGAACCATATGCTCTGGAGCTGGAGCTGGTGCAGCTGTAGGAATAACCGGTGCAACAACCTGAGCGGGGACTGCCTCTGGCGTCTGAAGTCCCTGAACCACCGGCTCGGGTGTGCGAGCTGCAGGGGTCTGCTGGCCACCCCCTGTCTGAGATGTAGCTGCAGCAGCAGTAGCTGAGACTACCTGAGCCAAACCGGAACACACCGATAATATCTGAGCAAGAGTCTCCTGAAGACCAGGAATAGCAATAGATACAGTCTGGCCCTGAGCTGGGGCTGCTGGAGCATCAACCACTGGGAGCTGCTCCTGAACTAGTACAACGGAAGGGTCAGCTGGCATTGCCTCAGCTGCCCTACCTCTACCTCTAGCACGACCGCGCCCACGGCCTCTAACAGGTGGCAATGGAGGTCGTCCACCTCGTCCTGATGCTCGCGTTCTCGCCATCCGCGAGAGAATAGAATATAGAAGTTCAGTTCTCAGAACAACAAGATCGCACGACAGAGTTCAAGAAAAGTGAAGTTTTCCTAAAGGTTCGCAGCCTCCCGAGGATAAGTACGGGCGTCCCCGTACCGATCCACAAGACTCTACTAACCGGCTCAAGACTCATGAGGCCTAGTAAACCTAGGCTCTGATACCAACTTGTCACGACCCCAAATCCGGTCGTGATGGCGCCCAACACATTGCTAAGCCAGCCTGACCAATCCATATCAACCACGGAGCTAGAAGCTCTCTTTAGCCCATTTAAGCATATTAATTCACGAAATAACAGTGATACATATAACGAAAACGGGGAACCAAGTCCCATAATACATCAACTCCCATAAACCGAAGGGTCAAGAGTCATGAGCCTCTACTGAACATGAGTGTATAAAGGTTTACAAGATACCAAGTGCGGAAAGAAAAGTCAATCCAAAATCAAGAGACATTAAGAAGGAATATCGGGTCCTGCGGACTCTGCAGCTACCTCGAATATCCACAGATGTCGCCTCGCACAGCTACTGGATCACTGTTGATAGGTACCTGGATCCGCACACGAGGTGTAGGGAGTAAAATGAGTACTGCCAGAGTCAGTGGTAATAAACAGGGGTAAGACAGTGCAGATAAGAAATCCGCAATAAAGCACTATGTAGAGCTGTAATCAAATACCCTGTCACAGAATCAACATCAACTGTACCTATACCATCAAGTACCAGCAAAACAGTATAACAGCTAGCAGATGTAGCTAAATGCAATGCAATGCATGATATGACCGCTACGGCGCGTAGCCGATCCAATTTGGGTACCTGTGCTCACTGTGGGGGTTCAGACTCCGGAAGGGCTCCTTCAGCCCAAGCACAATATCACTGCGGCGTGCAGTCCGATCCAACATATATACTGCTGCGGCGCGCAGCCCGATCCACTACCAGTCAGCTAATATGCAAATACAGCCTTGCAGGCTCAAAAGTAGTTTTGAAAACCTTTTTATCATTTTTCGGTTGGAAAACAGTAATACCAAGTTCCAGAGATTGGAAATAGCATGATAACAGAAATAGCTACGGACTGGTAGTAACTAGCATGTCAATGTGATAAGACAATGATAACGATCCTCGCGGGATCCAATAACTGGCTCACGGCCCACAAGTATACTCAACCGCCCAAGAAGGGGTTCCTCGGCTCAAGAGTGGCCAATATCTCAATATATAGTATGCAACCATCCGAGAAGGAGGTTCGACGGCTCAAGAATAGCCAATGTCATAACACGGTATCAACAAGTTGGACTAAGCCATAGTCCCCAATCACAATCGACCCCGCACTCACAAGAGAGTACGTGTCTCGCCGCTATACAGCGTCACAAAGTGGTATACCGGGGTTTCGAACCCGCTGGTCATCACCCACATCTATTACTCACCTCGATACGGCGCGACGACTACTCCGCAATGCCCTTGCCACGAGAATCAAGCTCCGCACGCGTAGAATCTGATCCAATACAGTAGAAATACAACAAATTAGGCCAATGGGACGACACCCAATCAATACAACTCAATTTACATCAAAATTCCCAAAGTTGTCAAAACCCGACTTTCGGTACGCTTGTCAAAAAATCACGAAAGTCACATATTCGGAACCCTCATCTCAATACGAGTCTAAGCATATCAATTTTACCAAATTCGGACTCCATTTGCCCATTCAAAACCTTGATTTTCTAAAGTTCAAGCCTAGGGTTAAATCTTCCATGAATCACCCCAAATTCCTCCATTTTCATGATATAATTGCATAATATTATCAATACTAATTATAGTTTAAGTCCATAGTTGATTACCTGATGATTTCCCTTGAGTTTCTCTTCAAAATCGCCCAAATCGCCTTTAAAGCCGAGACCCAAATGTGTGAAATGTTTTTGAAATTTTCTAACTTCTGATACACTTAACTCAGTGCGATTTTCGCTTCTGCGGGCCATTTTTCGCCCCTACGGAACCGCTTCTGTGACCAAATGGTCGCTTCTGCGAACCCAGGCCTATTAGGCCAATCCCGCTCCTGCGATATATGGACCGCCCCTGCGCGTCCGCTTCTGCGGAAATTCTTTCGCTCCTGCGGGGTTTCCCGCTTCTGCGACTAGGCGTCTGCCTCTGCGGACTCGCCTAAGCGGCTACCCTTCCGCTTCTGCGGTCCTTCACCTCATGGCCCTGGGCCGCTTCTGCGGCTCACCTTCCGCACCAGCGGTGCCGCCCCTGCGGACCCAGTTCCGCTTCCGTGATCAACAGCGCTTCTGCGCTCCAGTATCCGCTTCTGCGGACTCGCTCCTGCACCCCCATTTCCGCAGGAGCGAAAACAACAGAACCAGAATCCCAAACCTGCAATTTTCCACATTTTCTCCTGTTTAGCCATCCAAAAACACTCCGAGGCCCCCGGGACCTCATCCAAACACACCAACACATCCTAATACCTCATTCGAACTTGCTCCAACCCTCAAAACACGTCTAACAACATCAAAACCCATAATTCACATCGAATTCAAGCCTAAATTCCTTAAAACATTCCGAATTACACAATCAATCGAAAACTCGACTAAACAACGTCCGAATGATCTGAAAATTTGCGGACATATCCAAAATCACATAACGAAGCTATTGCAACTGTCGGAATTCCATTCCGACCCCCCGATCAAAATCTCACCTACCATTCGGATTTCGCCAAAATTCAACCTTGGCCAATTCAAGCCTATTTCTACACCGGACCTCCAAATTCAATTTCGATTGCTCCCCTAAGTCACAAATCACCTCCCGGAACTAACCGAATCATCATAATCCGATTCCGAGCCCTTTATCCAAATAGTCAACTCCGGGTTGACTTTCCTTATTCAAGTTTCCTTCAAAAAGGCTATATGCCTCATTTTCAATCCAATTCACTCCTAACTCACCCGATAGACTCTAACACCGATATAAAATCATAAAACATGCAATTTCAACATAACGGGGTGGTAATTCTCGTGACGACGGACCGGGTCGTCACAGATTGGGGCCGAGGGCCATATGTTAGGGCATGACATTTTATGTGAGCATATGCATACACATGCATGGATCGGACTGCACGCAGCAGTGGTATACGGATCGGGCTGCGCGCCGCAGCAGGTGTGATATTTATATTGTGCTTGGGCTGTAGGAGCCCTCCGGAGTCTGAACCCCCACAGTGAGCACGGGTACCCAAAACGGATCGGGCTACACGCCGTAGCGGTCGTATGCATTGCATGGCATACATACATTAGTTTATGTGTACTACGTGGCATAACATTCAGCACTCATACATTACTGGCACACATGCATTAGTTGCCTTATTGACCACATCTCCTGGCGTAAATTGATAAGGAGTGTTGAGCCCGAGGGGCTGATTTGAGTACGGACTTGCACTGCTTGAGATTGTATCCAGGTATTGGTATATTATTATGAAAGAAAGTAGCTAAAAATTGAGATTTTTAATAATCTACTCACATATGCTGGAAAGGAATAAAAAGATAGTTCTGTATTGTGTAGCATGACAAGTGCCTATCGTGGTTTTCTTCCCTTTAGCATTATTTACTTTTATTACTGCTGAGTTGGAAGTACTCACACCCGACTCCCCGCACCTTGTGTGCAGATCCAGGTACATCATAGTGGAGCTGATTCTATTGCGGCTCGGGAGTGCTTTTGGACAGTCGAGGTAGCTGCCAGCGTTCGCAGAACCTGATTCTCCAGTTTGTCTGTATTTTTGTTCTGATCATCCCACAATTGTGCACAGTTATATTCACTATTTACACTTTGTATACTCTGTAAAGGCTCATGACTCTTGACCCATCGGTCTATGGGAGTTGGTATGCATTGGGACTTGGTTCCCCTGTTTCGATATATACATCACTGTTATTTTACAATTGATATGCTTAAATGGGATAAGGCGAGCTCATAGCTCTATTATTGTAGTTGATTGGTCGGGCTGGCCTAGCAGTGTGCTGGGTGCCATCACGACCGGATTTGGGGTCGTGACACCACCAGAGTCGCCAGAGATGTCACACCCCTTTTTTAACCAAAACCTTCCCCTAAACCCTCTTAAATTAATAAAAAGATTTAGTAAAAAGCTTGAAAAGAGTTTTCAATTCTGAAAGTGACAAAAAATTATGCTTTTAAGGAAATAACTCAGAGTCACCACCTGACATTAGTTTCGGTGTGCCAGGCCACCATTTTTAAAATGATTTTCCTTTTAAAATACTTTGGACTCCAAAATATAAGTCCGCACCAGAGATTCGGGTAAGGGGGTTCATTTGACTCGGAGAGAAGGTGTTAGGCACTCCCCAAGTCCCATGAAGGTCACGGTTGCATACTCGATCTAGTGGGCTCTTAGAATATTCGATTGAGGTAGAAAGCACAGAAACAAGATAAACAAACAAGAGGCTAGAGGTCGTCCCCACCTAAAAGACAAAAAAAAATGTTAAAATTCTATTCTACGCTACTTCTTCTACGATGTTTGCCATGGCCTCCAATTACATTTACTTTAGGGCATTCCCCGGGTTAAAATATATACAAATTCCTCAAGGCATACCCAGATAAATATAACTAAGGGAACGACCCCTCGCCTCGAAACTAACAAAATCCTAAAGGCTTGCCTACCCAAGTGTGGTCTATGCATGCTGCTAGCATTCAATAAGTAACTAGTAACAATGAAAAGAAACACTAAAGCACTTAACAGTAAACCCAGTTACGTATTCCTTCAATTTCTAATCCTATATTATCTTGATTCAATTAAACTAATAACTCATGATTTGATTCATTTATCACAAATTATGATCTATAATCATGATTAATTCAAATGAGGAATTTGGCTCCTGAATATTCACTAATATGTCCTAGTGAGACAACTTCAATTCATTTCAAAAGATAAAAGAAACACGTAAGACAGAAATATAAAAACTGCAAACACGCGCATCATATTAAGAAGGATGGAGTAACAAAGAAAGAATTGGACCTTCCATGGACGAATCCAAAGTTGCGACACAGAAGACCAACCAAAAAATGACCATAATCGAAACAGCGGGCAAGAATCGACGACCTCGAACGGAACCTCGTGTTCGCAAACGGATAGCTCGTCAACTCGACTCAAATCTATGGTGGCGTTTAGGGTGCTATTGCAGCAGATATTAGCTACATTTCGAGACTGGGTCAAGGTTGTTCTATTGAGGTTTCAGGTGGCGTTCATGGAGGTGAAGACGATGGCTTTCATGGCTGGTCTTTCAACAGAAATCGCCAGATTTTTGGTGCTGATTTGCGGGTGGATTTAAACTATTTTTTGTGGTTGTTTTTAGGTTGTTTTTACTGCCTATTTCTGACCATTTAAACAGATGGAAGCCACGGCTATCTGGTGGTGAAACTTGACCAGAGATGGAGGCTAAGGGAGATGAAAGCTTCTCAAAATGATTGGGGCGGATGCTTCTTCAAGATGGAGTTACGGCGACAGGCGATGGGGCTGTGAGAGACGACTCAAGGTGGAGGGAGTGGTGCTTAAGGGTTTAAAGCTGTGGAGAAGATAGGAGATTCAGTTGGGGTCGGCGGCTCTTATGTGTTGGCTGGTGTGGTTTTTCTGCTAGGGTTTTTTTTTGTTCTCTCCCTTTGTCTCTAATTTAGGTTTCTTATTAAGGAGGGGGATCCGGGTCGGGTATGAGGGAAACGGGTCACATGCTTTGGGGCAGGTCGTGGGCTAGTTTATGATTGGTATCAATTTGGGCTAAAATTGTCTGAAAATTTAAATTAAATACCTATAGAAACTCTAAATTAATTTTGATAAACTATTAGTATTAAAGATAAAACTAAAATTAAATTTGGGACAATTTTTGGTATTTTGAAGGATTATATTAAAACAAAAAATAGGTTCAAAGTAATATATCCTCCTAAAAATATCTAACGCGGATTAAGTAAAGAAATATGAAACTATTGTTTTGTAATTTTCAATTTTTGTTCTTAAATAATCTAAAAAAATCAAAATTAGTGAAAATAACTATATTAAGCCTAAATTAAATATTTTATGCTAAAATGGGTTGAATTTTGGGGAAGGTCATAAATTACATGTCTACAATATATATATAAAGGATTAATACTCAAAAGACAAGAGAACTTGAACTGTTTTTTTTATTCAATAAGAAGGAAATGAAGTACAGAAGTACACTAATAAACTCTAACTTTAAGTGTTCGATGCGAATTAAAGCTATTAACAGGCTGTTTTTGTTTTTACATTTGACAGCTTATTTAAACTACTGAATTCCAGTTATTTAGTATCTAAAGCAAATTTGTATTATTGATAACATACTACACTCAATCAATTGTAGTTTTCAGAGGGCTAATTAGATGATTAAACTTGAAACTAGATTAACATGATATGAGACTTTATTTAACTGCAGTGTTTCGTTAACTACTAATGTTATTCAAATTAATTTAATTAGTTCCAATTAAGCTAACTTCTGTATTTAGTATTGTTAATTACCAATTCGTTTGCAAGTTTACTTTTGTACCGGATTTAGTTATTAACCTCTTTTATTTAACTAGGTGGTTATGATTAACTATTACTACTCGAATCTACATACTTCTCTATTACATTGTTTTTCAGCACCAGTTTGTGCCTCATAAGAGATAATTATACAATTATTTCCTATCAAATTACAAAATTCAACTAAGGCTAATTAATCTACAAAATAAAGACAGATTCAGAGGACGATAACGAAAACTGGTATCAAATAGACAGTTCATTTCTTCAATTCAACTCCAATTGCAATTACAAGGTTTGAATTGTGCACCTGATTCAGCAATAGAAAAACCAATGAGTCTAAGGGAGAATAGGCAGGAAATAGTAGTTAGACCACGGTAGACAATGCAACAGCAATAGGAGATTGAATTCACATCAATCAAACTGAGTCCCAGAGAACAACAAAGCAAATACCCAGCAGCAAGCAGTAGAAAACCAGTAAAACCAGTAGAAGATTTCCTACAGCTTCAGGAATAAGCTTCGACTAAAACCCAGGCAGTTTTTTACTCTATGTATCTATATGTGTATCTCTGAATTTCTATTTCAAAAATCCAGCCCTTAATCAGGCTCAAATGGTGTCTATTTATAGGTGAAGTTAGTGAAAAAATTTTGGGGGGAAAGTTGAAAAGTTATTTCCAGTTTCCTCCCATGAATTCTTTTAATTGTTACACATAACTACCATTTTCAGATTTGAATTTGCGTTGCAGCATGTGCTGGAAGGTTCCAATTGATTCTTTTTGGGGTGTTTTACTATTGTACCCCCACTTGCTAAGGTTATTTACTAAGTTGCCTTTTATTTGGGTCTATTATACCCTTAGTTTTGTGCAATATTGCAGAAATCATAGGCCTAAATGTCTTAAAGGTCCTCACAGGCTCTATTAAATCCACAATTATGCCATTTTCTATTCCTATTATACCCTTAATGGCAATTACTATTTACCTGACCCTGTCCAGGTCTGGGTATGCCGTTTTCAATTTTTATTTCAGTTTTGGCCAGTATTTTGTAAGTCGTTTAAGACTTGGCCAAATTTGAACTTTAATCTTATTTCAATTTTAGCTTATTTTCTTTTTATTTTATGTATTAGAGTTAATTTGCAGGATTAGCCTGCTTATTTACCTAAGTCTATACTATTTAAGGTATAGCCAATCCAATGTTTGGACTTGGCTTTGCAAATTTAGTCAATTAGTTATGACTGGCCACTTAGAATTAACTAAGACTTGCAAAGCTTAGCCAGTTTCAAACTTAAGTCAGTTTATTACAAAATTAGCCAATTTTAGAACTTAGCCATTGAATTAAAACCTAAAGAACTACAGAGTTGGTCAGTTACAAAACTGACCACTCTTATTACTTATTTCAATTATAACTATCTCTATGTTGTTTTCAATTTCAACCTATTTAACATGCTTTCAGACTTAGCCACTTATCTAATTACCAAACTATTATAGCTATAACCAATATCCCAAAGCACATTAGGCTTAATAACAGTCAAATAACACAAAAGTATTGCAGATATAGCCCTTTCACATTAAATTGCATACGTTGCCATAAAATCGGAATAACTTGCTATTTAACCAAAACTTAGAGGGGAAATTGAATATTGTTGAATTTCAATCAAACAGACTCATAATTCAGATTTCAAACAGAGTATGTCAATTAAACGCAAAGAAGGCATAATCAGAACTTTCTCATGTCAAAGACTAATAAAAATCCTAACATACTCGGGTATATTTGATTAAGTATAATTGGCAGAATTATCAAAGAGACTCAAAGAGACATGCTATTAAGAGAGAAACTAAAACAGAGATTATTTCAAGGAATGAAACTAATCTAAACATGCAATTAGCTTAAAAGACTAAAAAAAATACAAAAGCATGCTAAAACAGAAAAAGATGAAGTTGAATCATGTAAACAGAAGATAACAAGAAAGAACACAAAAAAAAACAGAGAAATAAAGGAAGGGGAACTTAGCTTTGCAGGATCTGTCTCCTGTGCTATTTCCCTTTTATCTTTTTCTTTTTCTTGTTCTTTTTCCTTTTCTTCTTTTCTTTCTTTTTCCATTTTTGTCTTCAGACTTCAAGTTGAAGTCTTTTTATTGATCTTTATTAGCAGAGACGGTTTCAGGGTATTAGAAGAGAGGGGTTTTGTTTTGGGGTTTGGTTTTAGGTCGACCGGAGTTAGGGTTCCGGCGACCTATTTTTGAAGATTCGAACAAATGGAGTGATATTCGAGAGAAACAGTTTTGAGTGATAGATCAGGGGACGATGGTGTTAATCTGGGAGCCGTTCTCATAGGTTTTGGTCACCGGAGAAGAACTCCGATGACCAAAATTTCAAGAAGCTAGGGTTTTCAAGGTTTATTGGGGTTTTCATGGTGGCTTGTGGTGGGGAAAGAAGGAGAAAGAGGTTTGGGAGGTAAGAGTTGGCCAGAGACATCCATGAGAGACGGCCAGTCTCCATGTCCGGCGAAGCTTCGAAGGAGAAGACGAGGGGATGAAGAAAGGCGGCTAGGGTTAATGAGTGAAGAGAATGGCCGGTCTTTTTGAGAGACCAGGCTTATATACGTGTAACACTTGAGTGATCCCTGGCCGTTAGATCATTTGAGATCAATGGCCAGGATTGAATGCTCCAAAACATTGTCGTCTCATTAAATGAGAGACATATTTCCACCCGTTATATCTCAAGACACGGACGGCCCAGATTTGATCAAAAATCTTAATTAACTTGTTATTTCCGGATAAAGCCTCAGCCGTTGGATTTAAAGAGATGAACGGCTGAGATTGTTTCTTGCATAAAGACTGGACCGAATCTTTTACTTGATTTGGGCCAATGTGTATTGGGTTTGCATATATGGCCCAATCTTATATTTTTTCTGTATTTTCCTTGTATTTAATTATTTTTATGGTATTTTCTTTTGTATTTCATTTTTCTCTTTTTATATTCTTTTCAATTATTAAATTTCCTATTTTCTCTAATTTTCTGATATTTTTTGACATTTGTCTGCTATTTTTCTCTAATTTTCGGCATTACTGCATTTTGTTAATTTTCCTTTTAAATTCCTTTAATTGTGATACTTGTACTTAGCCTATTTTTTTTAGTTTTCCTAAATTTCATTTCTAATTGTTTGCACACACAAATGCATCTTATTTCAATCAAAACAAATAATTGCACACAAAAATATTATTTATTTTAATTTTGGAATTTATTGCTTAAGGCAAAAATCACGTGGTTACAGCTGCCCCTCTTTGCTCAGGAACACGAAAAGTTTTAGTGCAAAGACAAGTGAGCAGTAATGACAGATTTTTGCCCACTGGCGTATTCCGTGAGAAGCATTTTGCAAACCTTTTGACCGTACCGTGCCTCAGAGGTTGCGTACATATCCTGGGCTAAACAGGAATCAGGTCAGTGTAGTTCGGGAAGGTCTGGTAGTTTAAAACTACCAAGACTTTGATGTTGCATTGATACTGCTACTGACCCACTCCTTATTACACCAGGGGTGAAAAGTGTAAAATGAAGAAGCTATTCTAAGCTATAATGCTACGAATTACAATTGTTCCTATCTACTTTTGTCTTCTTATTCTTCTTTGTCTCTTTTTCCTTGATTTTCTATGCTACTATCCTTTTTTTTTGTTGATTTTCTCTTCTTGCTTCCTTTCTTTTTGTGATTTTCAATGATACTCCTTGCCTTCAAATTGATACATGCTTAAAACAAAAACAAAACAACAAAAACTTTTTCCTCTACCCCAGTGTTGTGATGACCCGGCCCGTCATCATGTGAGTTATCACCCTGTTACCCCCGTTATATGCTTGTTGATGTTGTAATATGCATGTTGGGTGAGTTTGAGTCAATCCGGGTTGAGTTTGATTGAAATTGAGACAGAAAGTCTCTTAGAAGAAGGAATAGTTGGGAAAAGTCAACTGGACATTGACTATTTAGTTAGAGGACTCGGAATCAGATTCGGATGATTCGGTTAGTTCCGGGAGGTGATTTGTGACTTGGGGGAACAATCGGAATTGAATTTGGAGGTCCGGTGTAGAAATAGGCATGAATTGGCTAAGGTTGAATTTTGGCGAAATCCGGACGGTAGGTGAGATTTTGGTCCGGGAGTCGGAATGGAATTCCGACAGTTGCAGTAGCTCCGTTAGGTGATTTTGGATGTGCCTGAAAAATTTCAGGTCATTCGGAGGTCGTTTGGTCGGGTTTTTGATCGAATAAGAATTTGGAAAGTTATAGTTAAACTTAAGCTTGAATTTGTAGAAAAGGGACGATTTTGATGTTAACGATAGAGTTTTGATGATTGGAACAAGTTTGAATGATGTTATAAGACGTGTTAGTACTTTTGGTTGAGGTCCCGGAGGCTTCGGGGTAAATTCGGATGCCCAACGGGTCATTTTTGGAAGATTTTTTGTAGTTTTGAGCGTAAATGTAATGATCCAAAGGTCTATTTTTAGTTCTAGATATCCAAATTTAACTTCGAGACTTCGAGAATTTAAATCATGAATTATAGGACTGATCTGGAAATTTTGGTTTAATTTCATCAAGTCGCGATTGGGTTTTTGACGCGATATGTGAGTTAATTGTTTAACGAGCGAAATTGGTATTTCACTTAGCAAATGAGATCCAAATTCAGTTTTGTTTGAACCACTGGATCCGTATCAAAATTACGGAGTCATAGGAAAACGAATCGTCGAATTCCGAGTTCGTATGATTGAGTTATAGTATTTTTAGTGAAATAAAAAGCTGCTGCAATTTTCTGGGGCAAATCTGGTATTTTCGCTTCTGCGATGAACAGTACCCGCAGAAGCGGGTGAACAGTGATTTTCCACTTCTGCGAGGAACAGTTCCGCAGAAGCGATGAACAATGAAATCGCACCTGCGGTGAACAGTAACCGCAGATGCGAAAATCGCTGGACATTTAATTTGGGGCAGTCCGAGATGTTTCTTCATTTTTGGAGCTATGGAGCTCGGATTGAAGCGATTTTTGAAGCGATTTTCACCATATGGATGGGGGTAAGTGTTCTCTATCCAAAAGTGATTATATTTAATGATTCCATGGTTATTTTCATCAAGTATTAGTGAATCAAATGGAAGAAATCGGAGAAATTTATAAACTTTTCAAAAATGAAAATTTAGCATTTGAAGGGTCATTTGTGGTCCGATTTGGGAGTTCTTGGTATGTACGGACTCGTAGAGAGACGAGGATTCCGAAAATATGAGTTTCGAAATTTTTCGAGATGTGGGCCCGGGGCTCGGGTTTTGCCAATTTCGTGATTTTTGATATTTTTCGAGTTCTTTCGATTGGGTTATGTTCCATTAGCCTATTTTGATATATTTGTACTGATTTTGGCTAGTTTTGACATGCGTGGATGCCGGTTCGAGGAGCTAAGGCGTCGCGGGCATGAAGCTTCTAACGGTTCGAGGTGAGTGGTAGTAGTAAATAATGTATTGAGGGTTTGAAACCCCATACTAGCACTTCACAGTGCTATATTGAGATGAGACACACGTTCTATGACGGGCGTGGTGACATTGTGAATGGGGGTTCGGACTTAGTCCTTCCCGACTAATAGTATACTGTGTGTTATGACTGATAATAAGTTTATAACTGTGCAATTGGGCTATAGCCATGTTTGGGGCCTTGTGCCGATCTGTAGAGCATTAGGGAACCTATAGAGCTAGGTGACCCTTATATCGTGTTGGAAACATACACTCAGCCGTAGCTGTATAGCATAATGTGAGCATGTATTAGATGTGTATATTGAGAGAGATTATCTAGGGTGGAATTTCCTGTTCTAGCTGAGTGGGCCTGAAAGGCCAAGTCTATACCGATTGAGATGAGATAGGGTCAAGGACCCACTATGAGATGTTATATTGGGCCCGAAAGGCCAAGTCTATATTAACCGAGACAGGGTCAAGGACCCATTGTGATATATTATATTGGGCCTGAGAGGCCAAGTGCATACTGACTGGGTTAGGGTCGAGGACCCATTATGAGGTATTATGTATATAGATACCTATATTGGATCGGACTGCACGCCGCAGTAATGTACATGTAATATACATGTAATATACATGTGGGACGGACTGCACGCCGCAGTATTATTGCGCTTGGGCTGTAGGAGCCCCTTCGGAGTCTGAGTCTGCACACATTCCAGTGAGCGCTGGTATATTATGGGATCGGGCTGCACGCCGCAGCAGTATAATTATATATGTATATATATATATTAGATCGGACTGCACGCCGTAGTGATATATGGTGGACCTGATTGGATCGGACTGCACGCCGCAGTAATATTTGCGTGGATCGTGCTGCACGCCGCAGTATTATAGTGCTTGGGCTTAGGGAGCCCCTCCGAAGTCTGTATACACCCCCAGTGAGCGCCGTCGACGTTAAATGGAGCGGGCTGCACGCCGCAGCGGTATATGTATTGGAGCGGGCTGCGCGCCGCAGCGGTATATGTATTGGAGCGGGCTGCGCGCCGTAGCATTATACTTATTCATATTCATATATATACTGAAATATTTATATGTTATAGACAGATGTATATGTCTCCATATATTGTGATGGCTGTATACCGTAGTGGTACGAGCGAGGATGTGGTCAGTGTGGGACCTAGATGAGATAGATGTGGACTGGAGATCAGGGTACTCATTATAGTGATGACTAACCGGTGGGGGTTGCCTTAGAATTGTTTAGTGATAGTACAGGAGTTACTTATTTTCAGTTATTGTTTATTATTGTTACTCACTGAGTTGAAATATACTCACCCCACTCCCCTGCACTTTTTGTGCAGATATACAGGTTCAGGAAGGCAGTTGAGCTATCGCAATTGCTTTATTATCCCCATTCTGTGGAGACTTCGAGGTAGCTGCCGACGTCCACAGTACCTGACCTCTTTCTTTTTATCATTTTGTTATCTCCATTCCGGTTAGACTTGATTGTGTAGTAGATCTCATTTGTAGAGGCTCAGACTTGTGACACCACGATTTGGTTGGGACTGTGTTCTTGTATTTCATTTCTACACTTCTTGATTTGTTATGAAAACAGGCTAATCACGCCGATTAATTAGTATTAATTACACTTGGCTGGTAATTGGATAAGATGGTCGGGCTTGCCTAGCAATGTGTTGGGCGCCATCACGACCGGGATTTGGGGTCGTGACAAGTTGGTATCAGAGCCTAGGTTAACAGGTCTCGCGAGTCATGAGCCGGTTGGTAGAGTCTCGCGGATCGGTACGGGGACGCCTGTACTTATCCTTGGGAGGCTGCAAACCTTTAGGAAAGTTTCAAATTCTTGGAATTCTCATCGTGCGTGTTTTATTCAGCTTGAGATGTAATTCTTGAAATTCCTCCTGCACATTGATGCGCGCACTCGAGTGCTTAGTGATAAATTTTCCTTGATGGCTTATGATTTCTCGATTAAGGGGCGAGATGTAATCTCCGTAAGTTTTATGTTGGGCCGGTCTGAAGGACTTGAGGCCGAATCTTTGCATATGGCTTGAGCACCGAGGTGCTTATTTTACGAGCTGGTATTATGAACTTATATGTTTAGTATTGTCCTTGATTGTGGGAATGGCGGCTAGATAGCTATGTAATGAGTATGTTGGTACTATGTAATGCCTATGGCAATGGAAGGTATACAGAAATATTAAGTAAAGAAAATGTTCTTACTTGGTGGAATAGCCCAGATAATGGAGGGTTGAAATGTATTTTCTATGTGTTATGATTCAAATAGGTGAAACGCATGTCCACGTATCAATTTTGATAATATAATACATGTGGTATTGAGATTAATATTGTTGATATACATTGTGATGCTTTGCCAATTTGTGGACGTGTCGTTAGCATGATTTTGGTGGTTCTCCGGCAGGTGGATAGGCCCAATTACAAAGGAAACTCTGCCGAAATTTTTGAAAATTTTGGGACTTAAAAAAGAAGAAGATGTTGTCGCCTAAGGAATGGGCTTAGCTGTTGCGTGTGAATGAATACGAGAATTGCAAAAGAGTTAAGATTTCCGATGATTCGAGTCTCCACCAAAGTTTGTAAATAGCTCGAGTTTAATCTCACTATAACATTGGAGCATCAATTGAGTAAGAATGCTATGAGTGGCTAAAAGTGCTTTGATGTATGGCTCCGAGCTAAGTTGGGGAGGTTGTTATTGACTAACTGATTGCACTATTGTGTGCTCTGATGGTTCTGTCCCCAAGCATGTTGGGAAAAATTCTGACGAAGGTTATGGTGCTTCGTAGATGTGAGAAAATACTAGGAGGTTTTGAGTGGCTATTGCTAAAGAATGTTTGATGTATAGAAAAGAAAGATAGTTAATTGTATCCAAATGTAATCATGTTCTGCGGTGTCAGAGTTCTATTAAGGCCCGAGTGGTTCTGTTTAATAAGGCAGTTGAATTATAGCTGAATAAGGGTGAATGATGCCCGAGAATGGTTTTGCAGTGTTCAAGATTTTGCTTGTAACAGTCAGGTGCCTTAAGATTTGTGTATGTGGCTAAAGATGGTGGTTTCGTTAGAGAAGATAAAGGCTTGTGTTATATCATGTGAAGGATGAGATTCTACGTATCCGTATTGGGAAGTAATGATAACAATTTAAAAATCGCGGGAAGTTCATCAAAATAAAGTGTGGTAGAACGTGGTACTTCTGGGAACACTGAGAGAGTATTCAGTGGCCTACGTGTCTTAGACAGTGTGGTCTTGTGTACGAGTCTTGTGTGGTAAAAAGGGTTGAGGCATTGTCGTACTACAGTAAAGACTGATATGAAATTAGAGATGAATCAGAAAGGAAACTTGGTAAATGGAACAACTTGTTAACAAACAGAATGGTATAAATAAGGAATACGATTAATTCATGGTATGTGTTTGAAGTGATGAGTCTTGCAGATATTGTGCAGCAAAGCTTTTGAGTGTTGGCAGTTGTGTAACTTGATATGGGTATAAGGACTGAGTCCTGGCGGTTTAATTTATGCAATGTAATTGGGAGAAAGAGTTTGCGATGTGTTATACCGTGGTTTGAAAATGAGTGTATTTTTCGTGTTGGTATGCAAGGCTGGGAATGTGTAATGAGTTTTCTCTATATGGGATCATGAAAGCCCTTGACGAGTTGAGTGCGCCGATGTTTGCGGCGTAGGGAAAGGGATATGAATTTTCCCTGTTGTTTTAGTGTGGTATAGTATATGCGATGTGTTATGGAAAGTTGATAACGGCATGTTCAAGGTTTTGAGATCAATTCATTATATGGGAAGTCATTAAAACCCTCAAGCAGCGTGGGCAGTTGCAGATAATCTGAGAATCAATCTTCCTAGTGATTTAGGAGAATGGTACTGCTATGCTAGTATTTCGGCAGAGTCTATGGTAAAAAAGGGCAGGTAAAATAAATTGATAATATCTAGCGGTATGGTGGTATTCTCCCGTTGGATCGACTGTAATAATTGAGTCGTTGATGACATAGTGAAATTTATGAATGGCTTTCGTGGTATGAATGGACGCTTGAGGTGCGTTATGTAATCATACGGTGAAGCACGGAATCAGGCATAGTGATTACTATGTTATGTATGTGTTGGAGACTAGAAGTTCTCGTAACCCGCCTACGCAGCGGTGGTATATCGTGTGTATCGGCACAGTTTAGCGGTTATCGGAAAATTGGAAGCCCTAGTGGCTATCTCGTCACTTGATATGACGAATTTGAATAATGATATATGATTGCAGGCTGGTTGTCATAAGTCAGGTTGTCTAGACTAATGTGATATGGACTATGTCAGAAACATGTCGCAAACTGCATGGCAGAGCGCATCAGATCATGCTCCAGCAGGGTGGATGTACCCTAGGGCCAGTGGACGGCTGGTAGGTATTTCATTGTCAGTTGGGCCTTCGTGGTGGATGTCAGTGTAGAGGTATCTACCATTGATTCGGTTCCGGTATTGAGGAACTTTGTCGGATGAGTTTCATGTGACCGAGCTCGAGGCTATATATACATGTTTGTTGCAATGAGCAACTTGAGTCGATGTGCATTCCCTTTTGCTAGATTTATGCGTGGATCGGGTGGCACGCCGCCACATGTATAGTATCTGGATCGGGTGGCACGCCGCCACATGTATGGTATCTGGATCGGGTGGCACGCCGCCACAAGATGCTATTGGAACGGGTTGCGCGCCGCAACAGTGTGATGTAGGAAATATAACTTCCTATATGTACCTTGTATACAATACTTCCTCTCTTCTGAGGAATAGTCCGTATTGGGTATCGATCGGGGAATAGCACATCGGTTGTGTCCATTCAGGATTCGATAGCATATACTAAATGTATCATCGCGTGTGATTGATTGCTTGAGTTCAGACCTAAATAAGTGTGTGGCTGACCGTTTTGAGCATTGCGACTTGAGGTGCTCCATGAGATAAATGTGATGACCCGGCCCGTCATCATGTGAGTTATCACCCTGTTACCCCCGTTATATGCTTGTTGATGTTGTAATATGCATGTTGGGTGAGTTTGAGTCAATCCGGGTTGAGTTTGATTGAAATTGAGACAGAAAGTCTCTTAGAAGAAGGAATAGTTGGGAAAAGTCAACTGGACATTGACTATTTAGTTAGAGGACTCGGAATCAGATTCGGATGATTCGGTTAGTTCCGGGAGGTGATTTGTGACTTGGGGGAACAATCGGAATTGAATTTGGAGGTCCGGTGTAGAAATAGGCATGAATTGGCTAAGGTTGAATTTTGGCGAAATTCGGACGGTAGGTGAGATTTTGATCCGGGAGTCGGAATGGAATTCCGACAGTTGCAGTAGCTCCGTTAGGTGATTTTGGATGTGCCTGCAAAATTTCAGGTCATTCGGAGGTCGTTTGGTCGGGGTTTTGATCGAATAAGAATTTGGAAAGTTATAGTTAAACTTAAGCTTGAATTTGTAGAAAAGGGACGATTTTGATGTTAACGATAGAGTTTTGATGATTGGAACAAGTTTGAATGATGTTATAAGATGTGTTAGTACTTTTGGTTGAGGTCCCGGAGGCTTCGGGGTAAATTCGGATG
The DNA here is from genome assembly GCA_032618575.1 of Nicotiana noctiflora. NCBI lineage: Eukaryota > Viridiplantae > Streptophyta > Magnoliopsida > Solanales > Solanaceae > Nicotiana > Nicotiana noctiflora. The sequence continues at coordinate 7,105 of JASVEL010009056.1, read as the reverse complement.
CCCAACGGGTCATTTTTGGAAGATTTTTTGTAGTTTTGAGCGTAAATGTAATGATCCAAAGGTCTATTTTTAGTTCTAGATATCCAAATTTAACTTCGAGACTTCGAGAATTTAAATCATGAATTATAGGACTGATCTGGAAATTTTGGTTTAATTTCATCAAGTCGCGATTGGGTTTTTGACGCGATATGTGAGTTAATTGTTTAACGAGCGAAATTGGTATTTCACTTAGCAAATGAGATCCAAATTCAGTTTTGTTTGAACCACTGGATCCGTATCAAAATTACGGAGTCATAGGAAAAAGAATCGTCGAATTCCGAGTTCGTATGATTGAGTTATAGTATTTTTAGTGAAATAAAAAGTTGCTGCAATTTTCTGGGGCAAATCTGGTATTTTCGCTTCTGCGATGAACAGTACCCGCAGAAGCGGGTGAACAGTGATTTTCCGCTTCTGCGATGAACAGTTCCGCAGAAGCGATGAACAGTGAAATCGCACCTGCGGTGAACGAGTAACCGCAGATGCGAAAATCGCTGGACATTTAATTTGGGGCAATCCGAGATGTTTCTTCATTTTTGGAGCTATGGAGCTCGGATTGAAGCGATTTTCGAAGCGATTTTCACCATATGGATGGGGGTAAGTGTTCTCTATCCAAAAGTGATTATATTTAATGATTCCATGGTTATTTTCATCAAGTATTAGTGAATCAAATGGAAGAAATCGGAGAAATTTATAAACTTTTCAAAAACGAAAATTTAGCATTTGAAGGGTCATTTGTGGTCCGATTTGGGAGTTCTTGGTATGTACGGACTCGTAGAGAGACGAGGATTCCGAAAATATGAGTTTTGAAATTTTTCGAGATGTGGGCCCGGGGCTCGGGTTTTGCCAATTTCGTGATTTTTGATATTTTTCGAGTTCTTTCGATTGGGTTATGTTCCATTAGCCTATTTTGATATATTTGTACTGATTTTGGCTAGTTTTGACATGCGTGGATGCCGGTTCGAGGAGCTAAGGCGTCGCGGGCATGAAGCTTCTACCGGTTCGAGGTGAGTGGTAGTAGTAAATAATGTACTGAGGGTTTGAAACCCCGTACTAGCACTTCACAGTGCTATATTGAGATGAGACACGTGTTCTATGACGGGCGTGGTGACATTGTGATTGGGGGTTCGGACTTAGTCCTTCCCGACTAATAGTATACTTTGTGTTATGATTGATAATAAGTTTATAACTGTGCAATTGGGCTGATAGCTATGTTTGGGGCCTTGTGCCGATCTGTAGAGCATTAGGGAACCTATAGAGCTAGGTGACCCTTATATCGTGTTGGAAACATACACTCAGCCGTAGCTGTATAGCATAATATGAGCATGTATTAGATGTGTATATTGAGAGAGATTATCTAGGGTGGAATTTCCTGTTCTAGCTGAGTGGGCCTGAAAGGCCAAGTCTATACCGATTGAGATGAGATAGGGTCAAGGACCCACTATGAGATGTTATATTGGGCCTGAAAGGCCAAGTCTATATTGACTGAGACAGGGTCAAGGACCCACTGTGATATATTATATTGGGCCTGAGAGGCCAAGTATATACTGACCGGAATAGGGTCGAGGACCCATTATGAGGTATTATATATATATACCTATATTGGATCGGGCGGCACGCCGCAGCAATATATATATTGGATCGGACCGCACGCCGCGATAATATACATGTAATATACATGTGGGACGGACCGCACGCCGCATATTATTGCGCTTGGGTCGTAGGAGCCCCTTCGGAGTACTGAGTCCGCACACATTCTCGGTAAGCACTGGTGTATATTATGGGATCGGGCTGCACGCCGCGGTAGTATAGAGATATATACATATATATATTAGATCGGACTGCACGCCGCCGTAGTATAGAGATATATACATATATATATTGGATCGGACCGCACGCCGCGGTAATATTTGCGTGGATCGTGCTGCACGCCGCAGAGTATTATAGTGCTTGGGCTCAGGGAGCCCCTCCGAAGTCTGTATACACCCCCGGTGAGCGCCGTCGACGTTAAATGGAGCGGGCCGCACGCCGCAGCGGTATATGTATTGGAGCGGGCTGCACGCCGGCCGCAGCGGTATATGTATTGGAGCGGGCTGCACGCCGTAGCATTATACTTATTCATATTCATATATATACTGAAAATATTTATATGTTATAGACGGATGTATATGTCTCCATATATTGTGATGGCTGTATACCGTAGTGGTACGAGCGAGGATGTGGTCGGTGTGGGACCTAGATGAGATAGATGTGGACTGGAGATCAGAGGTACTCATTATAGTGATGACTAACCTGTGGGGGTTGCCTTAGAATTGTTTAGTGATAGTACAGGAGTTCTTATTTTCGGTTATTGTTTATTATTGTTACTCACTGAGTTGAAATATACTCACCCCACTCCCCTGCACTTTTTGTGCAGATATACAGGTTCAGGAGGGCAGTTGAGCTATCGCAACTGCTTTATTATCCCCATTCTGTGGAGACTTCGAGGTAGCTGCCAACGTCCGCAGTACCTGACCTCTTTCTTTTTATCATTTTGTTGTCTCCATTCTGGTTAGACTTGATTTTGTAGTAGATCTCATTTGTAGAGGCTCGGACTTGTGACACCACGATTTGGTTGGGACTGTGTTCTTGTATTTCATTTCTACACTTCTTGATTTGTTATGAAAACAGGGCTAATCACGCCGATTAATTAGTATTAATTACACTTGGCTGGTAATTGGATAAGATGGTCGGGCTTGCCTAGCAATGTGTTGGGCGCCATCACGACCGGGATTTGGGGTCGTGACAAGTGTGGGTTTTTTTCATGTTACGGTGTTATTCATGTTAGCTGACACAAATCAAAATTTGCAGAAATTTAAAAATTACAGAAATGTATTCCCTTGTTATACAGGTGGGCGCCTGAACAGAAATTAAAAATTGCAGAAATGTATTCCCTTGTTATATAGGTGGGCGCCTGAACGAAAATTAAAAATTGCATAAATGTATTCCCTTGTTATATAGTTGGGCGCCTGAACAGAAATTAAAAATTGCAGAAATGTATTCCCTTGTTATACAGGTGGGCGCCTGATGCATGAAATGCGAATGCAGAAAAGTATTCCCTTGTTATCCAGGTGGGCGCCTGATGCATGAAATGCGAATGCAGAAAGTATTCCCTTGTTATCCAGGTGGGCGCCTGATGCATGAAATGCGAGTGCAGAAAAGTATTCCCTTGTTATCCAGGTGGGCGCCTGATACATGAAATGCGAGTGCAGAAAAATATTCCCTTGTTATCCAGGTGTGCGCCTAATGCATGAAATGCGAATGCATAAAGTATTTCCTTGTTATCCAGGTGGGCACCTGATGCATGAAATGCGAATACAGAAAAGTATTCCCTTGTTATCCAGGTGGGCGTCTAATGCATGAAATGCGAATGCAGAAAAATATTCCCTCAGTTTGATAACTGGGGTGTGAATTTAAAGAGATGATACCTTCCTGTTGTTTTTGGTATTTTCTTGCTTAATTGAGTGATTCCTTCTCTATGGATTCCTCCTTTTATTGCTAAACTTTCTTTTTTATGTTTTCTTTCTTTTCACATTGGTCACATTCACTTTAAAGTGATTAGTGATAATTTGTTCCTGTCTAAATCAAAAACAATTTTATTAGTTATAAACTGCTGGCAACTGGCATTTGCTGCTCCTGCCTTTTATTGGCTTCCTCTTTTGCGTTTCTTTTGGTAAGCGCCCTTTCAGTTGACTTCCTTTGTAAACTCTTTTTTGCATTTTCCTTGCTTTTCACCTTTTTTATTTTCTTTTCCTTCGGCTCTGATTGCCATCCTTCTTTATTTCCTCTGTCCCTTCTTTTTTTTTCTTTTTATGATCCAGCGTTATTTCAATTCTTATCATCAGAAGCTGGTAGTTAGCTTTAAATGGACAAATTGGTTTTCTAAATCAATGAAATGCAGAAACAAATGAATTTCAAAAAAGGGTAAGGTTGATTTGGAGGAGTGATAGAACTTATGTGGGTATGTTGGCTGATCCCTTTGACCATGCCATGTATTTAAACTCCGACCCAGTCTGTTCAATGGAATTGCCTTTATTCCAACTCCGACTTTCTTTCAACCCAAACCGATCTTATTTTTTGTTGTTTTTTCCTTTTTCAGAAACAATCCTCACAGTCGCCTTATGGTGCCGTTAAAGGTTTTCACCAACAAGACTCTCTCATTTATTTCTCACATCCTCACCATCACCTCACAGTGCCGGTTAAGGTTTTCACCGATAAGACTCTCTCATTTTATTTCTCACATCCTCACCAATGCCTCACGGTGCCGGTTAAGGTTTTCACCGATAAGACTCTCTCATTTTATTTCTCACATCCTCACCATCGCCTCACGGTGCCGGTTAAGGTTTTCACCGATGACACTCTCTCATTTATATATATATATATATATATATATATATATATATATATATATATATATATATATATATATATATATTCTCTTTTTGTCTTCCTGAACCACTGGTGTTGTCCATGCCACGTTATTCCTTTATTCTCATTGTATTGTTATTCTCTTGAAATTGATTAGAAGGCCTTTCTTTGGACCATAATGTGGCTTTTGGATGGGTTAAGAAAGAAGGATATAAAGGCTAAAACATTTATGAGGGTTTAAAAACAACTCTCGGAATTATAAAACATAACTTCTGCCCCAGTTTCAATATGTGGGGGATTTTTGGATTTTTCCTTTATTGTGACTGAACCTCAATGAGGCTGCCTACGTACCCTTTCAGGATAAAGTCAGATGTAGTTCAAACTACGCCATTAATTCATGGTTTCGTTTGACTTTTTCCCAATTTCTTTATCTTTTCTTTTGTTTGCATTCTGCTTTTGCTTTTTTTTTTCATTTTCATTTTTCATTTTTTGTACTTTCCTTTTGTATCATAAACAATTCCGAGAGAGGGATATGAAAGAATAGATCGAACAAGGCTCAAGGGGGATGTCAATGGATAAAGCGTTTGGATAGAGAATAAAATGTCTTCATCATTTCAACTCCAAAACTACAACAAATACAATTATACAAATGAAAAGGAATCATACATAATATCTTTTGACTACATCTGAATTGATAGCAGTCTCTATGCATTTCCCTTCAACATCTGTCAGATATAGGGCTCCATTGGACAACACCCGTGATACCATGAACGGTCCTTGCCAGTTTGGTGCAAATTTGCCTTTCGCTTCAGCCCAATGCGGTAAGATACGCCTCAATACTAGTTGTCCAACTTCAAATTTCCAAGGACTCACCTTCCTATTATATGCTCTGGCCATTCTCCATTGATATAACTGCCCATGGCAAACCGCTGCTAACCTCTTCTTATCAATCAGATTCAATTGGTCCAACCGGGCTTTTACCCATTCATCATCATCGATCTCAGCTTCAGCTATGATTCGAAGCGATGGTATCTCAATTTCTGCGGGTATAACAGCCTCGGTCCCGTACACCAATGAATAGGGTGTGGCACCAATCGAAGTACGTACTGTTGTGCGATAACCCATAAGAGCGAAAGGTAACTTCTCATGCCATTGTCTAGACTCTTCCACCATTTTTCCGAGAATCTTCTTTATATACTTATTTGCAGCTTCTACTGCTCCATTTGCCTTTGGTATGTAAGGCGTAGAATTACGATGCAGGATTTTAAATCTCTGACATGCTTTCGCTATGAGGTGACTATTCAAATTTTCCCAATTGTCTGTGATAATTACCTTTGGAATTCCAAATCAGCATATGATATTCTCATGCACGAAATGCACCACGGCTTTCTTCGTCACCGCCTTGAATGTCTTTGCCTCCACCCATTTAGTAAAATAGTCAATCGCAACCAAGATAAATCTATGTCCATTAGAAGCTGCAGGCTCTATTGGTCCGATGACATCCATGCCCCATGCGACAAATGTCCAAGGTGCGGACATCGTATGCAATTCATAAGGCGGGGAATGAATTAAATCTCCATGTACTTGACATTGGTGGCATTTCTTCACATACCTGATACAATCACGTTCCATGGTGAGCCAATAATATCCTACTCTCAATATCTTCTTTGCTAAGACATACCCGCTCATATGAGGTCCGCAAGCTCCAGCATGTACCTCAGTCATAATCATGTCAGCTTGTTGTGCATCCACGCATCTCAGCAAACCCAAGTCTGGTGTTCTTTTATATACAATCCCTCCAGTGAGGAAAAAGCCATTTGCTAAGCGTCTTACAGCTCTCTTCTGATCTCTAGTGGCTTGTTCTGGGTACTTTCCTATCTTCAAGTATTCATTGATATCGTGATACCACGGTTCTCTATCTAGTTCTCCTTCCACATCAAAACAGTAAGCATTTTTATTATACACTTGTATCTGAAGTGGATCTATATAGGCTTTATCCGGATGATGTAACATAGAGGATAATGTGGCCAAAGCATCTGCTACTTTATTGTGCATTCTGGGGATGTGTTTGAACTCTATAGATTGAAATCTTTGGGACAGTTCATGTAGATAATGCCGATAAGGTATCAATTTCAAAACTCTTGTCTCCCATTCTCCCTGAATTTTATGTATCAAAAGATCCGAGTCACCCATGACCAAAATCTCTTGAACACCCATATCTATTGCCATCCTCAATCCCAATATACACGCTTCATATTCGGCCATATTGTTGGTGCAAAAAAATCGAAGTTGAGCGGTAACGGGATAGTGTTGACCCGTTTCTGAAATAAGTACTGCTCCAATTCCAACTCTTTTACTGTTGACGGCTCCGTCGAAGTATATTTTCCAACTTGGCTTATCACTTTGTTCTATTTCTTCAACATTCATTGCCTCCTCATCCGGAAAATATGTCTTTTGTGGCTCATATTCATCATCCACTGGATTTTCTGCTAGTTGATCTACAACTGCTTGTGCCTTCATTTCTGTACGTGTTACATAAATGATGTCAAATTCTGTGAGCAGAATCTACCATTTAGCAAGTCTCCCTGTAGGCATGGGCTTCTGGAATATATACTTCAAAGGGTCTAACCGTGATATTAGATATGTAGTGTATGCTAACAGG
>JASVEL010009055.1:0-179386 GCA_032618575.1 Nicotiana noctiflora | reverse complement strand
AGATCTTTAAAAGCAAGGAAAATATAAACATAAATAAAACTTATAGAGAACACATATTAGGCAAAAAAATAGTTATAATTGAATTGTAGAAAATAACTACCTGGTCTAAGTGTTGCGACATAGATGGTGTTTGCATTCCAATAGATCATATATCTTCATGCAAAAAAATAAAAAAATAAATAATACAGACTAAATTTTATAAAATAAAACTAACACACTTCACACATGTTTGTTAGTTAACAGGTGTGAATATATGTATTTCTCCATTTTGATATTGCTGCATAATCTCACCAAATTCTTTTTGAGCTGCCTCCAGTCTTTCTGAAAAATCATTCAAAAACACAAAAAGAAAATAAAATATATAAAATTTCAAATTGTAAAAGATATACTTCAATCAAATATAATAAACTCATAATCAATAGAATACCTTGACGTTTGTCTTCAGTTGTGGTTTCCCAAGGCTTCGTGCATTTCTCAATATCAACATTTCCAGCATCATTCAATTTTGAACCAATGTCAAGGACCATTGCAGTATTCTCTAGAAGTTTTTTCTCAACTCTACCTTCATTCAGTTGAGCATCATCAGAGAGTTTTTGAGTTGAACCACAACTAGTTTCAACTTCCACTGCATAGTCATAAAAGAGGGGGAATAGATCAACTAGTTTTTCTATATATAAACATAGAAAAAATTTATACCTGTAGTGAAAATTTCACTACAAAATAGTATAAAAAACAGTTAAAACTTCATCTTTAAGAAGACTGAAGTTAGCTAGTCACAAATAAAAACTTTAACAGTTAAAAAAAAGAACCAGAGTTATAAAAAAACTTCAACTTTAAAGTTGAAGTTCGACAGTTATAACATTCACCAAAAAACATGTTATAGTTTTTACAAAAAAAAACAAAAACACATGAAACAAAACTCCAGCTCCTATCTAAGGTATAATTGAAATATTATAGACTTCACAATTTGTACCTGTAGTAACGATTTCCTGTGTATCACTAGCTACAAGTTCTTACATATCGATCGTCTTTCCAAAACATTCATGAATAAGTGCTTGATCTTCAGTGCCAACAACTTCATCATCTGCACCTTTCTCTCCACCTTTACTCTGTCTACAAACACTGGATTATTCCTCTCCACCTTGTTGTTGAACATGTTCAACGCCTTCAGCAGCCGCTTCATGAGCAGTATGTTCTTCAGTATCAACAACTTGATTATTTTCACCTTGCATGCTTCCAATATTCTCAGTTGATAAATGTGCTTCATCATTTACATCTCTGCTCAATCCATCAGCACTTGAACGTCGCTTTAAATTCTTCTTGACCATGTTCGTCGCCTTCAAAAGCCGATGGAGTTTTGTAATAGTCATTCATCATGTCATACCCTCGATGCTTACTCAAATCAATTGATTTGTTGACAATCTTAAACAAATGTTCAAACTTCTCATCGAAATATTCCTAGAAAAAAAATTACTAACAATGATTAATTTAATTACATCAGCACAAATAAAAAGACATCTCTATAAATTAGCTTACCTTCACTTTTATAAAAAGTGCATCCACAATAGCAGTTCACTGCTCCTTTTTAAACTTATCAAAAACTTCATTCACGATCGTGCTTCCTTTCTTTTTTTTTTTTTGTATGCTTTTGAACCTCTGTTATTAACCTCTAGAATAGATACAGAACAAAAATTTAGATATAGAAGAAAACTTCAGCTCAAAAAACAGGTTGTACTTTTACAAAAACAAACCCAAAAAACTTAAGATCAAAACTTACAGAGCATATTGTGTCAAGTAATTTATTGTCATCAAATTCAGATGTAGACAAGGTAGAATGACTCTTTGTACGAGATGTTTCGCCAATAAAAGAAGTTGGATTCGGTTCTTTTGGTTAATTCCGATTACGTGGTGATTCACCAATGACATGAGTTTGTTTCGGTTATTTTGATCGACTCAGAGTATGTGGTGATTTACCAATGACAGGAGTTTGATTCGATTCTTTTGATTGACTCAGAATACGTGGTGATTCACTAGTTGAAGGAACTTCATTAACTATATTTGAACGTATACGGCTGCATGGTAATTTTCCAATTAAAAGCATTCAATTCATTTCCTCTTCTATAGGAATTATATCCAATACCCTAAAGTCACGATATCTCCGTTTAATACAAAAAAGTATATTATGAGGAGAGAAACTAATATATCAGCATATTAATACAAAGACAAAAAAAATAACTTCATGAGTTTTGAACATATAATAAAGTTCGGGAAATTTAGGCTCTCCGACGCATACATAATGTAACATCATGGGGACATGAGGGGCATCAAGGTACTCATCATCTCTTATATACTTCTCCCGAACATCTGGGAAGCGCTCATAGAACCATAATACATAACGGATATGGAAATTCACCAAGTTTATACTCAGTTGCGTGGTGTTTGTTTGCTTGTCCAATGCATGTTTCAGGCAATAAATGAGCTTCTCGTAAGCCATATTACCCTAAGGATATTCAGCGCAAACCTTATCATCTTCAACAATAGATGCATACTCCTTCGTCACACGTAACTCAGTATTTTTCCCAAAAAGAATAGACTTTACAACAAGAATTTCCATAAGCTTAACTGCATCATCATCACTCTCGCATACGTGTACATGATTCACAGCATTCTTTGGAATTTCATTGTGAGTCATAAAACTTCGAATATCCTTCAAAGTCACATCCTTGGACTTACCAAAATACCGCTTTAGAAGATTGCTCTCTCAATTAATTGGTCTTTGAACATTGTGTGTTGTGATCTGCAAAGCACACATAATGTGAAAGTCTTTAAGTGTGAAGGAAACAATATGCCCACAAATCTTAAAACTAATGGAGTCTCGGTCATTCGTGAATATTCAAGAAAGACACAAACAATGCACCAACTTTATGCTGGATTGAAAATTCTCCATAGCCATAATGTATCTAAATGTACCATTATTAAGCTTATGTTGTTGAGTAGGAGTCAAGAAACTTACAGTTAAATTTCAAATCATGGTTCCCCTTCCAGTAACCCTTAGAGTTAAACCAATCTCCAAACTCATAATATCTTTGTCCTGGTTTTGTAGGTAGAGTAGAGGGGATATAAGGACCTTGGGGTATTACAGGTAGTCTAGGTACTTTAGGGGCTTTGCCTTTTTTAGCTGCATTGGGATCTTTAGGTGCTTTAGGAGCCACCTGTTCAAAAAAAGTAAAAGATACAAAAAATAACAACAGGACATTATCAAAAAGATCACTCAAAAGTTCAATACATAGGAAGGCTAAAGTTCGACAGGTATAAAACAAAAACTTCAGTTATAGAGCTGATGTTTGACAGGTATAAATAAAAACATCAGCTATAGAGATGGACTTCACCAGTAACAAAACAAAAACTTCAACTCCTAAAGCTGGACTTCACCAGTAACAAACACAAAAATTTCAGCTCCTAAAGCTGGACTTCACAAGTTACAAACACAAAAACTTCAGCTCCTAAAGTAGATCTTCACTAGTTACAAGTACAAAACATTTAGCAAAAAACATGTTGTAATTTTTACAAAAAACATAACAAAAATTCAAATTCAAAAATAATACTAAAACATGAAAAAAAAACTTCAGCTCATATCTAAGATATCATTGAACTATAGTATCATCTATTTAACTTGCAAAAAAATTCAAAATTTGAACGTCTAATCACAGAAGAAATTATATAATTTTCATTAACAACATAAACACTCGTTCAAAAAAACTAAAAACGCATGACTATCAAACTAAACCCTAAGAAAATATTTTATCATAAATACATGACTATCAAAATCAAAATTAGAAATTAAATCGTAAAATAAAACCTAGAAAGTTAATGCAATGTACCTATGATTAAATCGTAATGTGGAAACAACAACGACTAGCAGTTGAACACTCAAAAACAACGACGAAAACCATTTGATTTCATAGAAAAACTTCAAAAAACGCGAATAATAGGAGAGAGACAGAGAAAGTAGATGACTAGCGACTACTTGGAGAGAAAGTAGTCTTTTTAATAAGGAAGGGCAAAATGGTCTTTTCAAATGGCTTTTAACAAAAAAATACGGGTACGGTGCAAACAGAAAGACAAAGTGGCTACAGGTTAAATAGGGTGCCCCGTGCAATTTTTACGAATATTGTTGAGGAGAGTTTTTTGAACTACAAATAGTTTAAAATAGGCTAGTTTTAGACTAAGTTAAATAGCCACATGTAGTGCTACATGGTACGCCATAAGACAATTAGGAGCATGTACTAGACGCACCTCTAAGTATGCAATGAGAATATTTTGATATGAAGGGAAATACAATTCAAGAGGTTTTGAGAACACCGAATTGTTTAAGCAGAAAACTGACTAGTTGATAGTTTAGGGAGACTTTAGGATATTAGCTCTTTTAGTATTTATTATCTTCTCAATCTTATAATTGTCACACAAACAAAAATAAGACATCTAGGATATGTCAATATAACTGGAGATTTTAACATTTGGAGCTTAACCCGCTAAATTGGATATGCTTTCACGCCTCTTACGAAGGCCGATGACTACGTTATGAAAATGATCCTGTTATCAATAAGATCATTCTCATCCAACAATAAGGATTAACTAATTTACTAGTTTACCCTTAAATATATACATACTAGTATTTCATAATTCATACTTCTTAGTCACACTTTGATTTCCCTATTCTTTCTATGTTTTTTTCCCCCTCACGCCCTCACCAGCCAGCCTGTCAAGACTCAGGCCAGCATCAGTCGCATCACACCCTCACCAGTCAGCCCGTCAAGACTCAGGTCTGCGTCAGTCGCATTTCTCAGCTTCTTTCTTTCACTCTTCAGTCGCAACTTCAATTCATTTCTCAGATCCATCAGATTCTTCAGTCGCATCTTCTTCACTCTTCAGTCGCATTTCTCAGCCGCATTTCTCAGCTTCATCTTGATTTTTGTTTGTATTTTTTTGGGATGAAGAATGAAAGATGAACACTTTGGTTAGTGTTTATTTTATTGGATATTGCAGTAAGTTTATATTGTTGTAAAATAGAACAGTTCTTAAAAGAGTTTTACCAAAACAGTTATAGCAAAATCGTTCTTAAAGAGTTAATATCCTGAAACACGCCTAAACTATATCATTTTTGCCAGTTTTACTACCTAAACTATTGAGTGTCCCTAATTATAAATTATAAAATTAGTGCGTATAATACACGCCCTAATTAAATTATAAAATATGCCATGTGGCATGCCATGTGGGTAATTAATTTAATTAATACTAAAATCCATATGAGTGACGGGGCAAGGGGGTTATACGAGGGGATACAATTCAGGAGATTTTCGGGAACACTCAATTTAGGTAGAAAATTGACAAAAATGGTATAATTTAAATGAATTTGAGGGTATTAACTCTTCTTAAAATCTTTATACATTGCAAAAATATTTTAGTTATTTTATCTTATCAGATAAATCGATAATCAGCCGATAATGATAGATAACCGATAATCAATATCTTATCAATTTGATTATTGATTTATGATATTTGCAAACCAATAACCGATAAACACAATCGATAATGATCATAACCGAACCGACCGATGTCCACCCCTACTTTGAATTGAGCAACCTTTTTTAAACTATCAGGAAACAACTATGCCACCAAACAAGAGTCAATAGGTTAAAATACAATACTTAAGTCAATAGGTTAAAATACAATACTTTTTCCAGCAATACGAGCACATGATGAAATTTTGCTGCAAAATCTAAATGATTAGTTTTGCTGCAGACAATTTTACTGTAACTTTGGATATCAAAGACATCATAGCAAAAAGCTGCTATACAGACCAGCTAACATAAACAGCTAGGACATAACTAAAATTTCCTGTGCATGACATTCAAAGGCATCTGACCTTGCCATCGATTTTACAATTGACAATGAAAACAAAGAAAAAGAGAAGATACAATACATTGTCAGGTTTACAACAATTGGTCACAAATTTTTCAAGATACAGTGCGCCCATAGCATAAACAAGAAAGATAGAGGTTCTTTCCCCACTTCTCCTGCAACGAAAACCAAAGTTGACACAAGTTAACTTTCTCATAATAAAATGAAGATGATAAAGTCTCGTAATATATTAGTCTGAGAACTGCAGCCTTGCTAATAAGATTCATAGAGGCAATACAAACTGGTCGCAACTAAGACTGGGTGCTGGTGTTACACTTACATCAGGTCAGGTAGGGAATAACAAAGTGACCGAGAGAACCTCTAGCTTTAGAGAACCTACTGTATAGTTATGACTAACATAAGATCTGCATAGTTATGATTACTATATATGATTCACTAGAATATTAAGATATACTACATATTATAACAAGGCATGGACAAAAGTTAAAGAGAATTTTACTAAATATGTTTACAAAGATTTCCGGAAGTTCATAATAAGAATAACAAAAACCGTCATAATGGACAATATAATACTGGTAAAATCTGCTAAAATAGCATTAGCCAGCAAGTAATGCTCACTCTTTTCTTAGCTCATCAACAATTTAGGCAAAGCAAAGGAGAAAACAGTTCCACAAAAGAATTACCTTGACATGTGTGCTGGGAAACTGAGATGTTCGCAGAGTTTCCTGAGTCTCATCACCAGGTCTTCGGCGAGGCACACTCAGGATAAGGGCAGCTTGGTCCGCCGTAGCAGCTGTTGCAGTAATACGGTAACCATTATCCCACCGCTTGTGAATGCCTTCACTGGGATAAAGAAAATCGAGCTCTACCACCTATTAAACATAAACAATCTAAACGTTACTAAAGCTAGCACTAATTTGGGAGAAAGGACACCAGATGATCAAAGTTCTCTACAACAAATGGTACCATAAGAGAAACCAAGTCATGCAATGATCCATTGACATTCAAATCAAGCGAGTATGACAGCAACCATTGCATTTAACAGCTTACTTTGAACTTATTCACCGGGAAAAGAAAAGAAAAGGTTATGTATCTTTAAAAGTGGCTCTTTAGATTCTAGAGTCAATTCCCGAGAATAACTTGGATTAGCTGTTGTTAGGTTTATACTCTTTCAATGCCAAATCAAAGTCAAATTCAGATTAAAAATTATGTTCGCTTTGCCAGTGGTGCACCACCTTATCATTCCTCTTTTCATGTGAACAATATTTCACTTGTCAAAATAATTATTCGCAACAGAAATATACTCGAATAACTTTTAAATATCTTCTCATTATTATGGATAAGATAAAAAGCTGTTGCTACCAAATATTTATTTGATATAAACCAAAAAAATTACTTCTAACCATATCTAAATGATACTGAAACTAACCATAGTGTAACACCAATTACGACACCCAACTTCGGATGAGGACTATCGCTCTGTATAAGCTGTGAATTAACTCAGTATGACCTATTTATACATGCCAGGTGCCATTTTTAAGTTCAATTCCGGCAGCCACATTTGACAGAATATAGCAATGAGAACCTCATAAGTTCATACTTGATATCAAGATTACCTAATATATCAATGAATATGTATGCTGCCTAACTCTCTGTATGTCTTCTAAAACACCAATTAGTTTTTAGTTTTTAGTTTTTAACAAACCAACAATTTTATTGCTATTGTGGGAAAAGCACAACAAACAATTAGTTTATAGGATTCAAGTTAAATTGTCATATATGTCAAGGAATGAAACATTTCTATTACTTGATCTCCATGCAAACACTTTGTTTACGATACATAATCAGGCATTAGCTTAATCCAACAAAACTGCAAGGTCCAACGTAAACGAACTATATATTTTTCGAAATATTTGGAGGAATGAGTGAGGACATTAAACAAAACTACTTCATTTCCTTTGAGAAATTACAACTTCAATGAGACTACCATTTTAGCTCCTCCAGCAATAAATTATAATTTTATTACCATCAAAAAACCTGACTAGAAGATTTGCACTTCTCCTTTCAAGTGTCCGTCTTCGTGGGAAATTTATTCAACAACTTTTCAAGGCTATAACAGCACGGAAATATAGAAAATGACATGGGATAGAAGGGATCAAGATAACATCACGAAACCATATTAGATAAAAAAAGTGTGTGTGTGTGTGTGTGAGAGAGAGAGAGAGAGGAGAGAGAAGAGAGGGATGAACAACCTGGTCACTGAAGCCTGAATTGCGTGACATAACAACAGCCCACCTAGACCCAGCAGTTGCCATGGAGGTCACGTGGAACCCTTCTTTCCACTTCTTGCTTATCCACTTAAAGGGAAATGACTCGCTCACTTTATAAGACTGTTGAGTGTACTGTGTGCCTGTAGAAAAATGTCATAATAACGGTCTGCATTTGCCTTTGCAAAGGAAGAAATACTCTCCACAACAATTAGATGAAATAATGCAGCTTAGTGATATAGCTTTCTACATATCACCAACTAAACCTCCAGATCCATGTTAAATGGGTAAAATGGATATGAAATCTAGATCCAGCAGCAGAGTTAGTTTTCCAATGCAAGATAAAATTTCAAAGGGACCAAACATAACGAACCAAGAGAAGCATAACCGGCACAGCAATACAAACAGCCCAATGGAAAATGCTATGACCTACTGAACCATAGGCACTAAGCACTCTAAATATCTATTTAATAGAATAATGCAGAAACAAACAGACACCAAATACTAATATGATTCCAACAGGGCACAATACCATAACTCTCGTCTCAAGATATATATATATATATATATATATATATATATATATATATATCTACTTAATAGAATAATGCAGAAACAAACAGACACCAAATACTAATATGATTCCAACGGGGCACAATACCATAACTCTCGTCTCAAGATATATATATATATATATATATACACACACACACACACACATTTCCGGCATGGTAGAAAAACAAAATGTGAGATGAACCTAAGTTCATATCAGTTACCAAAATTACCAATTTCAAAATATAAGGCGAGAAAAGATATCTAGCTAAATTGTCTAAAGGAAGGTAAACGATCAAAACAAGCAGAGAGAATTGACCTACAGCATATTAAAGAAAACTCACCTTTTGACATTACTACTAAAGAGCTTCCATTGGTGGCACCTGCAAGAGAGCTAATATAATAGTTCTTCTCCCACTGCTCCATGATCCACTCCTGTAAACATGCATTAGAAAGATGAGATAATTACACATGATGTTAAATGGCTCAGCAGCACATGAAGTCTACATGAAACTCCTAGTTACCTTGTGCAAGAAGAAAGGCGACAGCTCATAAACTTGGCTGGTGAAGTTCGTTCCAGCATCCATGATAATAGCCCATAAGCTGGAACACGATGCTACACAACTTATAGACAAACCATCCACAGACCCTTTCTCCACGTGTTGTGCCAATCTTTGGTCTGCTACATTATAATGGTACCTAAAAAAGTCATGGTGTATTAAGTAAAGAAAGTGATGAATAAAGGATGATTATTCAATCACCATTATGAATTGAATCAAAAAGGATTATCTCCTAATACCATGGAGCAAAAATGAGAAAAAAAATATCATCTATCATCATGTAGTGATTATGCCATTAGAAGGCAAAGGATACTCATCCTTCTTAATAAAATATGTCAACGTGAATTGACTTGGGTAACAAGTTTGGCGGATATTTATTTCTTCTACCACAATATCTAGCCTTCCAAGTGTTCAAAATTCATACTGGCAGAAGCTTAAATTTCCTCCTCTCCACGTAAATATCAAATTTGGTCAATACTACAATGTTTCTGTTCATTTTCCTAAGATATTACAATGTTTCTATTCTACAGTGCAACTACATAAAATACTCACTTGACAAAAAACCCACCTCCAACCCGCATACCCCATTTGCGGTGAAAAGGTCGAGGATTAATGTTCACTGCCAACAAAAACTTATCAACTGCTTTACAAGAAGAGACCAATCATGTGAAATAGCTACCTCTGTTTCATAGGCTTTCTGGCATTGTAAATTGATATCCATTGTGTCGCAGGAACTCCCATGCGAACCTTCTTCTGAGGCTGCTCTTCTTCCTCATTTAAAGTCAGCCTCCCCCGCTTTTGGCCGACCTGGATAACCTGTAATAATTACATAATGAGCTAATGGATGGCCTGTAATATAATTCTAACATACTGCAGCTTACATCAAAGTTAGAGTACTTACCTTTTGGGCACCATCTGTGTTGATCGGTCTGATAGCAGGATCAGCTCCAAGCAAGCTCCCAAATAGAGAGATTAACTTTGAATATTTTGGTTCTTCATCAAATTTCAGGTTAATTACTGTATCAAGAAATTCTCTAAAAGGTGCAGGGCAGAAGCAACACAGCATCTCCGGAGATGTTGCCATCTTTTTTTTGCAGACAAGAAATGATTTGTTATCACCCTGAAACTCGAAAGATGAAGTTGTAAAAAGAGATGTCCGGAAAGCTATATGACTGAAACAAACTGTCTGCAGTATAATGACTTGACAGAAGCAGACACCTGATAACCCTGCCATGGCAGCCTCCCTCTGTGAAGAAAAATTAGTGTGTATGCAAGTGATTCCAGATCATCTCTTCTACTGGCAGTCCTTCCCAAGTGAGCATGCGCACTTGCATACCGGACAGTCCCTCTGAAATTGATAGATAGGAGTTAATATTGGATAGATATGTAAGAAAACTAAGGCAGAGGATAGCAGAACATGAAACACCTGAATGTGTCAGGACGCTGATCATATCCGACGTGCTGCCCTTTTGAAGTGTCTCTCCACTTTGTGGCTGTACTTGGTAGATAAAGTAATCAGGAATAAGGATTATCAAATCAACAGAACAAAAACCTAACTAACTTCTCTTACCCAGTCCCAAGTCAACTAGGAACAACTTCTTCTCTTGCGGCGTTGATGGCTGGCCAAGTAAAAAGTTTTCTGGCTTTACGTCTCCGTGCACGTAACTAAGGACAAGAAGAACAATCACTTTGAAGAATTCAACAAAAACTACAGAGATCAAATTAAAAGTAGTTCAAGTTTTTCAGCAACAGAAAGAACCAACATGATTGCAAGGAGAGAGCATGCATAGCCTTACTTATCCCCAAAACAAAAAGGAAAGGAAAGGAAAAGAGCGTGTGCATACCCTTTTGCGTGCAGCTTTTCCAAAATTGACAAAGACTCAACTGCAATACAGGCCACCATTTCTGCAGACATTCTGCAAAAGTAGGATTTATGAGCAGAGCACTGAAGTTGGCATATAATCTAACAAACTAACTTAATTCTAGTTTAACTTTGGAGCTCTAATAGTAAGAAGAAATGGCAGATAGGTTGTAAGATCTCTATTTTTGTACACAATTTGTCTACCCGAAGTCTGCCGCATCAATAAAATTATACCTTGTACAAAAACACATAGGAATGAAGTGAAATGATACAGCGGATCCTTTGAGTGCACAGATGACATTTACTCAGTTGAATGACACTATGAATGTTTCATTTAATAAATTTATCAGTCATTGACATACTCCGGTCACCACCCATTGCTTATCTTGTATTTGTGCACCCTAAGAATTAAGTTAACTAAATATCAACAGAAGCAAATTTTTTTTATGATGTTAAAGTACCAACAGAAGCATGTTAGAGTTGCACATCTTAAAATTTATTCTCCAATACTCCATGAGAACAATTATAAAAGATTAATTGACAACAATAAGTTTGTAGAGTATCTTTCCTGTTCTTAGAAATAAACCTCGGAAAAACAGAATCTATACTGCAGACCAATGTGAGCAGATCGCTATCAAGGAAAAACACCAGCCTGTGAGAATATCAAGGTCCATTTTATAAACACCGGTTTATGAGTATATCAAGGTCCTTTTTAAGTTCTATATTGGCATTATTACATAATTCATGTTAAGTAATTGGTGACTTAATGAACTATGGTATCTCTACTATCATAAAAATAATTAATTACAGAAAGAATGTGAAAACAGCACTTCCCTGAAGAGGTCTGCCAATTGGAAAACAACAAAAAAAATTATTCAACCAAGTATGATTATAATAGTGTTAGTTACTTACGATTGTCCAGAGGAATTCCATACATCCCATAAACTGGGCCCTAGCATGTCCATAACCTGCATGCATGATAATATGGTCAATTTACATCATCGTACATTGCACTCATGTAACATATAAACTGCAATCACTTTTCTAGAAAAGCATATAGACCTGCATTCACATTAGAAAGGTCCTAATCATTAACAACAATTTTGCTAGTAACTCCTCCAGCCAAAAATGTTTATCCTTCTTTCTCTTTGGGCATGTCCCAGAAATTTTATCCCATTTCAAGAACTAAATCTTTTTCTTCCAAAACCACCTCCAACAGCAAGAACATGGATATGACTTTTTTAAAGGCATGGACGATTCTACCAGATATTTTTACTAGACAGTGACTATTAGAAGAATAAGCATGAAAAAGCTTCAAATTTTCTTAAATTGAACAGAAAAGATAAAGAGATTAACGGAGTAAAATTTTTAAAGGAAATTGATACTTCTACCAAATGTAAATAAAAGAGAGGACATTTTTCAAAGACAAATTCTGAGAACAATCCACTCAGTCCCAAAAAGAAAGGAAGCAACTACCAAACCAGTCTTTATCATTCAATTGAAAGAGAACTGGCTGAATATGTGAATACTAAAAAAACTAGAGACGTCCATTGAACATTAAAGCTAATTCTTAGCTTAGTAAAGCGCAAAAAGATGCCTTAATAACTTAAAATACATCACGCCATCTGCATATTATGCATATTTAATTCTCTATGATGGCTGAATTAGAATGCCAAAAGAGGTCACAATTGTTGCCACACTCACAATGCTGATGCTTCTCCTAAAAATGAATATCCACAAAACAAATTATTTTATCCTCCATAATTACTGGAAGTATAGCAAATCTTCTTCCCGTAAACATACCATAACATAATAGTCTCCTGCCCTTCCTTTATAATGCACTCTGGGCACTCCATGGCTGCCACCAAGAGTACTGCTCAACAAAAAGCAGTGTTACTTTTAGTCCTGCAAATTTATTTCAACATAAGCACAAAGTAATTTCAAAAGTATCACATCCTTACTTGTAAACTTGCCACTCATACGGAGGACCATAGCTACAGCCTTTGCTATTTCTATGCTCAAACTTCAGCGCAACCTAAAGCCATAACAGAGAGCCAATGTGGATTACACAACTATCACTTGTAGACAGATAAACTAGTCTTGTCAAAAAGGATGCCAATAAGTAAAAAATATCTAGAGGATTCATAAGCAACCACATTACCTCCATAGCCAAGGGACCGTTAGCACGCTCATTCCCTCCAGTAAGACGGCGACCCAAAAACACTTGTCCAAAACCACCTTTACCTAACTTCCTTTCAACCTTATAAAGGGGTGATCCTCCTACTTGCACCTGAAGGCAGAAATCATGCAGAAACCAAAAAATGAGTAGAATTCTGACATTTAATCCCAAGATTTGAAAATTTCTTACAGCACAACCACATTGAAACTCATTATATAGCAGTGTAATTTGCAAGTAGTAGAAGTGCTTCAAGCATGTCATGTTTCAGCCAAAGAAGGCATTAGTGAGTATGAGAATCACTTGGGAATCCTAGGGAAATGCACGTCCTAGGTCTGGATCAAGCAATTTCACCTAATATAATAGGCATAACTACACAGGTACACTCGATCTAATAAGTACCTTTTGTTAGGATCTCCTTATTTACTTCACGTACTTACTGACCAAATATATACAAAACATGTATGTGAGTAGGACCAATGACATCTATGCAGTCGAGAAAAATGCACTCAGGTCTACAAAATACCAATTTTACTTTTTCCCGATAATGGTCCTAAATTAACAGAGAAATGTGTCACTTCATGCTTCAAAACACACAAAATCCCTTGAAACACGCACAAGAAGCTGAAACATCAAAATTATTCAACGAACAAAAAACAAGGATGATCCAGACATACATAAATTAGACAGACATTTGTTGTGTAGAAGACAAATCTCAGAGTATTTCAATAAAATGATGCACGAATAGAGCATAACAACAACAACCACTACACCTCATGGAGCATAACAACAAAAACCACTACACCTCATGGAGCATAACAACAACAACCACTACACCATATAGAGCATAACAACAACAACTACATCTCAAGTAGGGGCAGTTACATGAATACTTACTAACCATGTTACTCCATTTAAACTCATCTCATGCCAATATAATGCAAGTACAAATAAAAAGTGTTAGAACTTCTCATCCCGCATAGAGCATAATGGACATAAATGATGCCCGCATAAAGCAAAAGGGGTATAAAATTATGCCTGCATAAAGCATATAAACAATTCATATAACCAACCCCAACCGGGAGCAGGTAGTATTAAAGTTATGGGGTTATCTAAAACCAGTAACTTTGGCTCTGACCTTCTATATACAATAACTAAGCCTCAATACCAAAGAAGTCGGGTCGGCTATATGAATCCCCACTAGCTCAGACCTTGTATATGTGTAAATTTGACTAAAAAGCATAACAATATATTTCAAACACAGAAAATCAAATGGAATCCATAAAGTTCATATTTTGGATCCACCTCTGGACATTCAGGGGTAGAAATGTATGATCATCACACACCTGTTCGGGAAAAAGATTAGCGTTATCATCTTCTTGTGCAGTCGCTTTATTATTGTTATTATTATTAGCACTCAAACCACCACTCTCATCCCCCATCTTTTCCTCCTCCTCTTCAACTTCTTCTACCTCTACTCTCTCCTTCTCCTTCACCTCGACCGCCTCAACCACCTTATTAGCTTCTGCTGCTGCTGCTTCTTTGGCCTTCGCAGCCCGAGTCTTAATATAACACCGACCACCAACAGCACCGCCGCCTCTTTTCTTTTTCGTCGCTGCTACTTGAGCTCCACCGCGCTTACGTACAACCCCACTCCGCAACTCCGGCATTCTTTTTTACCCATATAAATCGAACACCAACCCGAATCCGAATTGTACATCACTGTGTTTTCCTCATCAAAACCCTAAACAACATCATCAGTTAGATTCAGAAATTCATTAAAAAAAAAGGAGTTTTGGTTGAATTAATTACAAAAAAATAGAAAGAAGTAAAAATTGGAAAACAAAGGGGGAACTTTTTTGGGAGATTTTTGGTGCTAGGGTTTGTTTGAAGAGAAAACGATCTGTGTACGCGTGAATGTCGATGAAAAGGTAGTTCTCTACTTCTGTTTTTGGTTTGGTTGTATACATATAGTACAGGAGATAAAGCGATAGGTGGTTATTAATTTCTTTTTCTATTTTTTTCAAGTTTACTATTTTTATTTTTATTTTTATTTTTGTATATTGTGTATAAATATAAATCCAAAGTCCAAAATCCTGACCAAGTTCTGGTATGAACTTTCTAGTATGAGGACTTCTCAAGCAATTTTTGCATGCTTTGGTTGCAAAGAATGTGAGTTGGCAAAAGGAAAATCACAAGAAAGTGGGTACAATTTGAGCCCCCAATTTTTGCTAATACTCAATTTTGGTTCTTGTGTTTTGCGGTAAGACTAATGTTTAAACCATGCAAAAATAATAATAATAATAATAATAATAATAATAAAAAAGTAGAGGTTAATATTAAAATAATTGGTTAACAACTGGGTTAAATCTACCAAATTGGTTGTACACGGTGCGAATGTGGATTAGTTATGCATATGATTTCGAACATAAGAAGAAAAATATGACTGCATATACATCTTTTTAATGATTGAGTTTGAATATGTAATAATATATAAAAAATGCAAGAATGGTCGACCAAGGTCACAATTGCCATTTTACTTTGCCATTCTATTTTATTTTTCTATATATTTAAGTGTTGTCACAATTACAAGTGGGATTTACTACCTACCCAAAACACTGTGATATAATTCTAAAACACTCGTATGATTTCATAAACCTATTTTCTCCATCTTCACACTTCAAACTACTACTTATCTCTCGGGTAGTTCCATCTTCTACTTGGATCTCTTAATTTCGTGTAAGCTTTTCCCTTAATTTTTTCTTTAATCTTTTTCCACTTTTGCTTGTTTGAATCGCATATTTGCCCTTGATGTTTCAAAGGCAACCCAGAGCCACTTACTACTCTATCATCTTTCTACTCTTTTGATAGAGCTTGAGTGTATGCTGCAGCTTGCGGATGTATCGGAGTCGCCTTTTCTTTCGTTTAATCTCAGGAAATCTCATCCATCAAGTTCGATAAATGGTAAGATCATTTATTTGTTAAATATTTGTTTTTGCAACAACTGCACATAATACAAAGATGTTGACAACGAATTTTAATTGAGGCATGGGTTGGAGTTTCATAAGATCATGAGCTCAGAAAGAGTTACTTTTTCCTTACTCTCACAATTATCATGATTCTCTATGTTGCTCTCGATAATTTTTTTTTTCAATCTAATTAATCTTTGTTGATAACTTTGTCATAAAATATTAATACAGAAGATTCATAGTGGTAGCAAGGAAGAAATAGTTATTGTTGTTAATGCGTATATAATGTTCAATTAAATTATTGAGTGATACAACTAACTCAATCTTGTGGCATATCAAATAAATTTAGGTATATCAATAGAGTTTGTGGACGACATATATAACCACTTATGAATTTATGTAAACAATTTAACAAGCAAAGAAAGTAAAAAAGAAAGAAGGTACGATCCATGAACAACCAGTAAAATAAGTGAAGATATACTAGACAGCTATACAATCGTATTACATTACTCCCAATCTGTTATGACTAAAATCATATTAGTCAAATGGACTTATGACTTATGTGGTTTTCGTAGGAATTTATGATTTCATAATGTAGTATGATTGTAGTAGGACGCATCCGCCTACGACAACCAAATAAGTCCATTTGACTAATACGATTATAGTTGTAGGATCTTCCGTTTATATATCGTGGTTGTTATTTAGTAATTGACCATGAATGAATATGATTTCATTCACATACTAGGACGCATCGGCCTACGACAACCACATAAGTCCATTTGACTAATACGATTGTAGTCATAACATATTGGGAGTAATGTAATACGATTGTAGTAGGACGCATCGGCCTACGACAACCACATAAGTCCATTCGACTAATACGATTGTAGTCATAACAGATTGGGAGTAATGTAATACGATTGTAGTAGGACGCATCTGTCACGCCCCAAATCGAGGAACATGACCGGCGCCTGACCGGGTTGCCCCGGTCAAGCGGACCTGGGTGCCTTTCATTCCCACGCGTTACCCCTGTGATGACTGTTTCTCATTAACCAATATATAACTAATCATAATTGATTTCACATTAAACAAATAAAGCCATACGAATGATTCATTAACAAGTTTACAATTTTTACAACGCCCGACATAACATAATGTATACATACTACTGGAGTCCCACAGTTTACATGTCTACAGAGCCTCTAGGATACAAAAGGGAAATACAATACTTGCCGGTAACAAGGCTCCGGCTATACCTTACAAAACCAAAATGAAATCTAAACCGAGTGGCATGAACCACACAAGGCCCCGAGGAAGAAAGGGGCTCACCAAAAACGGGCAGTGGAGGATGAAAGATACTACTGCCGATGAGCTGAAGTGCCTGCTACCGATCCACCTACAATCATGACACGAATGTAGCGCCCCCGGCAAAAGGGACGTCAGTACACTTGAATTGTACTGGTATGTATGGACAAACTTTGTCCCAAGTAAACTCAAGCCATTAAATTACATCAACAATTAATTAAGCCAGACCAACCATGTTTCCACATTTTCCTCATTTCAAATAATTCTCACACAAGCACTTTCTACGATCAACCAATTTAACAATAACCAATCAATCACGTAAAGCACAAGTAGTCAAACAAAGGGGCAATCAGTGCCCCACAGGTTGCAAACTCTCCTGCTGTCTCCTTTCACAATTTCACATTATTGATTTATGTATCAATTTTCAATAGCGATTTCGATCGCTTTCCATCCTTATTGCCCCCGACCACCCTTATTACCTCGGCCACCCTTATCACCCCAACCCACACCTTATTTCACCACGTTGCGGCGCGCAACACGACCCCGCCTTACGGTTGAAAACACAACAATTTCAAACAGCAGATAAGGTACTACACACAATTTCAACAAGTTCAAATAAGCAACTTACACATTGGTTCATGTTCTCAATTTCTTCTCAATTCAATATCACAACCATGTTACAAGTATTCCAAAATCGAAAATGCCCACATAATCATGTTCAACAATTCACCACAATTAAGGTGTTTCAAATTCCTTCCACAATAAGCCAAATATGCCATCACAATGGTTGTTCCCAATTCTTTACCAACCTCGATTACCTTTTTATCTTTCCATTCATATTTCATACCACACATAGTTCAACATCAATCAAATGCTCAACAAGGAAATCAAAGGATTACGTAAAATTTCTCAATTTGACACATGCCAAAACAATTCGCACACATTTGGGCGATTTTACAAGAATCAAAATTAGCCATACATACCGGTGATGAGTTTTCTTCCGTTAACTTCCTACTTTATGCTCACCCAAGCTATCTTACTCTTGCCAACCTTGTTCTTGAAGACTCTTACTTCTACTCACTTCTTTTTACTAGAAATCAAGTTCAATAATCATGCATGAGTGTAAAAATTCTATTTTTAAAAGCTATTATATGCAAACCTCTCTTTACCCAATTAAAACTGAAAATCAAAGAAAATAGTTAGGATTTTTACCTTGAAAAGATTGGGGAAGTTGAATCCTTGCCCTAGGATCCCTTGGAATTAAGTAGTTGGAACAATCTTTGAAGATGAAGAACTTTTCTCTCTAAAAACCCTCTCTTCTCTCTCTAATTTTGGTGAGATGATATGATAAAATGAAGAAGAAAGGTGTTATATTAAAGAAGAGATCGGGTCAAAATGTTACAAAAATCGGGGCCGGGGTCAATTATGCGGTGCACTATGCGACCGCAGAATCAACATGCGGTCCGCATAGTGACCGCAAAAATGGCCTCAAAGTTATGCAGGTTCTGTTAAGGAATGCGGTCACTATGCGGACCGCATGTTGATTCTGCGGTCGCAAAAGTGCACCGTAGATTTGACATGCGATCGCATATCGACCGCACTTTTGACACGATTTTGGGCAACTCTCTGGAACGTTTTGCGGCAAGAATGCGGTCCGCATGTCAGGTTTGCGGTCGCATTCTTGACCGCATATTTGACATTTTTCGGATGAATATTATTTCATTCATATACTAGGACACATCGGCCTACGACAACCACATAAGTCCATTGGACTAATACGATTGTAGTCATAACAGATGGGGAGTAATGTAGTATTAGTAGGACGTATCGGCCTACGACAACCACATAAGTCCATTGGACTAATACGATTGTAGTCATAGAAACTTCCATTTATATATCGTGGTTGTTATTTAGTAATTGACCATGAATGAATATGATTTCATTCATATACTAGGTCGGATTGGCCTACGACAATCACATAAATCCATTTGACTAATACGATTGTAGTCATAACAGATTGGGAGTAATGTAACACGATTGTAGTAGGAAGCATCGGCCTACGACAACCACATAAGTCCATTCGACTAATACGATTGTAGTCATAGGAACTTCCGTTTATATATCGTGGTTGTTATTTAGTAATTGATCGTGAATGAATATGATTTCATTCATATACTAGGATACATCGGCCTACGACAACCTGGTAACGTCCATTTCCACCGCTAAAAAGCAATAGACACGGTCGTATGCAATATATTTACCCAACTATGAGTCGGGGTCGAATCCCACAGAGAACAATATGTAGGCGATTAGGTGTGATGACCCGGCCCGTCATCATGTGAGTTATCACCCCGATACCCCCGTTATATGCTTGTTGATGTTGTAATATGCATGTTGGGTGAGTTTGAGTCAATCCGGGTTGAGTTTGATTGAAATTGAGACAGAAAGTCTCTTAGAAGAAGGAATAGTTGGGAAAAGTCAACTGGACATTGACTATTTAGTTAGAGGACTCGGAATCGGATTCGGATGATTCGGTTAGTTCCGGGAGGCGATTTGTGACTTAGGGGAACAATCGAAATTGAATTTGGAGGTCCGGTGTAGAAATAGGCTTGAATTGGCTAAGGTTGAATTTTGGCGAAATCCGGACGGTAGGTGAGATTTTGATCCGGGAGTCGGAATGGAATTCGACAGTTGCAGTAGCTCCGTTAGGTGATTTTGGATGTGCCTGCAAAATTTCAGGTCATTCGGAGGTCGTTTGGTCGGGTTTTTGATCGAATAAGAATTTGGAAAGTTATAGTTAAACTTAAGCTTGAATTTGTTGAAAAAGGACGATTTTGATGTTAACGATAGAGTTTTGATGATTGGAACAAGTTTGAATGATGTTATAAGAGGTTTTAGTACTTTTGGTTGAGGTCCCGGAGGCTTCGGGGTAAATTCGGATGCCCAACGGGTCATTTTTGGAAGATTTTTGCCGGTTTTGAGCGTAAATGTAATGATCCAAAGGTCTATTTTTAGTTCTAGATATCCAAATTTAACTTCGAGACTTCGAGAATTTAAATCATGAATTATAGGACTGATCTGGAAATTTTGGTTTAATTTCATCAAGTCGCGATTGGGTTTTTGACGCGATATGTGAGTTAATTGTTTAACGAGAACAATTGATGTTGCACTGAGTAAATGAGATCCAAATTCAGTTTTGTTTGAACCACTGGATCCGTATCAAAATTACGGAGTCATAAGAAAAAGAATCGTCGAATTCCGAGTTCGTATGATTGAGTTATAGCATTTTTAGTGAAATAAAAAGCTGCTGCAATTTTCTGGGGCAAATCTGGTATTTTCGCTTCTGCAATGAACAGTACCGCAGAAGCGGGTGAACAGTGATTTTCCGCTTCTGCAATGAACAGTACCGCAGAAGCGATGAACAGTGAAATCGCACCTGCGGTGAACAGTAACCGCAGATGTGAAAATCGCTGGACATATAATTTGGGGCAGTCCGAGATGTTTCTTCATTTTTGGAGCTATGGAGCTCGGATTGAAGCGATTTTCGAAGCGATTTTCACCATATGGATGGGGGTAAGTGTTATCTATCCAAAAGTGATTATATTTAATGATTCCATGGTTATTTTCATCAAGTATTAGTGAATCAAATGGAAGAAATCGGAGAAAATTTATAAACTTTTCAAAAACGAAAATTTAGGATTTGAAGGGTCATTTGTGGTCCGATTTGGGAGTTCTTGGTATGTACGGACTCGTAGAGAGACGAGGATTCCGAAAATATGAGTTTCGAAATTTTTCGAGATGTGGGCCCGGGGCTCGGGTTTTGCCAATTTCGTGATTTTTGATATTTTTCGAGTTCTTTCGATTGGGATATGTTCCATTAGCCTATTTTGATATATTTGTACTGATTTTGGCTAGTTTTGACATGCGTGGATGCCGGTTCGAGGAGCTAAGGCATCGCGGACATGAAGCTTCTACCGGTTCGAGGTGAGTGGTAGTAGTAAATAATGTACTTGAGGGTTTGAAACCCCGTACTAGCACTTCACAGTGCTATATTGAGATGAGACACGCGTTCCATGACGGGCGTGGTGACATTGTGATTGGGGGTTCGGACTTAGTCCTTCCCGACTAATAGTATACTGTGTGTTATGACTGATAATAAGTTTATAACTGTGCAATTGGGCTGATAGCCATGTTTGGGGCCTTGTGCCGATCTGTAGAGCATTAGGGAACCTATAGAACTGTGTATTATGACTAATAATGAGATTATATCTGTATAATTGGGCTAATAGCTATGTTTGGGGCCTTGTGCCGATCTGTAGAGCATTAGGGAACCTGTAGAGCTAGGTAACCCTTATATCGTGTTGGAAACTTACACTCAGCCGTAAAACTAACTAAATAGCTTATTAAGAGCCAGTAGTAGATGTGTACTGTGAGAGATAGATTACTTAGGGTAGAAATTCCCTGATTTAGTTGAGTGGGCCTGAAAGGCCAAACCTATACCAGTTGGGATAGGGTCGAGGACCCGTTATGAGGTATTATATATATATATATATATATATATATATATATATACTGGGATAGGGTCGAGGACCCATTATGTGGTATTATATATATATACCTATATTGGATCGGGCTGCACGCCGCAACAGTATATATATTGGATCGGACTGCACGCCGCGGTAATATACATGTAATATACATGTGGGACGGACTGCACGCCGCAGTATTATTGCGCTTGGGCTGTAGGAGCCCCTTCGGGGTCTGAGTTTGCACACATTCTCGGTGAGCACTGGTGTATATTATGGGATCGGGCTGCGCGCCGCAGCAGTATAAATACATAAATATATATATTGGGTCGGACTGCACGCCGCAGTAACATATGGGTGGATCGGGCTGCACGCCACAGTATTATAGTGCTTGGGCCTAGGGAGCCCCTCCGAAGTCTGTATACACCCCAGTGAGCGCCGTCAACGTTAAAAGGAGCGGGCTGCGTGCCGCAGCGGTATATGTATTGGAGCGGGCTGCGCGCCGCAGCGGTATATGTATTGGAGCGGGCTGCGCGCCGCAGCATTATACTTATTCATATTCATATATATACTGAAATATTTATATGTTATAGACAGATGTATATGTCTCCATATATTGAGATGGATGTATACCGTAATGGTACGAGCGAGGATGTGGTCAGTATTGGACCTAGATGAGATAGATGTGGACTGGAGATTAGAGTACTCATTATAGTGATGACTAACCTGTGGGGGTTGCCTTAGAATTGTTTAGTGATAGTACAGGAGTTCTTATTTTCGGTTATTGTTTATTATTGTTACTCACTGAGTTGAAATATACTCACCCCACTCCCCTGCACTTTTTGTGCAGATATACAGGTTCAGAGGGCAGTTGAGCTATCGCAATTGCTTTATTATCCCCATTCTGTGGAGACTTCGAGGTAGCTGCCAACGTCCGCAGTACCTGACCTCTTTCTTTTTATCATTTTGTTGTCTCCATTCCGGTTAGACTTGATTTTGTAGTAGATCTCATTTGTAGAGGCTCAGACTTGTGACACCACGATTTGGTTGGGGCTGTGTTCTTGTATTTCAGTTCTACACTTCTTGATTTGTTATGAAAACAGGCTAATCACGCCGATTAATTAGTATTAATTATACTTGGCTGGTAATTGGATAAGATGGTCGGGCTTGCCTAGCAATGTGTTGGGCGCCATCACGACCGGGGTTTGGGGTCGTGACAAGTTGGTATCAGAGCCAGGTTAACAGGTCTCGCGAGTCATGAGCCGGTTGGTAGAGTCTCGTGGATCGGTACGGGGACGCCTGTACTTATCCTCGGGAGGCTGCAAACCTTTAGGAAAGTTTCAAATTCTTGGAATTCTTATCGTGCGTGTATGATTCAGCTTGAGATGTAATTCTTGAAATTCCTCCTGCACGTTGATGTGCGCACTCGAGTGCTTAGTGATAAATTTGCCTTGATGGCTTATGATTCCCCAATCGAGGGACGAGATATAATCTCTATGAGTTCATGTCGGGCCTGTCTGGAGGACTTGAGGCCAAATCCTTGTCTATGGCTTGAGCACCAAGGTGCTAATTTTGCGAGTCGGTATTATGAAGTTCATATGATCGGTATTGATCTTAATTATGAAAATGGAAGTATGATAATGGGAGAGCTGTAAAGTAATCGGTTGTTATTGTGATTTGATATGTAGCACTAGCTATGGGTGTGAGAAATATGTTCATTGCCTCTTAGCGGAAATGTAAAGTGCGCTACGTCTGGTAGTATGAGTTCAAACTCAAGAAAACTGAATTGGTTGTGCTAGGTGTATCATTGTGAAAGGTATATGTGTTATGATTTGAGCAGGTGCAGCGCATGTTCATGTACTAATGCTGATGATATAATTGTGTAGTATTGAGATTTATGTTGTTGATATACATTGTGATGTCTTGTCGAGTTGCGGATGTATTGTTAGGATGATTTTGGTGATTCTCTGGCAGGTGGTTAGGCCAAATTACAAAGGAAACTCTGCTGAAATTTTTGGAAAATTTGGGACTTAGAAAGATTTCTGTCACCTAAAGAGAGTGGGCTTATTGGTGGTGTGTGTATAAATGCAAGAATTGCAGAACGGTTAAGGTCTCTGATGATTCGAGTCTCTGTCAAGACTTGTAAATGACTTGAGTTTAATCTCATTGTAACATTTCGGCATCACTTGAATAATAATGATATGAGTGGTTAAAAGTGCTTTGATGAATGGCTTCGAGCTAAGTTGGGGAGGTTGCTATTAAATAACTAATTGCACGGTTGTACGCTATGTGGGCACTGTCTTTAAGTATGTTGGGAAAATTCTGACAAGGTTATGGTGCTTCGTAGATGTGAAGAAATACTAGGATGTTTTGAACTACTGTTGGTAAGGAATGTTTGGTGTATAGAAAAGAAAGATAGCGAATTATACATGTAAGTAATCATGTTCTGCGATGTCAGAGTTCTAACAAAACACGAGTGGTTCTACTCAATGGGACAGTTGAATTACAACTGAATAAGGGTGAATGATGCCCGAGAATGGTTTTGCAGTGTTCAAGATTTTGCTTGTAACAGTCAGGTGCCTTAAGATTTGTGTATGTGGCTAAAGATGGCGGTTTCGTTAGAGAAGATCAAGGCTTGTGTTATATCATGTGAAGGATGAGATTCTACGTATCCGTATTGGGAAGTAATGATAACAATTTAAAAATCGCGGGAAGTTCATCAAAATAAAGTGTGGTAGAACGTGGTACTTCTGGGAACACTGAGAGAGTATTCAGTGGCCTATGGGTCTTAAACAGTGTGGTCTTGTGTACGAGTCTTGTGTGGTAAAAAGGGTTGAGGCATTTTCGTACTACAGTAAAGACTGATATGAAATTAGAGATGAATCAGAAAGGAAACTAGGTAAATGGAACAACTTGTTAATAAACTGAATGCGGTATGATAAGGAATACGATTAATTCATGGTATGTGTTTGAAGTGATGAGTCTTGCAGATATTGTGCAGCAAAGCTTCTGAGTGCTGGCAGTTGTGTAACTTGATATGGGTATAAGGACTGAGTCCTGGCGGTTTAATTTATGCAATGTAATTGGGAGAACGAGTTTGCGATGTGTTATACCGTGGTTTGAAAATGAGTGTATTTTTCCTGTTGGTATGCAAAGCTGGGAATGTGTAATGAGTTTTCTTTATATGGGATCATGAAAGCCCTTGACGAGTTGAGTGCGCCGATGTTTGTTGCGGAGGAAAGGGATATGAATTTCCATGTTGTCTTAGTGTGATATGGTATACGCGATGTGTTATGGAAAGTTGATAATGGCATATTCAAGGTTTTGAGATCGGTTCATAATATATGGGAAGTCAATAAAATTATTGAGCAGCGCGGACGGCTGCAGGTGATTCAAGAATTGATCTTTCTGATGATTTAAGAAAATGGTACTGCTATTCTAGTAATTTGGCAGGGTATATGGTGCAAATGGACAAGGTAATGTAAATTGATAATATCTAGTGGTATGCTGGTATTTTCTCGTTGGATCGACTGTAGTAATTGAGTCGTTGATGACATAGTGAAATTTATGAATGGCTTTCGTGGTATGAATGGACGCTTGAGGTGCGTTATGTAATCGTACGGTGAAGTACGGAATCAGGCATAGTGATTCCTGTGTTATGTATGTGTTGGAGACTAGAAGTTCTCGTAACCCGCCTACGCAGCGGTGGTATATCGTGTGTATCGGCATAGTGTAGTGGTTATCGAAAATTGGAAGCCCTAGTGGCTATCTCGTCACTTGATATGACGAATTTGAATAATGATATATGATTGCAGGCTGGTTGTCATAAGTCAGACTGTCTAGACTAATGTGATATGGACTATGTCAGAAACATGTCGCAAACTGCATGGCAGAGCGCATCAGATCATGCTCCAGCAGGGTGGATGTACCCTAGAGCCAGCGGACGGTTGGTAGGTATTGCTTTGCCAGTTGGGCCTTCGTGGCGGATGTCAGTGTAGAGGTATCTACCATTGATTCAGTTCTGGTATTGAGGAACTTTGTCGGATGAGTTTCACGTGACCGAGCTCGAGGCTATATATACATGTTTGTTGCAATAAGCAACTTGAGTCGATGTGCATTCCCTTTTGCTAGATTTACGCGTGGATCGGGTGGCACGCCGCCACATGTATAGTATCTGGATCGGGTGGCACGCCGCCACATGTATAGTATTTGGATCGGGTGGCACGCCGCCACATGTATGGTATCTGGATCGGGTGCCACGCCGCCACAAGATGCTATTGGAACAGGTTGCGCGCCGCAACAGTGTGATGTGGGAAATATAGCTTCCTATATGTACCTTGTATACAATACTTCCTCTCTTCTGAGGAATAGTCCGTATTGGGTATCGCTCGGGGAATAGCACATCGGTTGTGTCCATTCAGGATTCGATAGCATATACTAAATGTATCACCGCGTGTGATTGATTGCTTGAGTTCAGACCTAAATATGTGTGTGGCTGACCGTTTTGAGCATTGCGACTTGAGGTGCTCCATGAGTAATAGTGTTTGGATAGAATCATGAGTTGTAGCAAGGCCACGTGATGTTATGACCTTTCGAGGAGGATTCAGGCACTCTAATTCTATGATGTGAGACGAGAATCTCAGTTATGTGTTGTGATGGTATGGAAGAATTTGAATTATGGCTCTTTGTGCGAGTCAGTTGTCATGATTTGAGTGTGTTCGGATCGTTCTTATTGGAGCCTGTGTTGTGCTCGTTGTGGCCTAGGCCGATGCTGAGGTGTCATGTTACCAGTGTGGTGTGTTATAACCGAAATGATCATTCAAGTCATTAATGAGAGCGAGCATATATGATTTCAGCTCGTTAGAAAGGTAATATCGAGGTTTGGCTCCGAAACTTATTGTGGTATCAATTTTAAAAGGGATATAGATTCACGAATGGTTGACTCGAGAGATGGGTTCGGTATATCGCGTGCTTCAGTTGCCGTGGGCAGGATATGAAGGTGTTGGAATAAGACTCTATCTAATGAGAAAGGCTTTTTCTGCTAGTATTTGGTTATTGTGGCCAGTTGTCGTGATTAGAGACTATCGTATCGAGTGATCGTGTTGTTTGATACATCATGTGATCTCACCCGGAGTGGTGAGTTGGCTATTACAGTTGGATCGTGTGTACTCTGAGTATAGATGTGGGATTCAGAATGGTATATGATTTCGGAAAGTGCAATGTGGTTTATGGTTCAGTTAGACTGTGGAAATTCAGCTATACTATGTTATCGGACTTATGAAAGATAGGGTGAAGTGGTATCGCCCCGAATATATGCTTGGTAAGGTCATTCTGCTATTGGGTCACTTCCAGTAGACCTCTTGGTCCGCTCGAGGACGAGCGTTTGCTTAAGTTGGGGAGAATGTGATGACCCGACCCATCATCATGTGAGTTATCACCCCGATACCCCCGTTATATGCTTGTTGATGTTGTAATATGCATGTTGGGTGAGTTTGAGTCAATCCGGGTTGAGTTTGATTGAAATTGAGACAGAAAGTCTCTTAGAAGAAGGAATAGTTGGGAAAAGTCAACCGGACGTTGACTATTTAGTTAGAGGACTCGGAATCGGATTCGGATGATTCGGTTAGTTCCGGGAGGTGATTTGTGACTTAGGGGAACAATCGAAATTGAATTTGGAGGCCCGGTGTAGAAATAGGCTTGAATTGGCTAAGGTTGAATTTTGGCGAAATCCGACGGTAGGTGAGATTTTGATCCGGGGGTCGGAATGGAATTCCGACAGTTGCAGTAGCTTCGTTAGGTGATTATGGATGTGCATGCAAAATTTCGGGTCATTCGGAGGTCGTTTGGTCGGGTTTTTGATCGAATAAGAATTTGGAAAGTTATAGTTAAACTTAAGCTTGAATTTGTTGAAAAAGGACGATTTTGATGTTAACGATAGAGTTTTGATGATTGGAACAAGTTTGAATGATGTTATAAGAGGTTTTAGTACTTTTGGTTGAGGTCCCGGAGGCTTCGGGGTAAATTCGGATGCCCAACGGGTCATTTTTGGAAGATTTTTGCAGTTTTGAGCGTAAATGTAATGATCCAAAGGTCTATTTTTAGTTCTAGATATCCAAATTTAACTTCGAGACTTCGAGAATTTAAATCATGAATTATAGGACTGATCTGGAAATTTTGGTTTAATTTCATCAAGTCGCGATTGGGTTTTTGACGCGATATGTGAGTTAATTGTTTAACGAGAACAATTGACGTTGCACTGAGTAAATGAGATCCAAATTCAGTTTTGTTTGAACCACTGGATCCGTATCAAAATTACGGAGTCATAGGAAAAAGAATCGTCGAATTCCGAGTTCGTATGATTGAGTTATAGCATTTTTAGTGAAATAAAAAGCTGCTGCAATTTTCTGGGGCAAATCTGGTATTTTCGCTTCTGCGATGAACAGTACCCGCAGAAGCGGGTGAACAGTGATTTTCCGCTTCTGCGATGAACAGTTCCGCAGAAGCGATGAACAGTGAAATCGCACCTGCGGTGAACAGTAACCGCAGATGCGAAAATCGCTGGACATTTAATTTGGGGCAATCCGAGATGTTTCTTCATTTTTGGAGCTATGGAGCTCGGATTGAAGCGATTTTCGAAGCGATTTTCACCATATGGATGGGGGTAAGTGTTCTCTATCCAAAAGTGATTATATTTAATAATTCCATGGTTATTTTCATCAAGTATTAGTGAATCAAATGGAAGAAATCAGAGAGAAAATTTATAAACTTTTCAAAAACGAAAATTTAGGATTTGAAGGGTCATTTGTGGTCCGATTTGGGAGTTCTTGGTATGTACGAACTCGTAGAGAGACGAGGATTCCGAAAATATGAGTTTCGAAATTTTTCGAGATGTGGGCCCGGGGCTCGGGTTTTGCCAATTTCGTGATTTTTGATATTTTTCGAGTTCTTTCGATTGGGATATGTTCCATTAGCCTATTTTGATATATTTGTACTGATTTTGGCTAGTTTTGACATGCGTGGATGCCGGTTCGAGGAGCTAAGGCGTCGCGGACATGAAGCTTCTACCGGTTCGAGGTGAGTGGTAGTAGTAAATAATGTACTGAGGGTTTGAAACCCCGTACTAGCACTTCACAGTGCTATATTGAGATGAGACACGCGTTCTATGACGGGCGTGGTGACATTGTGATTGGGGGTTCGGACTTAGTCCTTCCCGACTAATAGTATATTGTGTGTTATGACTGATAATAAGTTTATAACTGTGCAATTGGGCTGATAGCCATGTTTGGGGCCTTGTGCCGATCTGTAGAGCATTAGGGAACCTATAGAGCTAGGTGACCCTTATATTGTGTTGGAAACATACACTCAACCGTAGCTCTAGCTGTATAGCATAATATGAGCCCGTACTAGATGTGTACATTGAGAGAGATTATCTAGGGTGGAATTCCCTGTTCTAGCTGAGCGGGCCTAAAAGGCCAAGTCTATACCGATTGAGATGAGATATGGTCAAAGACCCACTATGTGATATATTATATTGGGCCTGGAAGGCCAAGTCTATATTGACTGAGACAGGGTCAAGGACCCACTGTGATATATTATATTGGGCCCGAGAGGCCAAGTATATACTGACTGGGATAGGGTCGAGGACCCATTATGAGGTATTATATATATATATATATATATACCTATACTGGATCGGGTTGCACGCCGCAGCAGTATATATATTGGATCGGACTGCACGCCGCAACAGTATATATATTGGATCGGACTGCACGCCGCAGTAATATACATGTAATATACATGTGGGACGGACTGCACGCTGTAGTATTATTGCGCTTGGGCTGTAGGAGTCCCTTCGGAGTCTGAGTCTGCACACATTCTCAGTGAGCGCTGGTGTATATTATGGGATCGGGCTGAGCGCCACAGCAGTATATATATATATATATATATATATATTGGATCGGACCGCACGCCGCAGTAATAAATGGAGTGGGGTGCGCGCCGCAGCGGTATATGTATTGGAGCGGGCTGCGCGCCGCAGCGGTATATGTATTGGAGCGGGCTGCGCGCCGCAGTATTATACTTATTCATATTCATATATATACTGAAATATTTATATGTTATAGACAGATGTATATGTCTCCATATATTGAGATGGTTGTATACCGTAATGGTACGAGCGAGGATGTGGTCAGTGTGGGACCTAGATGAGATAGATGTGGACTAGAGATCAGAGTACTCATTATAGTGATGACTAACCTGTGGGGGTTACCTTAGAACTGTTTAGTGATAGTACAGGAGTTCTTATTTTCAGTTATTGTTTATTATTGTTACTCACTGAGTTGAAATATACTCACCCCACTCCCCTGCACTTTTTGTGCAGATATACAGGTTCAGGAGGGCAGTTGAGCTATCGCAACTGCTTTATTATCCCCATTCTGTGGAGACTTCGAGGTAGCTGCCAACGTCCGCAGTACCTGACCTCTTTCTTTTTATCATTTTTTTGTCTCCATTCTGGTTAGACTTGATTTTGTAGTAGATCTCATTTGTAGAGGCTCAGACTTGTGACACCACGATTTGGTTGGGACTGTGTTCTTGTATTTCATTTCTACACTTCTTGATTTGTTATGAAAACAGGCTAATCACGCCGATTAATTAGTATTAATTATACTTGGCTGGTAATTGGATAAGATGGTCGGGCTTGCCTAGCAATGTGTTGGGCGCCATCACGACCGGGGTTTGGGGTCGTGACATTAGGAATGCAAGAAAATTATCGCTAGTCGCGCTAAGCCAAACACTTAAGATTTTGGGTTTTGGAAAATGTTTTTATCTAAATGCGAAAATGTAAACTAACCTAGAAAGCAAATAAAATGATCAATGGCTACAAGTATGAATGCATCGGGAATTACACTCAAGTAACGATCCAATGTATTTCACGAGTTTACAAATATGAGTGAGTTTATTTTAATTAGCCACGGATAATAATTCTTAATTAGCTTCTTCCGAAGACTAACAAGACTTCCTAATTGAATTATCCCTAATCACAATTAGAAGATTAAGCGCACCCGATAGGCTACAAGTAGTTCAATCCTATCCCTAGGTTGAATCTATAAAGTGAGGGTTAACGCCTCAAGTTCTTGTTAATTAATCTATCCCAACTCCGAATTATCTTTCCCAAAATTAATTCAAAGTAAATGGGCGAGTCCTAGAGTTAGCTAATCTCTTTGGAAACATTAAAGAACAAGAATAATTAAAGTAACAATAACTCAATTCATAAATATACAAAAATCCTTCAATACATAAGCACAACAAGGTATTTAATCCACACTTTAAATATGAATATTCCCATAAACAAGATTCAAGTGTTGGAAATAAATACTACACACTTAGATATACAATACAAAGCAAGGAAATGAAGAAATAAACATAAATGGGTAAGAAATCCATAACCACAAGCTTTAATCTTCAAGACCCAAGTGTGTGTGCAAAACCCTAGCCTTCAAACTTGTTCTCTCTAAGCCAAAAATATGTCCAAGATGCCAAAGATGATCAAAAATGAAGATGATCGGGTATTAAATGATTTGGGGATCAATAGGTGTGAAATTCCATAATAGCCCATGACTGAAGCCCGTACTTCGCAATTGCGAACAAAGTTCGCAATTACCAAATATGCCCAGATAAGCCTATGTTCGCAATTCCCAACAAAACTTCGCATTTGCGAAGTTGCCCTTAATTACACAGTGTTCGCAAATGCGAACATATTCTCGCATTTGCGAAACTTCCCCTTTTACTGCACAGTTCGCATTTGCGAACTATCCTTCGCAATTGCGAAGAATTCCAATTCCTGCAAATGTCGCAATTGCGAACAATTCTTCGCAATTGCGAAGGTATCCTCTTTAAGCCTGTCTTCGCATTTACCATGAATATTTCGCATTTGCGAAGCATGAATACACTGCCCAGATTTTCTTCTCTTTTTGGCTTCTTTTACCTTGTTTTCACTTGGTTTCTTCACCATTACTTCTAAATCACATTCAATCCTGTAGAATAGAAGTAAATAACATTAAATACATGATTTTATCACTTCAAACATAGCAAATGTCAACATTTAAAGGCAAGGTAAGTTGGTATTTTACCAACTTATCACACCCCCAAACTTGAACTATTGCTTGTCCTCAAGCAATAGAAACGATAAAATCTCCTCACAAGTGACTAAATCAACCTCATATCCTCAACACACCAAGCCAATAAAAAAAAAAGTCTACTTTAATTTCAAAAACATGACTTCGATTGGTACCAACAATTAATCCAAAGCATATGAATTATTGAGCGTTTCACATAAACTTCATTACACTTCCATTGCTCAAACACTAATGCAAATCAAAGTAGCAACCAAGTCATGACACTAAAGCTTCAAAATTTTCCTCTATATCACAATCAACTTTCTTTAATCATTCTTATCAATTGAAAATGAGATTAGATTCACAACTAAATTTTCATGTGCCCTTACCTTCAAGAGAGGATCCCACACTCATAAATCTCAATTTAAATTAAAATTGGGATATCAAATGGAAAGAATTAACTCACTCTCAAAAAGATGTTCAAATGCATACAAGTAGTACCATAGGCTTGCCCTTTATGTATTCCTCCACTAATGTAGACAACTTGATTCAAAATCAATTAGGACTTAGAAGGTTGTAATTTAGGCATTTGGTTAAGGTAAGACAAATTTTTTGTTAAAGTGACTTAGAACTTCCCAAAGCACTACAATATCGAAATTAAATTTCACTTCCTTCAAAGATATTTTCCACCCTTGTTTCACTTTTCAATCTACACCTAATCTTTTATTCACAACTTTTATCAATATAATGTATATATATATATATATATATATATATATATATATATATATATATATATATATTTATTTATTTATTTTTCACAATCCAATTCACCAATTCTTTTACATACCTTTCACCTTCTCAAATCAATTCCATATCACAACTCTCCCAACTTTCACCCCCAAACTTTGGCTTTTAGCCCACATAAACACTTTCAATGTACTTTAGGGAAGTAGGGTGCCAAAATATATATCCTTTAGGAACAAATGGTTTAAGCATGTAACATGGTTGCCAAAGAATAAGGTTAAAGGCTCAAAATTGGTTGACTAGGGAAAATATTTAAGGGTAGGAAATATAAAATATACTAACGATCCAAGGAAAGCCTAATATCATTTTTTTAAATTAAGTTAGTCTATAATTTCGCCTCAAAACACATTCCGGGCAAGTTCTAGACCACAAGTACTACAAAAGAACCTACAAATAAATCTCACCACACCGGCACATGAAAACGCAAATGGAATACAAATCCAAAATCCAATTAACACAAATGACTTAAGAAGGTTATATAGCATACAAGAGGCTATTTAGTGAATTAAAGAGCCAAAAATTGAATCTAAAAGGTCATGACATTTTCTTACTTCAATTCTTATCTTTTTCACCAACCAAATATTCATATGCATTGGTTTAAAATATGTTGGTACCAAGCAAGTCACATTTTTATAAATGGGCACCAATCTCAACTCAAACCATTTATTTACCCAAATTAACAAAAACTAAATCTAACCACAAAACTAACTCCCTATAATTTATTTCTATAATTACCCGGTTCAAGAAAAGAAAAGAAAAAATTTTACATCCTTGGAAAAAGAACCGTGGTATAAAGAAAACTAAGGATATCGCCACTAATATCAAATATAACAAAAAGAAAATAAACAACAAAAACAATGAAGAAGCTAATGAAAATCACATACTAAACATAATATTTTCATTATACTAATACCACACATGATAAAAAAAATAAAATAATAATAGTACTAATCTGCCAAATATCCAAAAAACTAAAAAAATAACTATAGCATTTCTACAAGAAGCTACCCCCAACAATAGATATTGCATTGTCCCCAATGCAACTAAACATGATATAATAAAAGATGGTTGAAAGTGCTCCATGTATTATGCATCAACTGCTCTCATCACTCTCTGTCTCGGACTCATCATCCTCTTCTTCTTCTTCAGGCCACTCTGCTGGAATATCATCAGGATCCACAGCTCTGCTCGATGGTGGAAGGTCCCGAGGCTTAAGGACTTTCCATATGCCCTTCACACCTTTCCACATGCGAGTAAAGAATTTATCCCTCTTCTTCTCCCGCTTCACCATTTTAGTGTGTGACTCTTCCAATTTGGTATGAGAAGTACTCAGCTCACCATGCTTCTTTGCCAACTCCGTGTATG
Organism: Nicotiana noctiflora; assembly: GCA_032618575.1. NCBI lineage: Eukaryota > Viridiplantae > Streptophyta > Magnoliopsida > Solanales > Solanaceae > Nicotiana > Nicotiana noctiflora. Next base: position 144,961 of record JASVEL010009055.1, on the reverse strand, counting down.
CTTTTTCCAAAGCCTTAAGGTGATCTCCCTGTTTCCTTTGATCGTCAATGTATTTCTGGAATTCTTTCTTGGAAATATTAACAGATCCCTCAGATGTTTCCCCAGGTCCCTGAGGAAGGCCAGAAACAAGCTCCCGAATAACTCTCATTTTTTTGCTAATCACAGCAAATGGTCCTCCAGCTGATGTAGATGGCATACTACTCTGATAGGATGAAACTAATTTCCTTTTCTTCTGCTTCACCGCTCCTCCATCTCCCCTTTTCTTCAATGGATGTATGGGCTTCCCAGGATCTACCCAGTTGTCCCCAGGAGCTTCCTCCACCCCAACAAGCTGACATAATTCAGTGATAAGTGATGGAAATATCAGAGAAGGGCTGTTTTGAAGCCGGTACTCTCTCATTTCATTGATGAAGATCTCGCCCACATTGAGTTGGATGTCATCGAGAATGCAAGATATCATTTGAGCTCGAGTAACAGGGATGTTCCAAATGTTTGACACCGGTGAGATGCGATTGCATATAATGGCCAGCCATATCTTCGCCTCCGCGGTGAATTCTTTTGAGGTGATCCCTCTTTTTTCAGTGGCCCATGAAACATCTGCACCCGGATAGAGTTTCGACATTAGCCATTCTCCTGAAGCACAATCTTTCTCTTTGAATGGACCCATGTCATGGTTTTGCAAATGATAGAAAGCATTTATATCTTCAGCTCCGAATCGTACTACCTTGCCTCGAATTCTCATTTGTGGCTTCTTCAACCTGATAGGCGAGAGATTTGCGTAAAATTCCCTCACCCATTGTTCACTTGCTCGGCAAGGTTCGGGGGCAAAACAGTTCCATCCCATTGCTACCAGCCTTCGATGGAATTCTGGAAGGCGTTCCTGAACATTTTCCATCTCTATGCCACTCTCTGGGAGTAACTTCTTTGAAATCAGCTCAGCATAGTATCTTTCTTGGCATTCTACTATTAGAAACCGATGTTGATCAAATGCCTGCTCCTCCTCCACCGGGTTGTCACTTGAGGATCCTTCGACATTTTCACTCATTGTTGAATTATAGTACCTGTCACAAGTGGCAAAAGTGAAAACATGCCATGGCTATGAAGAATGGTGCAAAATGAAGTAAACATACCAAAATAATGATCGGACAGTCAAAACTCTACCTCAGAAAAAGTTCCATAATTTTAAAAATTTGAAATGCTGGCTGCAGATGTCGCAATTCCCATACTTTCTTCGCAATTGCGAAGAAAGCAGGGCTGGGAATTGCGAAGGTTTTGTCGCAAATGCGAACAAAACAGGACTGGCATTTGTCGCAATTGCGACTTTTACTTCGCAAATGCGAAGTCATACACAACCTCAGTTTCTCGCAATTGCGAAATTGCTTCGCAAATGCGAAGTCATCAGCAATCCCCACCTTTCGCAATTGCGAATTCTACTTCGCAAATGCGAAGTATCGTCAACATCCAGTGTTTATTTCATAGAACAGTTTTTTTTCGGCAGAAAATTTCTTTTCAGTTCAAACATTTTAATTGAACCCAACCATAAACAACATCATACCTCATGTATTTTACTTCATATACAACTACATATCGAAAATTTCGATGGTTTTGGCCACGAATTTCATTCGTGTTTTACATCGAACACATTAAAAGCGCATAATGTTTCACATATAATTGGGTACTCAGACTTCCCCAAACTTTGCCATGAATGAACACATTCACTCTCAACCAATCCTCACCCAGAAATCAAAATGAATTTCAATTTTTTTACAATTTGGGGTTAAGAACAATTTCTAACTATTTTGATTTTTAGGGTTCCATAATACCAACAAAAACCACAAGAAATTTGAAGACGAAGAAGAAGTAAGCGTAAAGATTACACTTACATACCTGATTCTCTTCAAAGGGGAATGAAATTTGATGGATTTTCAGTAGTGAGAGAGAGAAACCTTTGGAGTATTTTATGAAATTGTGTTTTAAAAATAAAATGAGCCTCGGTCGACTTTTACACTGCAGATGTCGCAATTGCGACTTTTCCTTCGCAATTGCGAAGGAAGTTATTTTGCCTTTCGTCGCAAATGCGAGCATATGTTCGCAAATGCGAACTCTGCTCTGTATTTTCCAAACAGCTACTGGTTTGTGACTGTCCGGATATCTCGACCTGCTCAAATCAACTCCAAAAAATCTGAAACTTGGCAGATTAGTTAAAAACATTATTCTAAGATATTACAAAAAAAGAATTTTCAAAAATGATGAAAAATTTTGAAAAACGACTAAAAATTTTGAAAACGATGGGTTGCCTCCCACCAAGCGCCGCATTTAATGTCGTGGCACGACACAAACAACATTACCACTTTTCTTGCCACTTGGATGATATGAATTGGGCCCCTAGCTTGGAATCAAGCTTATGACCACGAGCGATGGGGGGTGGTAATTGGATATTCGAGCCAATGTTTAAAATTTTCATTTTGCACTTCTTGGCTTTCATGTGAGGAATGTCGTTTTGATTTCTTGCCTCCTCAAACTGTAAAATGTATGGCCAAAGTTGTTCCTCCTCGCATTCCTTCATTGATTCACGTGGTTCAACTCCCGTGTCACCACACAATTCCAAGGTTGAAAAATGTTTGGAATGTGACTTTAAGCCCACACTTTGCAATTCTTCTATGTTGACATTCTCTTTTTCCCCCGGATTAGAGTCAACAACAACCACATTAGCATTTACACCGGTTGACTCCAATTCCATGTTTTTGCCGGCATCAACAATACTCATTGAGTTGGTTGGCGGATGTTCAATTCTTGACTTCTCAAAGTAAAGCTCACTCTCTTCCTCGGAATTTGACTCTTCTTGGCTTTCATCCGCACACGAAGTTTGTTGGGCATAGTGAGCCTCAACCAAAGTTTGCATTTGATCCTCCAAAGTGCGGATGTGTTCACCATTGTAATTTATGCATTGTTTCAAGTCCTCGAGTGCAAAGTTGCGCTTCTCCTCATTTTCAAGAATGATCTCCAACATGATCCATTTTCTCTCATTTTGTGCATTAGAGAATTCTTCTTGGTTTTGATCAATTGCCAAGGAAGGATTTTCATTTTCAACATCCAAGAAGGATTCTTGGTTTTCATTTGCTTCCGAGGCTTTGATCATTTCATTAATTTGTGAGTGTAACCTTTCTAGTGCTAAACCATTTTGGAGACTAGTCTCCAAAAGATGTTCCAAGGCATTTTCTTCCTTGTTTCCTTCTTCAAGTAAACACTCCAACATGAGCTTGAATTCTCCATTTTGACCATGCTCAAATTCTTCCACCTCCATAACCCTATAATTCTCATCAAAACAAATAGAACCATCATAGTAGGGGCTTGGGGAAGGGAATAATAAATAAGCACAATCATCCCAATGACCATTTTGGAAACCACACTTATCACAAATACTCCACTCATGGGTTTGGAATTGTGCGCACAATCCACCCCCGGGAGAATTTAAACAATTTTGCCACGAGTGTGGTCCTCCACAATAAGGACAAGGATCATCAAAATATGAACAACTACCATCCGACCAATTTTTGTTATATGATGCCATTTTTCAAAATTAAGAAAATAAACAAGAAACAAACACTAAAAATAGACCCAAGGTAAGAAAAAATAATTACACAAATATTCACAAGTTTGGACCAAAGCACTTTCGCTTACTTCTCAAACAACCTAAATTACGCCAAATTGTTCCCCGACAACGGCGCCATTTTTGGTAACGTCCATTTCCACCGCTAAAAAGCAATAGACACGGTCGTATGCAATATATTTACCCAACTATGAGTCGGGGTCGAATCCCACAGAGAACAATATGTAGGCGATTAGGAATGCAAGAAAATTATCGCTAGTCGCGCTAAGCCAAACACTTAAGATTTTGGGTTTTGGAAAATGTTTTTATCTAAATGCGAAAATGTAAACTAACCTAGAAAGCAAATAAAATGATCAATGGCTACAAGTATGAATGCATCGGGAATTACACTCAAGTAACGATCCAATGTATTTCACGAGTTTACAAATATGAGTGAGTTTATTTTAATTAGCCACGGATAATAATTCTTAATTAGCTTCTTCCGAAGACTAACAAGACTTCCTAATTGAATTATCCCTAATCACAATTAGAAGATTAAGCGCACCCGATAGGCTACAAGTAGTTCAATCCTATCCCTAGGTTGAATCTATAAAGTGAGGGTTAACGCCTCAAGTTCTTGTTAATTAATCTATCCCAACTCCGAATTATCTTTCCCAAAATTAATTCAAAGTAAATGGGCGAGTCCTAGAGTTAGCTAATCTCTTTGGAAACATTAAAGAACAAGAATAATTAAAGTAACAATAACTCAATTCATAAATATACAAAAATCCTTCAATACATAAGCATAACAAGGTATTTAATCCACACTTTAAATATGAATATTCCCATAAACAAGATTCAAGTGTTGGAAATAAATACTACACACTTAGATATACAATACAAAGCAAGGAAATGAAGAAATAAACATAAATGGGTAAGAAATCCTTAACCACAAGCTTTAATCTTCAAGACCCAAGTGTGTGTGCAAAACCCTAGCCTTCAAACTTGTTCTCTCTAAGCCAAAAATATGTCCAAGATGCCAAAGATGATCAAAAATGAAGATGATCGGGTATTAAATGATTTGGGGATCAATAGGTGTGAAATTCCATAATAGCCCATGACTGAAGCCCGTACTTCGCAATTGCGAACAAAGTTCGCAATTACCAAATATGCCCAGATAAGCCTATGTTCGCAATTCCCAACAAAACTTCGCATCTGCGAAGTTGCCCTTAATTACACAGTGTTCGCAAATGCGAACATATTCTCGCATTTGCGAAACTTCCCCTTTTACTGCACTGTTCGCATTTGCGAACTATCCTTCGCAATTGCGAAGAATTCCAATTCCTGCTAATGTCGCAATTGCGAACAATTCTTCGCAATTGCGAACAATTCTTCGCAATTGCGAAGGTATCCTCTTTAAGCCTGTCTTCGCATTTACCATGAATATTTCGCATTTGCGAAGCATGAATACACTGCCCATATTTTCTTCTCTTTTTGGCTTCTTTTACCTTGTTTTCACTTGGTTTCTTCACCATTACTTCTAAATCACATTCAATCCTGTAGAATAGAAGTAAATAACATTAAATACATGATTTTATCACTTCAAACATAGCAAATGTCGACATTTAAAGGCAAGGTAAGTTGGTATTTTACCAACTTATCACAAACACATATGTCCATTTGACTAATACGATTGTAGTTATAGGACCTTCCGTTTATATATCGTGGTTGTAATTTAGTAATTGACCGTGAATGAATATGATTTCATTCATATACTAGGACGCATCGGCCTATGACAACCACATAAGTCCATTTGACTAATACGATTGTAGTCATAGGAACTTCCGTTTATATATCGTGGTTGTTATTTAGAAATTGACCATGAAATAATATGATTTCATTCATATATTAGGACGCATCGGCCTACGACAACCACATAAGTCCATTTGACTAATACGATTGTAGTCATAACAAATTGGGAGTAATGTAATATGATTGTAGTCATAGGACCTTCCGTTTATATATCTTATTGGGAGTAATGTCATACGTTCATACTAGGATGCATCGGCATACAACAATCACATAAGTCCATTTGACTAATACGATTGTATTCATAACAGATTGGGAGTAATGTAATACGATTATAGTAGGACGCATCGGCCTACGACAACCACATAAGTCCATTTGACTAATACGATTGTAGTAATAGGACCTTCCGTTTATATATCGTGGTTCTTATTTAGAAATTGACCATGAATGAATATGATTTCATTCATATACTAGGACGCATCGGCCTACGACAATCACATAAGTCCATTTGACTAATACTATTATAGTCATAGGACCTTCCGTTTATATATCGTGGTTGTTATTTAGTAATTGACCATGAATGAATATGATTTCATTCATATACTAGGACGCGTCGGTCAACGACAATCACATAAGTCCATTTGACTAATACGATTGTAGTAATAGGACCTTTCGTTTATATATCGTGGTTATTATTTAGTAATTGTCCATGAATGAATATGATTTCATTCACATACAAGGACGCTTCGGCCTACGACAACCACATAAGTCCATTTGACTAATACAATTGTAGTCATAACGAATTGGTAGTAATGTAATACGATTGTAGTCGAACGCATCGGCCTACGACAACCACATAAGTCCATTTGACTAATACGATTGTAGTCATAATAGATTGGGAGTAACTTAATACGACTGTACTAGAACGCATCGGCCTACGGCAACCACATAAGTCCATTTTACTAATACGATTGTAGTCATAACAGATTGGGAGTAATCTAATACGATTGTAGTAGGACGCATCGGCCTACGACAACCACATAAGTCCATTTGACTAATACGATTGTAGTCATAACAGATTGGGAGTTATGTAATACGATTGTAGTCATAGGACCTTCCGTTTATATATCGTATTGGGAGTCAGTTGTAGTCATAGGACATTACTCCCAATATCGCATCGGCCTACGACAACCACATAGGTCCATTTGACTAATACGATTGTAGTAATAGGACCTTCCGTGAATTATACTAGGATGAATATTTAGTAATGACCATGAATGAATATTATAAACGGTATATATCGATATATAAACGGAAGGTCCTATGACTACAATCGTATTACATAACTCTCAATCTGTTATGACTACAATCGTATTAGTCAAATGGACTTATGTGGTTATCGTAGGCCGATGCGTCCTAGTATATATGAATGAAATCATATTATTTCACGGTCAATTACTAAATAACAACAACGATATATAAACAGAAGTTCCTATAATTTCAATTATATTAGTCAAATGGACTTATGTGGTTGTCGTAGGCCGATGCATCCTAGTATATGAATGAAATCATATTCATTCATGGTCAATTACTAAATAACAACCATGATATATAAACGGAAGGTCCTATTACTACAATCGTATTAGTCAGATGGACTTATGTGGTTGTCGTAGGCCGATGCATCCTACTACAAACGTATTACATTACTCCCAATCTGTTATGACTACAATCGTATTAGTCAAATGGACTTATGTGATTGTCGTAGGCCAATACGTCCTAGTATATGAATGAAATCATATTCATTCACGATCAATTACTAAATAACAACCACGATATATAAACGGAAGGTCCTATGACTATAATCGTATTACATTACTCCCAGTCTGTTATGACTACAATCGTATTAGTCAAATGGACTTATGTGATTGTCGTAGGCCGATGCATCCTAGTATGAACGTATGACATTACTCCCAATACAATATATAAACGGAAGGTCCTATGACTACAATCGTATTACATTACTTCCAATCAGTTATGACTACAATCGTATTAGTCAAATGGACTTATGTGGTTGTCGTAGGCCGATGCGTCCAACTACAATCGTATTACATTACTCCTAATCTGTTATGACTACAATCGTATTAGTCATATGGACTTATGTGATTGTCGTAGGTCGATGCGTCCAAGTATGTGGTTGTCGTAGGATGATGAGTCCTACTACAATCGTATTACATTACTCCCAATATGTTATGACTACAATCATATTAGTCAAATGGACTTATGAGATTGTCGTAAGCCGATGCGTCCTAGTATGAACGTATGACATTACTCCCAATACGATATATAAACGGAAGGTCCTATGACTATAATCATGTTACATTACTCCCAATCTGTTATGACTACAATCGTATTAGTCAAATGGACTTATGTGATTGTCGTAGGCCGATGCGTCCTAGTATGAACGTATGACATTACTCCCAATACAATATATAAACGGAAGATCCTATGACTATAATCGTATTACAGTACTCCCAATCTGTTTTGACTACAATCGTATTAGTCAAATGGACTTATGTGATTGTCGTAGGCCGATGCGTCCTAGTATGAACGTATGACATTACTCCCAATATGATATATAAACAGAAGGTCCTATGACTACAATCGTATTACATTACTCCAAATATGTTATTACTACAATCGTATTAGTCAAATGGACTTATGTGGTTGTTGTAGGCCGATCCGTCCTAGTATATGAATGAAATCATATTCATTCACGGTCAATTACTAAATAACAACCACGATATATAAACGGAAGTTCCTATGACTACAATAGTATTAGTCCAATGGCCTTATGTGGTTGTCGTAGTCCGATGCATCCTAGTAAATGAATGAAATCATATTCATTCACGGTCAATTACTAAATAACAACCACGATATATAAACGGAAGATCCTATTACTACAATCGTATTAGTCAAATGGACTTATGTGGTTGTCGTAGGCCGATGCGTCATACTAAAGTCGTATTACATTACTCCCGATCTGTTATGGCTACAATCGTATTAGTCAAATGGAATTATGTGGTTGTCGTAGAATGATGCATCCTACTACAGTCGTATTATATTACTCCCAATCTCTTATAACTACAATTGTATTAGTCAAATGGACTTATGTGTTTGTCGTAGGCCGACGCGTCCTAGTATATGAATGAAATCATATTCATACATTTCATTCATGGTCAATTACTAAATAACAACCACGATATATAAACGGAAGGTCCTATTACTACAATCGTATTATTCAAATGGACTTATGTGGTTGTTGTAGGCTGATGCGTCATACTAAAGTCGTATTACATTACTCCCGATCTGTTATGGCTACAATCGTATTAGTCAAATGGAATTATGTGGTTGTCGTAGGATGATGCGTCCTACTACAATCGTATTATATTACTCCCAATCTGTTATAACTACAATTGTATTAGTCAAATAGACTTATGTGGTTGTCGTAGGCCGACGCGTCCTAGTATATGAATGAAATCATATTCATTCATTTCATTCATGGTCAATTACTAAATAACAACCACGATATATAAACGGAATGTCCTATTACTACAATCGTATTAGTCAAATTGACTTATGTGGTTGTCGTAGGCCGATGCGTCCTACTACAATCGTATTACATTACTCCCAATCTGTTCTGACTACAATCATATTACTCAAATGGACTTATGTGATTGCCGTAGGCCGATGCGTCCTAGTATATGAATGAAATCATATTCATTCACGGTCAATTACTAAATAATAACCACGATATATAAACAAAAGGTCCTATGACTACAATCGTAATAGTCAAATGGACTTATGTGGTTGTCGTAGGCCGATGTGTCCTACTACAATCGTATTACATTACTCCCAATCTGTTATGAATGTAATCGTATTAGTCAAATGGACTTATGTGGTTGTCGTAGGCCGATGCGTCCTACTACAATCGTATAACATTACTTCCAATCCGTTATGACTACAATTGTATTAGTCAAATGGACTTATGTGATTGTCGTAGGCCGATGTGTCCTAGTATATGAATGAAATCATATTCATTCACGGTCAATTACTAAATAATAACCACGATATATAAATAAAGGTCCTATGACTACAATCGTATTAGTCAAATGGACTTATGTGGTTGTCGTAGGCCGATGTGTCCTACTACAATCATATTACATTACTCCCAATCTATTATGACTGTAATCGTATTAGTCAAATGGACTTATGTGGTTGTCGTAGGCCGATTCGTCCTACTACAATCGTATTACATTACTCCCAATTTGTTATTACTAAAATCGATTAGTCAAATGGACTTATGTGGTTGTCGTAGGTCGATGCGTCCTAGTATATGAATGAAATAATATTCATAGATGGTCAATTACTAAATAACAACCACGATATATAAACGGAAGGTCCTATTACTACAATCGTATTAGTCAAATGGACTTATGTGGTTGTCGTAGGCCGATGCGTCTTCCTACAATCATATTACATTATTCCCAATCTGTTATGACTACAATCGTATTAGTGAAATGGACTTATGTGGTTGTCGTAGGCCGATGTGTCCTACTACAATCGTATTACATTACTCCCAATTTGTTATGACTACAATCGATTAGTCAAATGGACTTATGTGGTTGTCGTAGGCTGATGCGTCCTAGTATATGAATGAAATAATATTCATAGATGGTCAATTACTAAATAACAGCCACGATATATAAACGGAAGGTCCTATTACTACAATCGTATTAAACAAATGGACTTATGTGGTTGTCGTAGGCCGATGCGTCTTACTACAATCGTATTACATTATTCCCAATCTGTTATGACTACAATCGTATTAGCCAAATGGACTTATGTGGTTGTCGTAGGCCGATGCGTCCTAGTATGTGGTTGTCGTAGGCCGATGCGTCCTACTACAATCGTATTACATTACTCCCAATCTGTTATGACTACAATCGTATTAGTAAAATGGACTTATGTGATTGTCGTAGGCCGATGTGTCCTATTATGTGGTTGTCGTAGGCCGTTGCGTCCTACTACAATCGTATTACATTATTTCATTCATATGAATGAAATTATATTCATTCACGGTCAATTACTAAATAACAACCACGATATATAAACGGAAGGTCCTATGACTACAATCGTATTAGTCAAATGGACTTATGTGGTTGTCGTAGGCTCTGATGCGTCCTACTACAATCGTATTACATTACTTCCAATCTGTTATGACTTCAATCGTATTAGTCAAATAGAGTTATGTGATTGTCGTAGGCCGATACGTCCTATTATGTGGTTGTCGTAGGCCGATGCGTCCTACTACAATCGTATTACATTATTTCATTCATATGAATGAAATCATATTCATTCACGTTTAATTACTAAATAACAACCACGATATATAAATGGAAGGTCCTACGACTACAATCGTATTAGTTAAATGGACTTATGTGGTTGTCGTAGACGGATACGTCCTACTACAATCGTATTACATTACTCCCAATCTGTTATGACTACAATCGTATTAGTCAAATGGACTTATGTGGTTGTCGTAGGCTGATGCATCCTAGTATATGAATGAAATCATATTCATTCAAGGTCAATTACTAAATAACAACCACGATATATAAATGGAAGATCCTACGACTACAATCGTATTAGTCAAATGGACTTATGTGATTGTCGTAGGCCGATGCGCCCAAGTATATGAATGAAATCATATTCATTCACGGTCAATTACTAAAAAACAACCACGATATATAAACGGAAGTTCCTATGACTACAATCGTAAGGTCCTATTACTACAATCGTATTAGTCAAACGGACTTATGTGGTTGTTGTAGGCCGATGCGTCCTAGTATATGAATGAAATCATATTCATTCACGGTCAAATACTAAATAACAACCACGATATATAAATAGAAGGTCATATTACTATAATCGTATTAGTCAAATGGACTTATGTGGTTGTCATAGGCCGATTCCTTCTTATATATGAATGAAATCATATTCATTCACGATCAATTACTAAATAACAACCACGATATATAAATGGAAGTTCCTATTACTACAATCGTATTAGTCAAATGGACTTATGTGATTGTCGTAGGCCGATGCGTCCTACTACAATCGTATTACATTACTTCCAAACTATTATGACTACAATCGTATTAGTCAAATGGACTTATGTGGTTGTCTTAGGCTGATGCGTCCTAGTATATGAAAGAAATCATATTCATTCACGGTCAATTACTAAATAACAACCACGATATATAAACAAAAGGTCCTATAACTACAATCGTATTAGTCAAATGGACTTATGTGGTTGTCGTAGGCCGATGCGTCCTACAACAATCATATTACCTTACTCCCAATCTGTTGTGACTGCAATTGTATTAGTCAAATGGACTTATGTAGTTGTCGTAGGCCGATGCGTCCTAGTATGTGGTTGTCGTAGGCCGATTCGTCCTACTACAATCGTATTACATTACTCCAGTCTGTTATGACTATAATTGTATTAGTCAAATCGACTTATGTGGTTGTCGTAGGCCGATGCGTCCTAGTATATGAAAGAAATCATATTCATTCACAGTCAATTATTAAATAACAACCACGATATATAAACGGAAGTTCCTATGAGTATAATCGTATTAGTCAAATAAACTTATGTGGTTGTCATAGGCCGATGCGTCCTAGTATATGAATGAAATAATATTCTTTCACGGTCAATTACTAAATAACAACCACGATATATAAACCGAAGGTCCTATTACTACAATCGTATTAGTCCAATGGACTTATGTGGTTGTCGTAGGCCGATGCGTCCTAGTATATGAATGAAATCATATTCATTCACGGTCAATTATTAAATAATAACCACGATATATAAACGGAAGGTCCTATTACTACAATCGTATTAGTCAAATGGACTTATGTGGTTGTCGTAGGCCGATGCGTCCTACTACAGTCGTATTACATTACTCCAAATCTGTTATGACTACAATCGTATTAGTCAAATGGACTTATGTGGTTGTCTTAGCATGATGCGTGCAACTACAATCGTATTATATTACTCCCAATCTGTTATGACTACAATTGTATTAGTCAAATGGACTTATATGGTTGTCGTAGGCCGACGCGTCCTAGTATATGAACGAAATCATATTCATTCACGGTCAATTACTAAATAACAACCACGACATATAAATGGAAGGTCCTATTACTACAATCGTATTAGTCAAATGGACTTATGTGGTTGTCGTAGGCCGATGCGTCCTACTACAATCGTGTTACATTACTCCCAATCTGTTTTGACTACAATCGTATTAGTCAAATGGACTTATGTGATTGTCGTAGGCCGAAGTGTCCTAGTATATGAATGAAATCATATTCATTCACGGTCAATTACTATTTTAACAACCACGATATATAAACGGAAGTTCCTATAACTACAATCGTATTAGTCAAATGGACTTATGTGGTTGTCATATGACGATACGTGCTACTAGAATCGTATTACATTACTCCCAATTTGTTATGACTACAATCGATTAGTCAAATGGACTTATGTGGTTATCGTAGGCCGATGCGTCCTAGTATATGAATGAAATAATATTCATAGATGGTCAATTACTAAATAACAACCACGATATATAAACAGAAGGTCCTATTACTACAATCGTATTAGTCGAATGGACTTATGTGGTTGTCCTAGGCCGATGCGTCCTACTACAATCGTATTACATTACTCCCAATATGTTATGACTACAATCGTATTAGTCAAATGGACTTATGTGATTGTCGTAGGCTGATGTGTCCTATTATGTGGTTGTCGTAGGCCGATGCGTCCTACTACAATCGTATTACATTATTTCATTCATATGAATGAAATCATATTCATTCACAGTCAATTACTAAATAACAACCACAATATATAAACGAAAGGTCCTATGACTACAATCGTATTAGTCAAATGGACTTATGTGGTTGTCGTAGGCCGATGCGTCCTACTACAATCATATTAAATTACTCCCAATCTATTATGACTGCAATCGTATTAGTCAAATGGACTTCTGTGACTATCGTAGGCCGATGCATCCTATTATGTGGTTGTCATATGCCGATACGTCCTACTACAATCGTATTACATTATTTCATTCATATGAATGAAATCATATTCATTCACGGTCAATTATTACATAACAACCACGATATTTAAACGGAAGGTCCTATGACTACAATCGTATTAGTCAAATGGACTTATGTGGTCGTCGTAGGCCGATGCGTCCTACTACAATCGTATTACATTACTCCCAATCTGTTATGTCTACAATTGTATTAGTCAAATGGACTTGTGTGGTTTTCGTAGGCCGATGCATCCTAGTATATGATTGAAATGATATTCATTCACGGCCAATTACTAAATAACAACCACGATATATAAACGGAAGGTCCTATTACTACAATCGTATTAGTCAAATGGACTTATGTGATTGTCGTAGGCTAATGCGTCCTTGTATATGAATGAAATCATATTCATTCACGATCAATTACTAAATAACAACCATGATATATAAACGGAAGTTTCTATGATTACAATCATAAGGTCCTATTACTACAATCGTATTAGTCAAACAGACTTATGTGGTTGTCGTAGGCCGATGCGTCCTAGTATATGAATGAAATCATATTCATTCACGGTCAATTAGTAAATAACAACCACGATATATAAACGGAAGGTCATATTACTACGATCGTATTAGTCAAATGGACTTATGTGGTTGTCGTAGGCCGATTCGTTCTAGTATATGAATGAAATCATATTCATTCACGGTCAAATACTAAATAACAACCACGATATATAAGCGAAAGTTCCTATTACTACAATCGTATTAGTCAAATGGACTTATGTGGTTGTCGTAGGCCGATGCGTCCTAGTATATGAATGAAATCATATTCATTCACGGTCAATTACTAAATAACAACCACGATATATAAACAAAAGGTCCTATGACTACAATCGTATTAGTTAAATGGACTTATGTGGTTGTCGTAGGCCGATGCGTCCTACTAAAATCATATTACATTACTCCCAATCTGTTATGATTGCAATCGTATTAGTCAAATGGACTTATGTGGTTGTCATAGGCCGATGCGTCCTAGTATGTGGTTGTCGTAGGCCGATTCGTCCTACTACAATCGTATTACATTACTCCCAGTCTGTTATGACTACAATTATATTAGTCAAATGGACTTATGTGGTTGTCGTAGGCCGATGCATCCTAGTATATGAATGAAATCATATTCATTTACGGTCTATTACTATATAACAACCACGATATATAACGGAAGTTCCTATGACTACAATCGTATTAGTCAAATAGACTTATGTGATTGTCATAGGCCAATGCGTCCTAGTATATGAATGAAATAATATTCATTCACGGCCAATTACTAAATAACAACCACGATATATAAACGGAAGGTCCTATTACTACAATCGTATTAGTCAAATGGACCTTCCGTTTATATATTGTGGTTTTTATTTAGTAATTGACCGTCTATGACTATTATTTCATTCATATACTAAGACGCATCGGCCTACGACAACCAAATAAGTCCATTTAAAAAATACGATTGTAGTCATAACAGATTGGGAGTAATGTATTACGGTTGTAGTATGACGCATCGGCCTACGACAACCACATAAATCAATTTGACTGATACCATTGTAGTCATAACAGATTGGGAGTAATGTAATACGATTGTAGTAGGACGCATCGGCCTACGACAACCACATAAGTCCATTCGAATAATACGATTGTAGTCATAACAGATTGGGAGTAATGTAATACGATTGTAGTAGGATGCATCAGCCTACGACAACCACATAAGTCCATTTGACTAATACGATTGTAGTAATAGGACCTTCCGTTTATATATCGTGGTTATTATTTAGTAATAGACCGTGAATTAATATGATTTCATTCATATATTTGGACGCATCGGCCTACGAAGACCATATAAGTCCATTTGACTAATACGATTGTAGTCATAACAGATTGGGAGTAATGTAATACGATTGTAGTAGGACGCATCGGCCTACAGAAACCACATAAGTCCATTTGACTAGTACGATTGTAGTAATAGGACCTTGCGTTCATTCACGGTCAATTACTAAAAAACAACCACGATATATAAACGGAAGGTCCTATTACTACAATCGTATTAGTCAAATGGACTTATGTGATTGTCATAGCCTGATGCGTCCTTGTATGAACGTATGACATTACTCCCAATACGATATATAAACGGAAGGTCCTATGACTACAATCGTATTACATTACTCCCAATCTGTTATGACTACAATTGTATTAGTCAAATGGACTTATGTGGTTGTCGTAGGCCGATGCGTCCTAATATAT
Source organism: Nicotiana noctiflora (assembly GCA_032618575.1). Taxonomy (NCBI): domain Eukaryota; kingdom Viridiplantae; phylum Streptophyta; class Magnoliopsida; order Solanales; family Solanaceae; genus Nicotiana; species Nicotiana noctiflora. The sequence continues at coordinate 129,091 of JASVEL010009055.1, read as the reverse complement.
GAATGAAATCATATTATTTCACGGTCAATTACTAAATAACAACCACGATATGTAAACGGAAGTTCCTATGACTACAATCGTATTAGTCAAATGGACTTATGTGGTTGTCGTAGGCCGATGCGTCCTACTACAATCGTATTACATTACTCCCAATCTGTTATGACTACAATCGTATTAGTCAAATGGACTTATGTGATTGTCGTATGCTGATATGTCCTATTATGTGGTTGTCGTAGGCCGATGCGTCCTACTACAATCGTATTACATTATTTCATTCATATGAATGAAATCATATTCATTCACGGTCAATTATTAAATAACAACCACAATATATAAACGGAAGGTCCTATGACTACAATCGTATTAGTCAAATGGACTTATGTGGTTTTCATAGGCCGATGCGTCCTACTACAATCGTATTAAATTACTCCCAATCTATTATGACTGCAATCGTATTAGTCAAATGGACTTCTGTGACTGTCGTAGGCCGATGCATCCTATTATGTGGTTGTCGTATGCCGCTACGTCCTACTACAATCGTATTACATTATTTCATTCATATGAATGAAATCATATTCATTCACGGTCAATTACTACATAACAACCACGATATATAAACGGAAGGTCCTATGACTACAATCGTATTAGTCAAATGGACTTATGTGGTTGTCGTAGGCCGATGCGTCCTACTACAATCGTATTACATTACTCCCAATCTGTTATGTCTACAATTGTATTAGTCAAATGGACTTGTGTGGTTTTCGTAGGCCGATGCATCCTAGTATATGATTGAAATCATATTCATTCACGGCCAATTACTAAATAACAACCACGATATATAAACGGAAGGTCCTATTACTACAATCGTATTAGTCAAATGGACTTATGTGATTGTCGTAGGCTAATGCGTCCTTGTTTATGAATGAAATCATATTCATTCACGATCAATTACTAAATAACAACCATGATATATAAACGGAAGTTTCTATGATTACAATCGTAAGGTCCTATTACTACAATCGTATTAGTCAAACAGACTTATGTGGTTGTCGTAGGCCGATGCGTCCTAGTATATGAACGAAATCATATTCATTCACGGTCAATTAGTAAATAACAACCACGATATATAAACGGAAGGTCATATTACTACGATCGTATTAGTCAAATGGACTTATGTGGTTGTCGTAGGCCGATTCGTTCTAGTATATGAATGAAATCATATTCATTCACGGTCAATTACTAAATAACAACCACGATATATAAGCGAAAGTTCCTATTACTACAATCGTATTAGTCAAATGGACTTATGTGGTTGTCGTAGGCCGATGCGTCCTAGTATATGAATGAAATCATATTCATTCACGGTCAATTACTAAATAACAACCACGATATATAAACAAAAGGTCCTATGACTACAATCATATTAGTTAAATGGACTTATGTGGTTGTCGTAGGCCGATGCGTCTGTCACGACCCCAAATCCGGTCGTGATGGCGCCCAGCACATTGCTAAGCCAGCCTGACCAATCAATCACAATAACAGAGCTAGAAGCTCTCTTTAGCCCATTTAAGCATAACAAATCACGAAGCAATCGCGATACATATGACGAAGACGGGGAACCAAGTCCCATAATACATCAACTCCTATAGACCAAGGGTCAAGAGTCATGAGCCTCTACTGAACATAAGTGTATAAGGTTTACAAGATACCAAGTGCGGAAATAAAAGTTAATACAAAATCAAGAGACAGTGAAAAGGAATATCGGGTCTTGCGGACTCTGCAGCTACCTCGAATATCCACAAATATCGCCTCGCACAACTACTAGATCACTGCTGAGAGGTACCTGGATCTGCACACAAGGTGCAGGGAGTAAAATGAGTACTGCCAGACTCAGTGGTAATAAACAAGGGTAAGAACATCACAAATAAGAAATATGCAATAAAGCATTATGTAAAGCTGTAAACAAATACCCTGTCACAGAATCAATATCAACTGTACATGTACCAACAAGTACCAGTAAAACAATATAACAACTAGCGGATGTAGCTAAATGCAATGCAATGCATGATATGACCGCTAGGGCGCGTAGGCCGATCCAATTTGGGTACCCGTGCTCACTGTGGGGGTTCAGACTCCGGAGGGGCTCCTACAGCCCAAGCACAATATCACTGCGGCGTGCGGTCCGATCCAACATATATACCGCTGCGGCGCGCAGCCCGATCCACTACCAGTCAGCTAATGTGCAAATACAGCCTCGCAGGCTCAAAAGTAGTTTTGAAAACCTTTTTATCATTTTTCGGTTGAAAACAGTAATATCAAGTTCCAGAGATTGGAAATAGCATGATAACAGAAATAGCTACGGACTGGTAGTAACTAACATGTCAATATGAATATACAATGATAACGATCCTCGCGGGATCCAATAACTGGCTCATGGCCCACAAGTATATTCAACCGCCCGAGAAGGGGGTTCCTCGGCTCAAGAGTGGCCAATATCACAATATATAGTATGCAACCATCCGAGAAGGAAGTTCGACGGCTCAAGAATAGCCTAATATCATAACACAATATCAACATGCCGGACTAAGCCATAGTCCCCAATCACAATCGACCCCGCACTCACATGAGAGTACGTGTCTTGCCGCTATACAGCGTCACAAAGTGGTATACCGGGGTTTCGAACCCGCTGGTCATCACCCACATCTATTACTCACCTCAATACCGCGCGACGACTATTCCGCAATGCCCTTGCCACGAGAATCAAGCTCCGCACGCGTAGAATCTGATCAAATACAGGTAGAAACACAACAAATTAGGCCAATGGGACTACACCCAATCAATACAACTCAATTTACATCAAAATTCCCAAAGTTGTCAAAACCCGACTTCCGGTACGCTTATCGAAAAATCACGAAAGTCACATATTCGGAACCCTCATCTCAATACGAGTCAAAGCATATCAATTTTACCAAATTCGGACTCCATTTGCCCATTCAAAACCTTGATTTTCTAAAGTTCAAGCCTAGGGCTAAATCCTCCATAAATTACCCCAAATTCCTCCATTTTCATGATATAATTGCATAATATTACCAATACTAATCATAGTTTAAGTCCATAGTTGATTACCTGATGATTTCCTTTGATTTCTCTTCAAAATCGCCCAAATCGCCTCTAAAGCCGAGACCCAAATGTGTGAAATGTTCTGAAATTTTTCTAACTTATGATACACTTAACTCACAGCGATTTTCGCTTCTGCGGAAGAATTTCCGCTCCTACGAGTCCGTATCCGCGACCAAAGGGTCGCTTCAGCGGTTCCAGGCCTAGCCGGCCAATTCCGCTTCTGCGAGCAAAGGGCCGCTTAAGCGGGCCCGCTTCTGCGAAGAAGCTTCCATTTCTGCGGAAACATCCGCTTCTGCGCACCATAGTCCGCTTCTGCGGACTCGCCCAGGCGGTCAAATGTCCGCTTCTGCGGACCTTCTCATTTCTCTTCTCGTCCGCTTCTACGATCAGTGGCTCGCACCAGCGATGCCGCTTCAGCGGAATGACTTCCGCTTCTGCGTAACCAACCACTCCTGCGCCCCTCGTCCGCTTCTGCGGACTCGCTCCTGCGTCCAAAATTCCGCAGGAGCGGAAACAACAGAAACAGAATCCCAACCTGCAATTTCCATGATTTCTTCCGATTAACCATCCGAAAACACCCCGAGGCCCCCGGGACCCCAACGAAAACCACCAACATACTCCAAAACACGATACGAACTTGTTCCAATCATAAAAACACCATCTTAAACATTAAAATCACCAATTACACACGGATTCAAGCCTAAATTCCTTAAAACATTCCGAATTACACATTCGATCAAAAACCCGACTAAACGACGCCCGAATGACCTGAAATTTTGCAGGCACATCCAAAATCACCTAACGAAACTACTGCAACTGTCAAAATTCCATTCCGACCCCCGGATCAAAATCTCGCCTACCGTTCGGATTTCGCCAAAATTCAACCTTAGCCAATTCAATCCTATTTCTAAACTGAAAATGAGAGAGACTTATCGGTGAAAACCTCCGGGCACCATAAGGCAATGGCAGGTAGAGAACCTGAAAATGAGAGAGTCCGCTTATTGAAAACTCGCAAAGAGCACTATCCAGCAATGGTGAGAAGAGAAATGAGAGAGGTCGATTGGCGAAAACCCGCAAAGGGCCCTATCGGCCGAGAAGAAGATATCTCATCACTAAAAGAGTCCTAGCAAGGTTCCCTGGTTTTGAAACACGGATCAAAGGGGTTCACGAGAAGCTGGAAAGTCTGTGGGTCGGGCGTCCAGTCCAAGAAGCATGTCATGTTCATTTGAAGCCAGCATGTACACCCTAGAAAAGTCATTCTATTTCCCCGGAAGGGATACTTCTTTTTAGACTAATCTATTTTTTTTTTTTGTATATTTCTTCTTTGAATCTCTTTCGGTTTAATTCTTATTTCGGAATCACTACAAAGAAAAAGTGGCAGGACTGGTTTCGCAGGGCTTCGCTTCTTTAAATTTGAAGAAAATGCCCAGCCACAGCAAGTGCATCAGTCCAATCCCGACGGAACATAATAATTGATACTTCAAAGCAAAAACGTTTGAAAAGAAATAAAGTCAAAGGCAAAGGTCTCAAGAGCTAAATAAAGTGAAAAGGTCAGAGCCCACACGGGCACATCATAATGAAGTTTTGAGAAGTTGAACCATGTTGGTTTGAAAAGAGATTCACCCTCAAGGCTAACAAGTAGCAAGTTCTAAATAGAAAAGAGGCCATGATCAAGCAATTAGGATGATTAAGGCCACAAAACCAACCACCGTTTCAAACTAATAAATTTTCTTTGTTGAAAACAGGTTCTATTCAAAGCAACCATGCAAGAAGCAGATGCAACCCAAAAAAAAAAATGAAATGCGCAAGCGTTGAGACAACTTTGCAGCAAGAAAGCGACCAAAAGGGAAGTTTCCCAAAATTCTTTCATACATTTTTACTAATTGAAAAGAATAAAATAAAAAGAAGAAAAAAAGGAGAAAAAGAAGAAGAAAATAAGTAAAAATGAAAATCCCAAAAGAAAAACAAATCTTGATAGCAAGGAGCCTTTTTCTTTCCAAATCCCGGCATAACCCGTGGATGTCCCTAGCATAACCCATGGAACCTTTTCTTCCAAAATCTCGGCCGGAGGACCTTTTCTAGCATAACACGATGATTCTTCTTAGCATAACCCGAGAACCTTTCCCGACATAAACCGAGGACCTTTTCTGGCATAACTCGATGATTCTTCCCGGCATAACCCGAGGACATTTCCCGGTATATCCCGAGGACCTTTTCTGGCATAACCTGATGATTTTTTCCGGCATAACCTGATGATCCTTCTCGGCATAACCCATGGACCATTTCCGGCATAACCCGTAGACCATTTTTAGCATAACCCGATGATTCTTCCCGGCATAACCCGTGGACCTTTTTCGGTATAACCTGACGATATTTCCCGGTATAACCCATGGACCTTTTCCGGCATAAACCGATGATTGTTCCCAGCATAACCCATGAACCCTTTCCGACATAACCCGATGATTCTTCCTAGATAACCCGTTGACCTTTTCCAGCATAACTCGATGATTCTTTTCGGCATAACCCGTGGACCCTTTCCGGCATAACCCGATGATTCTTCCCGGCATACCCATGGACCTTTTCCGGCATAACCTGATGATTCTTCCCGGCATAACCTGTGGACCTTTTCCGGCATAACTCGATGACCTTCCCGGCATAATTCGTGGACCTTTTCTGGCATAACACGATGATATTTCACGGCATAACCCGCGTATTTTTCCGGCATAACCTAGCTATTTTCTAGCACAACCTGTATCCATTTACAAGGATACACAACCTTGATCAACTGTTTAGATATGTGTCACAACTAACTCACAAAATTTTCCTAGTGAATACTAGGGCAGAAAAATTTTGTTCGTTTGTTTGACTTTGATGGTTTAAGCAAGTTGACCTCAAAACACAAGGCACAAGATGACCGATGAATATAAAAAAGGAGAAAAGAAGAAAAGAAGTCGAGCTTGAATATTAGAGCAAACAAAGGTGCGAACTGCTCGAAATCTAATTAAAGTCACAAACCCCGCCAATCTTGTTTTGCTCAAAGCTAAATAAAGAAACAAGCACCTACAACTTAAGAGCATCAAGATTTAGATCGAAGTCTACAGCAAAATCAGCTAAGACTGAAGATCAAGATTCAAGAGAAGTATATATAGGAATCTTGTAACTCATAATTGATAAACATAACTAGCTTAGCTTAGATTTTCCTTCGGTGTAATAAGGAGGTCAGTAAGCAGTAGCACCTACAGCAGTAATTGTAAAAGCACAGTTCCACAGTAGTCCCAGCTACCAAAACTTTCGAACTACATTGACCTGATTCCCTTTTAGCTAGGGATATGTAGGAAAATTTTTGAAGCAAAGGTTCAGTCAAATCTTTCAAAAATTGCATCACACGAAGTACTCAAAACGAGCAAAAATCGCTCGTATCAGCTCACTTTGTCTTTGTATGAAAACTCTTCGTGTTTACGCGCAAAGAAGGGCAGCTGTGAGCATGTGATTTTTTCCCTATAAGAGAAATACTCCCAAAGATTAAAAATAAAACAATTTTTCTTTGTGTGCAATTTTTAGATTTTTACGGTATTTTTGGATAATTATTTGTATGGGCTAGCAACAAAGTAATAGGTTTGAATGTTGATATATACCGTCTTTCAGCTGACCTTTCCAAACCATGCTTCGCAATCAAGCTAGAAAAAGACTAAGCAAGTGCTGTCCTAATAAAATGGCGGATAGTTTCTCCATTTGCATTCAAAGAACGGATTATAAAATGATTCAACCTCAGACCCATTTAAATATAGCGGATAATAGCGGGGCTCGAGAATTGATGTGTAAATTAAGATATAGGGAAGGGCCAACGCATCAAAGTAAAGTCAGGTTCTGCAATCGACGTAACTGGTTCAAATACCATAAGCCAGGTCTTTCTTCCATAGCACCTTGTATTAGAGGGCAGACTACTGTTTTGATCGGGCGTAATGCTCCCCCTTCGTCATAAGGTGTGCTTTCTCACCACCTAATGATGATCAAATCATGATCATGGGGTTTCCTGGGTGGCCGGTGCATGGTGAACGGTTCATCAAGCCTTTTTTGCCTCAACTTACTAAATAAGAAGAGGGGTAGTTCCTCGGGTACAAGGAATGAGTGCTCATAATGTCTTTTCTCTCTTTCGATCTAGATCGTCTCTTTGTCTATGGAGACCATTTCAAGTCGTCCATCTACGGCCAAATCTCAATTTGTGGAAAGCCTTCGTCCTCTTTCTATCCCGATATTGAGCCAAGCCCGGCACCCCTGATTGTGCTACGGATTCAGTTTCCCAAGAACACTCAAACATATTCTAAATATTTTAATGTATTAATTAAATCAAATTTAGTTTATTAGTATTAGTACATCATTGAATATACAATTCCAAAAATTCTTTCACATCCGGTTCTTTCTGTTTTTTTTCAAACAAAAATTTAAAATATGAAGAAAAAAAATCAGAATGAAAAGCGTTGTAACCTGTGCGGAGCAAGCCTACACTGGCCTGCAACTGCTTTCTCATTGGCTTTAATGTAGTTGAAATAATTGAATTTTGGGCTGTTCGATCAAGTAAAGGAAACTGAATGGAATTCACAACTGTCTCAATCTTATTTTTTTAGATATATGCCAAGGTTTCAGACAAAAAGGAAATAATATTTTGATCTGAATGACGTCTTTCAACCAATTTTTTGGAAATTCTATTTCTGATAATTGAACACCATTATAAGGAGAGAGGGAGACCACTGAATCAGTTGGCTCAGCTTTGAAAACTGAGTGACGAGAATCTGTCTTCACAAACCTGCGAAACTTCCCCTTAAGCTGATCAAGCTGCTGATCACTCTGGTCACCTGGATCTTGCTGACTCTATTAAATCGAAGAACAGCAGTGTACCTGGAAGCACTTTTGTTTTCAACTACCAGATGGTAAAGGAAGGCGCCATCCCTCCTTTCTCTCGCAATCACAATAGCCGTACAGTCGAATATTTGAGTTAGACGGGGGATAACGGTCGAACTATCAAAGAGGGCCTCTTCTGAATTGGAACAAGAAAGAGCTCATAACCACTGCTTGTGAACAGCTCTCCTCAACTTAACACGCACCTACTCTTACTAGAAGTCTAGTCTCTCTCAGGTCCAGTTTCGATCTCTAACTAACTAACTTACAACATAGGTCGGAAGAGAGATATTCAGAAAACCCAATTTCCGACCCAACGGATTCTTCCAATGTATCATTTCTGGGTCCAATGGAATTCATAGGTATAGGAAGAAGCCCTATCAAATAGAGATTTTTTCTTTCGACCATATTGCGATTAAAGAAAAAAGGATGTTGCATCTGGCACGGGATGATAAATAGAGAGCTTCGTCTATCGATGAACAGCGGGATTGACGGAGCTCTTAGCATTGCTTTGTTTTTCTCTTATTCCCCATATTAATGGAATTTGGATTTCTGGCCTGTCCAGCCCTAAAAGCCACAAGAAGGGCGATAGACAGGGTTAAACCTGTCCATTTTTTATTATTCTCAAAGGATAAGAATTATTCTATTTACCAAACATATGCGGATCCAATCACGATCTTATATATAAGAAGAACAAAAGATTTTTCTTGATCAATCCCTTTGCCCTGATTATATTTATTTGCAAAATTAATATAAAATACAAAAATATGTCACATGTGCATCTAAGATATAATTCTACATTTAGGAATAATTAAGTTTATTTTTGCAAAATAATAGAAAATCACAAAAAATATGTATTTTTTTTATTTTTAGCATTTAATGTCCAAATTGTGCGATTTTATTTTTATTGATGTTTAATTTTGTGTGATAATTATTATTAGGAGTTAATTATTATTTTAAGATATTTTTGGTTTTATAATTTAATCTTAGCATTTTAGTTTCATTAGTTAGAAAGTAAAAGAAAAGAGAACAAAAATAAAAGAACAAATTCGGAATTGGGCCAATTCTTGAATTAACCCCAAGCCCAAACTAATTCTACCAAACCCAAAACTCCCTAGCCCAATATTTTCCCATCTGACCAAATACTCCCATCTTTTCTTTTGTTATTTTGCCTATACACTAAATCTAACCCTAAAACCTAAACACACACACACACACACACACATCATCCCCCCCTCTCCTTCTTCATCTTCCACAACAATGAAGAACCCTAGAACATCAGTAACGTCTAAGAAGCAGCCACCGTCCACTTCCCATTTCCTATTCTCAAATCTAGCAGTCATCTTCCTCACCATAACAGGAAGACAAAACAACGACCATAACAGGAAGACAAACAACCCAAATACACAAGACAAAAATTGAGAACAAGGATCTCTCCAGCAGCCATAACAACACCCATCGACATCCCTGAACTTCGAACACCATAGCCACCAGCAACGACCATCACCTCGTGTCCATCGTCGCGAATCAACAGCAACAGCCATTGTTGCTGTTTCTTCTTACCATTTCCTTCAACCATCATATCCAAACAACCCTCCGCTTCATCATCTTCTTTTTTTCCTCCATATCGTCGGACCGCCATCCCATCATTCATAACCACCATAGTCTCCAATCCAAACGACCATCCTAAAACTCACCAAAAAATAGCCGCATATCCTAGCCCCGTCGACGTCCAAACCCCCTTTTTGCGATGACCCGGCCCGTTGTCATGAGAGTTACCACCCCATTATCCCTTCATTATGTTGTTTCATGTTTCTATATTTGTGTTAAAGTCTATCGGGTGAATTGGGATTAATTCTGGTTGAAAATAAGGCATATAGCCTTTTTGAGTTAAGCTTATTTCTGAAAAGTCAACCCGAAGTTGAATATGTGGTTAGAGGGCTCGGATGTGGATTCTGGTGATTTTTTTAGCTTCGAGAGGTGATTAGTGACTTAGGGGAGCTATCGGAATTGAATTTGGAGGTCCGATATAGAAAAAGACTTGAATTGGCTAAGTTGGAATTTTGGCGAAATCTGATCGATAGGTGAGATTTTGATCCGGGAGTCGGAATGGAATTCTGACTGTTGCAGTAGCTTTGTTAGGTGATTTTGGATATGTTTGCAAATTTTCAGGTCATTCGGACATCGTTTGGTCAGATTTTTTATAGAATGTAGGTTTCGGAAGTTTTGGTTGAAACTTAGGCTTGAATCCGCATTAATTTGATGATTCGTGTGTTTAAGGGTATGTTTTTATGATTGGAACAAGTTCCTGTGATGATTTAGAGTAGATTTGTATTTTTGGTTGAGGTCCCAGGGGCCTCGGGATATTTTTGGAAGGCGAAACGGAAGAATTTGGAAGTTTGTAGCTGCTGGTATTTTTATGTAGCAGTGATTTCCGCTTTTGCGAAAGGAGGACCGCAGAAGCTGCTCCGCAGAAGTGGCATAATGATTGCAGATGCGAGATTATGCAGGTCAGTGAAGATTTCGCAGAGGCGGGTGTTTTATCTCAGAGTCGGGCCCGTAGAAGCGGGCCATGGCCGCAGAAGCGGAAAATAGTGGAATGGGAAATATCGCGGAAGCGGAGGATATTACACTTAAGCGCCTCGCAGGTGCGAGTTTTGAACCGCACAAGCGGTTTTGGACTTCAATGAGATGTCGTATAAGCGACTCAAAATTTGCAGAAGCGGACACGCGGAAGCGGGCCAAGTATCGCAGAAGCGAAAAAAGCCTAGGGTTTAATATAACAGTGATGGTCGAATTTCAGAATTAGTAACTCACTTGAGGCTTGGAACTTACAGGAGATTTTAGCGATTTTGAGGAGAAAATTGAGGGGTATCATCAGGTAAGCACTCATGGACTCAATTTATGTTAATATATTGATAAATAAAGGAATTAACCTATGAAAATTGAGGAATTAAGGATGGGGGAATTTTGCTCTAAGCCTGGGATATAGTAAATCAATTATTTGAATGGGAAAATGGAGTCCAATTTTGATAAACCTTATATGTATTGACTCGTGGCGATTTAAGAATTCTGAAAATGTGACTTTTATAATTTTTTTAGAAGCGGGCCCGGGGGTCGGGTTTGGGAACTTCATATTTTTGGGTGTAATTCGAGTTATTTCGATTGGGTTATGTTCCTTTAGCCTATTTTGATGTATATCTATTGGTTTTGATCATATTCTGCATCCGTGGAGGCCTATTCTCGTGGCAAGGGCATTGCGGGTTAGTTTTCGAGCCGAGTCGAGGTGAGGAATGGGTATGGTTGATGACCTGAGGGTTTGAAACCCCGGTATATCACTATATGACGCTGTATTGAGGCGAGACACGTACTCTACTGTGAGTGTAGGGTCAATTGTGATTGGGGACTATGGCTTAGTCTGACTTTGTAGTATTATACTGTGTTTTTGGCTATAAATGAGCTGGTAAACCTTCTACTTGGATGGTTGTGGATATCTTTGGGCTGTGAGCCGGTTATTTGGATCTCATGAGGATCGTTATCATTACCTTTGAGATTATGGCATGTTATCCTGATATCAGTCCTGAGCTTATCACTGTCTAAAATGGTTTTCCAAACTCTAGTATTCTTGAACACTGTTTTATACTGTTATTGATAAAAAGAGATTTCAAAATGATATTTTCTGTGCATGTGAGGCTTGCATTACATGTAGCTGGACTGATAGTAGATCTGGCTGCACGCCGCAACATATCATTGATATTGCGCTTGGGCTGTAGGAGCCCCTCCAGAGTCTGAACCCCCACAGTAAGCACGGGTACCCCAAATGGATCGGGCTACGCGCCGTAGCGGTCATGTTCATGCATCTGCATTGCATTTAGATATACCTATTATATTGTTTAGCTGTTATTGCTGATTCTGAGACTTATACTGTTAAAAATGGCAAAAGAAGATTATTATATAGCCTTGCTTAGTGCAATATTGGGTATTCGTATCTTCACTGTCTTTATCCGTACTTATTACCACTGAGTTGGAAGTACTCACACTACTCTCTGCACCTTGTGCACATATCCAGGTACATTACAGCAGGGCTGACTCCCTAGCTGCATAGAGAGAGCTTATCCGGACTATCAAGGTAGCTGCTAGCGTCCGCAAGACCTGACATTCCCTTCCATCCTCTATTATTATTTATACTTTTTCCGCATTTGTCAAATACAGTTGTATTTAGTATCACTGTTATATTCTTGGTAGAGACTCATGGCTTATGACTCCAGATCTATGGGAGATGCTATATTGTGTTGGGTTATTTTGCAACTTATGCTAAAATATCATATTCCTATTTCTGTTAAATATTGCTTTTGAAGTAAAGTAAGAGCTGATAGCTCGGCATTGTGTGAGATTGGTCAGGCTGGCCTAGCAATACGCTGGGCGCCATCATGACTGGGTTGGGGTCGTTAGAAGTTGGTATCAAAGCCTAGGTTACTAGGCCTCATGAGTCTTGAGCCGGTTAGTAGTGTCTCACGGATCGGTACGGAGACGTCTGTATTTATCCTCGGGAGGCTGCAGACCTTTTAGGAAACACTTCACATTTCTTGAACTCTGTCGTGCGGTTTTGTTGTTCCAAGAACTGAACTTTTGTATTCTAATCTCTCGTAGATGGAGAGGATTCGTGCTACTGGACGAGTTGGATAACCACCATTGTCACCAGCTAGAGGCTGTGGTCGTGGCCATGGTCGTGGACGTGGTAGAGTGGCAGGGGCAGTGCCAATAGACCCACATGTTGCCCCTATCCAGGATCAGCACCAAGTGGTTGAGGCTCCAGCAGCATCCGCGCAGGCACCGACAGTACCTATTGCTATTCCTGGCCTTTAGGAGGCATTGACCTATATCTTATTTGTTTGTACTAGGTTGGCTCAGGTATTTTCAACTACTACTGCAGCAGCGACATCTCAGACCAGGGGTGGTCATCAGACCCCCACAGCTTGCACACCAGAGCAGGTTGTGCAGGGACTTCAGACGCTAGAGGCAGTCTCAACTCAGGTAGTTGCACCGGCTGTTCCAGTTGCGCCAGTTGTGCTAGCCCCAGAGTATGTTGTACCGGTGATGTCTGATGATGAGCAGTGTCGATTGGAGAGATTTGTCAGACTTTAGCCACCTTCATTCAGTGGTACCGAGGGCGAAGATGCCCAGGGATTCTTAGACAAGTGTCAGAGGATGTTGCGTACAGTGGGGATTCTTGAGTCTAGTGGTGTTTCTTTTACTACATTCCAGTTTTCGGGTCCAACATTCATTTGGTGGGAGGCGTTCGAGAGGCGTAGGCCTACAGGGCAGCACCCTTAACTTGGCAGCAGTTTTCCACTCTTATTTTAGAGAAGTATGTGCTGCAATCCCGCAGAGAAGAGCTGCGCCGCCAGTTTGAGTGGCTAGTGCAGGATGATATGACAGTGACTCTGTATGAGTTGAGGTATACTCAGTTGGCTAGGCATGCTATTTGGATGATCCCAATAGATCGAGAGAGGATCCGGAGCTTCATTGAGGACATCAACTATTCTATTCATATCTTGATGATCGGGGAGAGAATATTAGCAGCATCTTTTGAGCAGGTTGTTAATATGGCACACTCTATTGAGGCGGATCATCGCCGTGAGTGAGAGGAGAGGGAAGCCAAGAGGCCTTGAGGTTCTGGCAGTTTTAGTGGTGCTCCATCCAGGGGCTAGTTTCATTAGGGCAGAGGTCGTTCATCTAGACCTCCTCAGTCAGGTCGCCCAGAGCATAGTGGAGCTTCTTCTAGCCATGGCCGTCAGGGTTTTTAGCGGGGCCAATCTTCACTCAACGCCCTCCCAGCTTAGAGTTCTGCACCTTCTTCTTTGGCCCAGGGTTCATCTGCGGCGAGGGGTTCCCTTCAGTCCCCTTCTCCAGCGTCAGGCAGTTGTTTTGAGTGTGGCGAGTTTGGCAAAATGACTCTAATTGAATTTTGTTCACAAACACATATAGCTCCTGTGCAGTTACAGTTGTTATCTTCTGAACTGTTATTATCTGAACTATATGCTACGTTGATGAATTCGTTATCACTATCAGAATAGCTTTCTTCAGATGAAGAGCTGTTCTCTTTGGAATTGTATTCGTTTTCTTCTAGAATATTGTAAAGTTTCTCTTTAGTATTATCGTCTAATTCTAAAAGATTGATTTTATTCTTTTTTCTTTTTGTGACTAGACAGTCACTGGCTCTATGTCCTGTTTTTCCACAAGACCAACATTTATCACCGTATTCTTTTTTGGATTTTCTTTTGAATCTTTTCTTTTTGTAAGGTTCTTCTCTTACTTTTTGTTTATGGCGTCTTCTGTAGGGTTTATCTAAAGACTTGTATTTTTTAGATATTCTTTTAGAAGGTGCGGAGATGGTTTTATAACCAAAGTCTTGACAAAAGCTTCCAAGCTCTTTTTTAGATTGTAGTCTGTCTTTTTTGATAAGACTTTTGAGTTTTAAATCTGTACATAAGTCTAAACCTGTAACATTAATGAAACTTACAAGGTCGCCATATGTGAGATTGTCATAAGGAATTTGACCGTTGAATCTATCTTTAATTTTTGTTCTTACCTTATCGGCAAAAAGTCGAGGTAAACCGCTAATAAATCTTTCTTTCCAGAAAGAATTACCACAGTCTTCTCTGACCATTACCTTTTCGATAAACATATCTTTATACCATCTAAAATCTGTTAATTTTGGACAATTAAGATTATTTAATAATTCTAAACTTCTATCTTGGAAAAGTTTTGGTTCTCCAATAAAGTGTTTAGCGATGCAATAGATTAATGTTGCCGTAGCATCTTCTTTATGTTGTTGTTCTGTAGTTTGGGTATTATTTTCAGTTTTTATTACTGTTATGACGGAAGTAGCATTTAGGATTTGGTTCCTATTTTCTTCGGAGAGATAATTATCCCACCAATTTTTTAATGTTCCTGTAAATCCGAAAACTACTAGAATAGCTGCGTTTTTATCCGACGCATTTTTCATTTTATAGGCAGTTACTGCTATGCCTATTTCGTGAAGTTTTTTATAAATTTGTCCTTCTGCTAGTCCATCAATGTTCCATTCTGGATTGAATAAATATAAAACTGCCTTCAATGTCCCTTTTGGACAATATGAATGGAACGTAATGCCTTTCGGTTTAAAAAATGCCCCATCAGAATTTCAGAATATAATGAATAATATATTCAATCCCTATAGTAATATGGCAATAGTCTATATTGATGATGTATTAATATTTTCTGAAAATATAGATTCTCATTTTAAACATCTAAATACTTTCCTAAAGATAGTAAAATACAATGGTTTAGTGGTAAGCGCTAAGAAAATAAAACTGTTTCAAACATCTATTAGATTCTTAGGTCATGACCTCTACCAAGGCACTTATAAACCCATTTGTAGAGCCATAGAGTTCTCTTCTAAATTTCCTGATGAAATCATTGATAAAACTCAATTACAAAGGTTCTTAGGAAGCCTTAATTATGTAGCAGATTTCATTCCCAATATTAGGAAAATCTGTGAACCCCTTTACAAAAGACTTAGGAAGAATCCTATTCCCTGGAGTCTAGAACAAACTGTTACGGTTAAGAAAATCAAATCTATTGTTCAAAAACTCCCATGCTTAGGTATTCCAAATCCTGAGGCTTTTATGATTGTCGAAACCGATGCTTCTGATGAAGGATACGGTGGAATTCTTAAACAACAAAATTCTTTAGACTCTCCCGAACAATTAGTTCGTTTTACTTCTGGTATATGGAATCCAGCTCAAAAAAACTATAGTACTGTTAAAAAAGAAATTTTATCTATAGTACTATGTATTACAAAATTTCAAGATGATCTAATAAACAAAGAATTTTTACTAAGAGTCGATTGTAAATCGGCAAAAGAAATTTTACAAAAGGATGTAAAAAATCTTATTTCGAAACAGATTTTTGCCAGATGGCAAGCTTTATTATCTAGTTTCGATTTTAAAATAGAATTTATTGAAGGAAAAAACAACTCTTTACCCGATTTTCTAACTAGAGAATTTTTACAGGGAAGAAATGAAACCAAACCAGAAAGGTCCCTTCAGGGCCTCTCCCAAGAGAGAAAATAAGTATTCTGCCTTAGCAGATTACTTCCCAGCCTTAACCCCGGTGAGGCCACCCTTAAATATTATGGTTACCCCTCCGAGAGTACCCACTACAAAAACCCCTTCTTCAATGGTAGTATTAGGATCTGTCAAAAACGGTCCTTTTCAGATAAGACCATCAACGAGCTACACTAATAAAGCGCTAACTAGTGCTGATTATGCTATGAAGACCCCAGAGTCTTTTGTTCAAGCAGTAAATCCAAATACTCCATCAAAAGAGGAAGAAAAGAAGTCAGTCTCAACTGAAAAAGAGATTTTTGAATTAATCCCAAAAGAACCAGTCAAGGTATTGGCCTTAGAAAAAGGCTATGAAAATTATGATTTAGCTGATTTAATTCGGCCTTGTTACACAGATAGAAATTATGTTGAAACCAGTGATCCCCTAAAAACTAGGAGATACTTTGAGTTCATTCTAACAGACACAGGATCTATATCATTTGAACATACCCTATACGATGAAAGAGACCCTTCATTCTAACAGACACAGGATCTGTATCATTTGAACATACCCTATAAATGGAAGGTCCTATTACTACAATCGTATTAGTCAAATGGACTTATGTGGTTGTCGTAGGCCGATGCGTCCTACTACAATCGTGTTACATTACTCCCAATCTGTTTTGACTACAATCGTATTAGTCAAATGGACTTATGTGATTGTCGTAGGCCGAAGTGTCCTAGTATATGAATGAAATCATATTCATTCACGGTCAATTACTATTTTAACAACCACGATATATAAACGGAAGTTCCTATAACTACAATCGTATTAGTCAAATGGGCTTATGTGGTTGTCATAGGATGATACGTGCTACTAGAATCGTATTACATTACTCCCAATTTGTTATGACTACAATCGATTAGTCAAATGGACTTATGTGGTTATCGTAGGCCGATGCGTCCTAGTATATGAATGAAATAATATTCATAGATGGTCAATTACTAAATAATAACCACGATATATAAACAGAAGGTCCTATTACTACAATCGTATTAGTCAAATGGACTTATGTGGTTGTCCTAGGCCGATGCGTCCTACTACAATCGTATTACATTACTCCCAATATGTTATGACTACAATCGTATTAGTCAAATGGACTTATGTGATTGTCGTAGGCTGATGTGTCCTATTATGTGGTTGTCGTAGGCCGATGCGTCCTACTACAATCGTATTACATTATTTCATTCATATGAATGAAATCATATTCATTCACAGTCAATTACTAAATAACAACCACAATATATAAACGAAAGGTCCTATGACTACAATCGTATTAGTCAAATGGACTTATGTGGTTGTCGTAGGCCGATGCGTCCTACTACAATCATATTAAATTACTCCCAATCTATTATGACTGCAATCGTATTAGTCAAATGGACTTCTGTGACTATCGTAGGCCGATGCATCCTATTATGTGGTTGTCATATGCCGATACGTCCTACTACAATCGTATTACATTATTTCATTCATATGAATGAAATCATATTCATTCACGGTCAATTATTACATAACAACCACGATATTTAAACGGAAGGTCCTATGACTACAATCGTATTAGTCAAATGGACTTATGTGGTCGTCGTAGGCCGATGCGTCCTACTACAATCGTATTACATTACTCCCAATCTGTTATGTCTACAATTGTATTAGTCAAATGGACTTGTGTGGTTTTCGTAGGCCGATGCATCCTAGTATATGATTGAAATGATATTCATTCACGGCCAATTACTAAATAACAACCACGATATATAAACGGAAGGTCCTATTACTACAATCGTATTAGTCAAATGGACTTATGTGATTGTCGTAGGCTAATGCGTCCTTGTATATGAATGAAATCATATTCATTCACGATCAATTACTAAATAACAACCATGATATATAAACGGAAGTTTCTATGATTACAATCATAAGGTCCTATTACTACAATCGTATTAGTCAAACAGACTTATGTGGTTGTCGTAGGCCGATGCGTCCTAGTATATGAATGAAATCATATTCATTCACGGTCAATTAGTAAATAACAACCACGATATATAAACGGAAGGTCATATTACTACGATCGTATTAGTCAAATGGACTTATGTGGTTGTCGTAGGCCGATTCGTTCTAGTATATGAATGAAATCATATTCATTCACGGTCAAATACTAAATAACAACCACGATATATAAGCGAAAGTTCCTATTACTACAATCGTATTAGTCAAATGGACTTATGTGGTTGTCGTAGGCCGATGCGTCCTAGTATATGAATGAAATCATATTCATTCACGGTCAATTACTAAATAACAACCACGATATATAAACAAAAGGTCCTATGACTACAATCGTATTAGTTAAATGGACTTATGTGGTTGTCGTAGGCCGATGCGTCCTACTAAAATCATATTACATTACTCCCAATCTGTTATGATTGCAATCGTATTAGTCAAATGGACTTATGTGGTTGTCATAGGCCGATGCGTCCTAGTATGTGGTTGTCGTAGGCCGATTCGTCCTACTACAATCGTATTACATTACTCTCAGTCTGTTATGACTACAATTATATTAGTCAAATGGACTTATGTGGTTGTCGTAGGCCGATGCATCCTAGTATATGAATGAAATCATATTCATTTACGGTCTATTACTATATAACAACCACGATATATAACGGAAGTTCCTATGACTACAATCGTATTAGTCAAATGGACTTATGTGATTGTCATAGGCCAATGCGTCCTAGTATATGAATGAAATAATATTCATTCACGGCCAATTACTAAATAACAACCACGATATATAAACGGAAGGTCCTATTACTACAATCGTATTAGTCAAATGGACCTTCCGTTTATATATTGTGGTTTTTATTTAGTAATTGACCGTCTATGACTATTATTTCATTCATATACTAAGACGCATCGGCCTACGACAACCAAATAAGTCCATTTAAAAAATACGATTGTAGTCATAACAGATTGGGAGTAATGTATTACGGTTGTAGTATGACGCATCGGCCTACGACAACCACATAAATCAATTTGACTGATACCATTGTAGTCATAACAGATTGGGAGTAATGTAATACGATTGTAGTAGGACGCATCGGCCTACGACAATCACATAAGTCCATTCGAATAATACGATTGTAGTCATAACAGATTGGGAGTAATGTAATACGATTGTAGTAGGATGCATCAGCCTACGACAACCACATAAGTCCATTTGACTAATACGATTGTAGTAATAGGACCTTCCGTTTATATATCGTGGTTATTATTTAGTAATAGACCGTGAATTAATATGATTTCATTCATATATTTGGACGCATCGGCCTACGAAGACCATATAAGTCCATTTGACTAATACGATTGTAGTCATAACAGATTGGGAGTAATGTAATACGATTGTAGTAGGACGCATCGGCCTACAGAAACCACATAAGTCCATTTGACTAGTACGATTGTAGTAATAGGACCTTGCGTTCATTCACGGTCAATTACTAAAAAACAACCACGATATATAAACGGAAGGTCCTATTACTACAATCGTATTAGTCAAATGGACTTATGTGATTGTCATAGCCTGATGCGTCCTTGTATGAACGTATGACATTACTCCCAATACGATATATAAACGGAAGGTCCTATGACTACAATCGTATTACATTACTCCCAATCTGTTATGACTACAATTGTATTAGTCAAATGGACTTATGTGGTTGTCGTAGGCCGATGCGTCCTAATATATGAATGAAATCATATTATTTCACGGTCAATTACTAAATAACAACCACGATATGTAAACGGAAGTTCCTATGACTACAATCGTATTAGTCAAATGGACTTATGTGGTTGTCGTAGGCCGATGCGTCCTACTACAATCGTATTACATTACTCCCAATCTGTTATGACTACAATCGTATTAGTCAAATGGACTTATGTGATTGTCGTATGCTGATATGTCCTATTATGTGGTTGTCGTAGGCCGATGCGTCCTACTACAATCGTATTACATTATTTCATTCATATGAATGAAATCATATTCATTCACGGTCAATTATTAAATAACAACCACAATATATAAACGGAAGGTCCTATGACTACAATCGTATTAGTCAAATGGACTTATGTGGTTTTCGTAGGCCGATGCGTCCTACTACAATCGTATTAAATTACTCCCAATCTATTATGACTGCAATCGTATTAGTCAAATGGACTTCTGTGACTGTCGTAGGCCGATGCATCCTATTATGTGGTTGTCGTATGCCGCTACGTCCTACTACAATCGTATTACATTATTTCATTCATATGAATGAAATCATATTCATTCACGGTCAATTACTACATAACAACCACGATATATAAACGGAAGGTCCTATGACTACAATCGTATTAGTCAAATGGACTTATGTGGTTGTCGTAGGCCGATGCGTCCTACTACAATCGTATTACATTACTCCCAATCTGTTATGTCTACAATTGTATTAGTCAAATGGACTTGTGTGGTTTTCGTAGGCCGATGCATCCTAGTATATGATTGAAATCATATTCATTCACGACCAATTACTAAATAACAACCACGATATATAAACGGAAGGTCCTATTACTACAATCGTATTAGTCAAATGGACTTATGTGATTGTCGTAGGCTAATGCGTCCTTGTTTATGAATGAAATCATATTCATTCACGATCAATTACTAAATAACAACCATGATATATAAACGGAAGTTTCTATGATTACAATCGTAAGGTCCTATTACTACAATCGTATTAGTCAAACAGACTTATGTGGTTGTCGTAGGCCGATGCGTCCTAGTATATGAACGAAATCATATTCATTCACGGTCAATTAGTAAATAACAACCACGATATATAAACGGAAGGTCATATTACTACGATCGTATTAGTCAAATGGACTTATGTGGTTGTCGTAGGCCGATTCGTTCTAGTATATGAATGAAATCATATTCATTCACGGTCAATTACTAAATAACAACCACGATATATAAGCGAAAGTTCCTATTACTACAATCGTATTAGTCAAATGGACTTATGTGGTTGTCGTAGGCCGATGCGTCCTAGTATATGAATGAAATCATATTCATTCACGGTCAATTACTAAATAACAACCACGATATATAAACAAAAGGTCCTATGACTACAATCATATTAGTTAAATGGACTTATGTGGTTGTCGTAGGCCGATGCGTCTGTCACGACCCCAAATCCGGTCGTGATGGCGCCCAGCACATTGCTAAGCCAGCCTGACCAATCAATCACAATAACAGAGCTAGAAGCTCTCTTTAGCCCATTTAAGCATAACAAATCACGAAGCAATCGCGATACATATGACGAAGACGGGGAACCAAGTCCCATAATACATCAACTCCTATAGACCAAGGGTCAAGAGTCATGAGCCTCTACTGAACATAAGTGTATAAGGTTTACAAGATACCAAGTGCGGAAATAAAAGTTAATACAAAATCAAGAGACAGTGAAAAGGAATATCGGGTCTTGCGGACTCTGCAGCTACCTCGAATATCCACAAATATCGCCTCGCACAACTACTAGATCACTGCTGAGAGGTACCTGGATCTGCACACAAGGTGCGGGGAGTAAAATGAGTACTGCCAGACTCAGTGGTAATAAACAAGGGTAAGACAGCGAGATAAGAAATCCGCAATAAAGCACTATGTAAAGCTGTAGTCAAATACCCTGCAACAGTCTCAATATCAACAGTAATTGTACCAACAAGTACCGGCAAAACAATATAACAACTATCAGATGTAGCTAAATGCAATGCCATGCAATGCATATGACCGCTACGGCGCGTAGCCGATCCAATTTGGGTACCCGTGCTCACTGTGGGGGTTCGGACTCCGGAGGGGCTCCTACGGCCCAAGCACAATATTACTGCGGCGTGCAGGCCGATCCAACATATATACCGCTGCGGCATGCAGCCTGATCCACTACCAGTCAGCTAATATGCAAATACAGCCTCGCAGGCTCAAAAGTAGTTTTGAAAACCTTTTTATCATTTTTCAATTGGAAAACAGTAATATCAAGTTCCAGAGATTGGAAATAGCATGATAAGAGAAATAGCTACGGACTGGTAGTAACTAACATGTCAATATGATAAGACAATGATAACGATCCTCGCGGCATCCAATAACTGGCTCACGGCCCACAAGTATACTCAACCGCCCAAGAAGGGGTTCCTCGGCTCAAGAGTGGCCAATATCACAATATATAGTATGCAACCATCCGAGAAGGAGGTTCGACGGCTCAAGAATAGCCAATATCATAACACAGTATCAACATGCCGGACTAAGCCATAGTCCCCAATCACAATCGACCCCGCACTCACAAGAGAGTACGTGTCTCGCCGCTATACAGCGTCACAAAGTGGTATACCGGGGTTTCGAACCCGTCGGTCATCACCCACATCTATTACTCACCTCAATACGGCGCGACGATTACTCCGAAATGCCCTTGCCACGAGAATCAAGCTCCGCACGCATAGAATCTGATCAAATACAGTAGAAACACAACAAATTAGGCCAATGGGACTACACCCAATCAATACAACTCAATTTACATCAAAATTCCCAATGTTGTCAAAACCCGACTTCCGGTACGCTTATCGAAAAATCACGAAAGTCACATATTCGGAACCCTCATCTCAATACGAGTCAAAGCATATCAATTTTACCAAATTCGGACTCCATTTGCCCATTCAAAACCTTGATTTTCTAAAGTTCAAGCCTAGGGCTAAATCCTCCATAAATTACCCCAAATTCCTCCATTTTCATGATATAATTGCATAATATTACCAATACTAATCATAGTTTAAGTCCATAGTTGATTACCCGATGATTTCCCTTGAGTTTCTCTTCAAAATCGCCCAAATCGCCTCTAAAGCCGAGACCCAAATGTGTGAAATGTTCTGAAATTTTTCTAACTTCTTATACACTTAACTTACAGCGATTTTCGCTTCTGCGGAAGAATTTCCGCTCCTACGAGTCCGTATCCGCGACCAAAGGGTCGCTTCAGCGGTTCCAGGCCTAGCCGGCCAATTCCGCTTCTGCGAGCAAAGGGCCGCTTAAGCGGGCCCGCTTCTGCGAAGAAGCTTCCATTTCTGCGGAAACATCCGCTTCTGCGCACCATAGTCCGCTTCTGCGGACTCGCCCAGGCGGTCAAATGTCCGCTTCTGCGGACCTTCTCATTTCTCTTCTCGTCCGCTTCTACGATCAGTGGCTCGCACCAGCGATGCCGCTTCAGCGGAATGGTTTCCGCTTCTGCGTAACCAAGCGCTCCTGCGCCCTCGTCCGCTTCTGCGGACTCGCTCCTGCGCCCAAAATTCCGCAGGAGCGGAAACAACAGAAACAGAATCCCAACCTGCAATTTCCATGATTTTCTTCCGTTTAGCCATCCGAAAACACCCCGAGGCCCCGGGACCCCGACGAAAACCACCAACATACTCCAAAACACGATACGAACTTGTTCCAATCATAAAAACACCATCTTAAACATTAAAATCACCAATTACACACGGATTCAAGCCTAAATTCCTTAAAACATTCCGAATTACACATTCGATCAAAAACCCGACTAAACGACGCCCGAATGACCTGAAATTTTGCAGGCACATCCAAAATCACCTAACGAAACTACTGCAACTGTCAAAATTCCATTCCGACCCCCGGATCAAAATCTCGCCTACCGTTCGGATTTCGCCAAAATTCAACCTTAGCCAATTCAAGCCTATTTCTACACCGGGCCTCCAAATTCAATTCCGATTGCTCCCCTAAGTCACAATTCACCTCCCGGAACTAACCGAATCATCAAAATCCGATTCCGAGCCCTCTAACCAAATAGTCAACTCCGGGTTGACTTTTCCTTATTCTAGTTTCCTTCAAAGAGGCTATATGCCTCATTTTCAATCAAATTCACTCCTAATTCACCCGATAGACTTTAACACTGATATAAAAGCATAAAACATACAATTTCAACATAACGGGGTGGTAATTCCCGTGACGACGGGCCGGGTCGTCACATTCTCCCCTCTTAAGCAAACGCTCGTCCTCGAGCGGGTCAAGAAACATACCTGAAGTCTCAAACAAGTGAGGATATCTGCTCCGCATCTCCCGCTCGATCTCCCAAGTGGCCTCCTCCACGGGTCGACCTCTCCATCGAACCTTAACTGATGCAATCTCCTTAGAACTCAATTTTCTCACCTGCCGTCCCAAAATGGCAATAGGCTCCACATCATAGGATAGATCACCATCAAGCTAAATGGTACTGAAGTCTAATACATGAGACGGATCTCCGATGTACTTCCGGAGCATTGACACATGGAATACTGGATGAACGCTGGATAAGCTGGGCGACAAGGCCAACTCATATGCCACCTCTACAACTCTCCTGAGTATCTCAAAAGGACCAATATACCTGGGACTCAACTTTCCTTTCTTCCCAAACCTCATGACACCCTTCATAGGTGAAACCTTCAACAATACTCTGTCACCAACCATGAAAGACAACTCTCGAACTCTACGGTCCGCATAACTCTTCCGACGAGACTGTGCTGTACGAAGCCTCTCCTGGATCAACTTTGCTCTATCCAGAGCATCCTGGACTAACTCAGTCCCTATCAATCTAACCTCACCAGGCTCAAACCATCCCACGGGGGATCTACACCGCCTGCCATACAATGCCTCATACGGGGCCATCTGAATACTCGACTGATAACTGTTGTTGTAGGCAAACACAGCAAGTGGTAGGAACTCATCCCACGAACCACCAAAATCAATCACACAAGCTCGCAACATATCCTCCAAGATCCGAATAGTACGCTCAGACTGTCCGTCTGTCTGGGGGTGAAATGCTGTACTCAACTCAACCCGTGTACCCATCTCTCGCTGAAATGCTCTCCAAAACTGAGAAGTGAACTGAGTACCCCTATCGGATATGATAGACACCGGGACTCCATGCAACCGAACAATCTCTCGAATAAAGATCGCTGCCAACCGCTCCGATGAGTAGGTAGTACTAACTGGAATGAAGTGAGCCGACTTGGTCAGTCTATCCACAATCACCCATACAGAATCAAACTTCCTCGCCGTCCGAGGGAGTCTAGTAACAAAGTCCATAGTGACCCTCTCCCATTTCCACTCAGGAAGAGCAATGCGCTGAAATACACCACCGGGCCTCTAGTGCTCGTACTTAACCTGCTGACAGTTGAGGCACCGTGCTACATGTCTGACAATGTCCATTTTCATCTTTCTCCACCAATAGTGTTGTTTCAAATCTTGATACATCTTAGCGGCTCCTGGATGGATAGAATACCGCGAGCTATGGGCCTCCTCCAGAATCAACTCACGAAGGCCATCAACATTGGGCACACATATCCGGCCCTGCATCCTCAATACGCCGTCACTATCAATGGTGACATCTCTAGCATCATCATGCTGAACTCTGTCCCTCAGGACAGCCAAAGGTGGATCATCATACTGGTGCTCACGAATACGATCATATAGAGATGACCGAGATACAACACAGCCAATACCCTGCTAGGCTCCGAAATATTTAACCTCACTAGCCGATTGGCTAGCACCTGAACATCATAAGCAAATGGCCTCTCCTCAGCTGGAATATATGCCAAGCTCCCCATACTGACCGCCTTCCAGCTCAAAGCATCGGCTACCACATTGGCCTTCCCGGATGATATAATATAGTAATGTCATAATCCTTTAGCAACTCAAGCCATCTCCGCTGTCTCAAATTAAGGTCTTTCTGTTTGAACAAGCGCTGGAGACTACGATGGTCGGTATACACCTCACAAGACACACCGTACAAATAGTGCCTCCAAATCTTCAAGGCATGAACAATGGCGGCTAGCTCCAAATCATGAACGGGATAGTTCTTCTCATGTGGCTTCAACTGCCGAGAAGCATAAGCAATTACCTTACCTTCCTGCATCAACACACATTCGATCACAACTTTCGAAGCATCATAATACATAGTGCAAGAACCTGAAGCTGATGGCAAAACCAACACCGGCGCTGTGGTCAAAGTTGTCTTGAGCTTCAAAAGCTCTCCTCGCACTCGTTCGACCATACAAATGGTGCACCCTTCTGGGTCAATTTAGTCAATGAAGAAGCAATGGATGAAAATCCCCGAACAAACCGGCGATAATATCCCGCCAAGCCAAGAAAACTCCTAATCTCTGTAGCTGAGGACGGTCTAGGCCAACTCTGCACCGCCTCTATCTTTTTCGGATCAACCTGAATACCATCATGAGACACCACATGCCCCAGAAATGCTACGGACTCGAGCCAAAACTCGCACTTGGAGAATTTAGCATATAGGTTCTCCTCTCTCAATCTCTGCAACACAATACTCAAATGCTGAGCATGCTCCTCCTGACTACGGGAGTAGACTAGAATGTCATCAATGAACACAATCACAAATGAATCCAAATAAGGCATGAACACACTGTTCATCAGATGCATAAATGCTGCTGGGGCGTTGGTCAGCCCAAACGACATCACAAGAAACTCATAATGACCATATCGGGTCCTGAATGCAGTCTTCATAATATCTGAGTCTCTGATCTTCAACTGATGATAGCTCGAACGAAGATCGATCTTAGAAAACACCCTCGCACCCTGTAACTGATCAAACAAATCATCTATGCGCGGTAGAGGGTACTTTTTCTTCACTGTCACTTTGTTCAATTGCCTATAATCAATACACATTCGCATGGAACCATCTTTCTTTTTAACAAATAATACCGGCGCACCCACGGAGACACACTAGGGCGGATGAAACCCTTATCCAGAAGCTCTTGAAGCTGCTCTTTCAGTTCTTTCAACTCAGCTGGTGCCATCCGACAAGGAGGAATGGATATGGGCTGAGTGCCCGGCACCAAGTCAATGCCAAAATCAATATCCCTGTCCGGCGGCATGCCCGGCAGGTCTGAGGGGAATACATCTGGGAAGTCCCTCACAACAGGTACATAATCAATGCTAGGAGACTCAGCTCCCACATCTCTCACAAAAGCTAAGTACGATAAACACCCCTTTTCAACCATCTTCCGAGCTTTTAAGAACGAAATGACATGGCTAGGGACGAAATCAGGTCGAACCCCGCCACTCAATCTGAGAAATACCAGGAATGGCCAACGTAACTGTCTTAGCATGACAGTCCAATATAGCGTGGTACGGAGACAACCGGTCCATACCCAATATAACATCAAAGTCCACCATCCCCAATAATAACAAATCTGCCTGGGTCTCCAGACCCCCAATAGATATAACACAGGATCTATAGACATGATCCACGACGATCGTATCACCCACGGGGGTGGATACATGAACAGGTAAATCAAGACTACCACGAGTCGCACCCGAATGACGTGCAAAATAAGAGGACACGTAAGAATATGTGGACCTTGGATCAAATAGAACGAGAGGCATCTGCGCGACGGACGAAATGATACTCGTAATCACCTGCGTCGGAGGCAAGCCGCATCACGCGTGTCGGGAGGTGCATAGAGCCGGTGCTCGGCCTCCACCGGATCTCTCCTCGCCCACGGGGCGACCACGAGAAGACTAACCTCCACCTCTACTAGGCCGAGATGGTGCTGCTGATGATGAGGGCCGATCCCTCGGCCGAGTCCTCGTCCTACGGAGTCGAGGGCACGCTGTCTCTCGTCGTGGCCAAACTCACCACACTCATAACATGCACCAGGTGCTGGAGAAGGGGCCCGAAGGGAACCCCTCGCCGCGAGAAGAATCTCGGGGCGATGAAGTAGGTCTGCGCACCTGCGCTAGAGGGCACTAGCGATGAGCGACCCCGGTGAAACCCCCGTCGACCATGACCGTAAGAACCTCCGCTCTGCTCCGGGCGGCCCGAATGAGAAGGTCTAAATGAGCGACCTCCCGCTCTGCCGGGAATGCCCTCTAGATGGAGCACCACTGAAGCTGCCGGAACCACGAGGCCTCTTGGCCTCCCGCTCCTCTCTCTCTCGGCGACGATTCGCCTCAATGGAGCGTTCCATATCAACAACCTACTCAAATGATGATGACAAAACTCTCTCTGGTCATAAGAATGCGGATAGAGTAGTTGAGGCCATCAATAAACCTCTCGATCCTCTCCCTATCATTAGGGATCATCCATGTGGCATGCCTAGCCAACTGTGTGAATCTGAGCTCATACTGGGTCACAGACATGTCGCCCCTGAACCAACCACTCGAACTGGCGACGTAGCTCCTCGCGACGAGGCTGAGGTACATATTTCTCTAGAAAGAGAGTAGAGAACTGCTGCCATGTGAGAGGTGCTGCTCCTGCAGGCCTACGCCTCTCAAACTCTTCCCACCGATCAAATGCGGGACCAGTGAACTGAAAGGTAGTAAATGAAACTCCGCTGGACTCAAGAATACCAGCCGTCCGCAAAATCCTCTAGCACTTGTCCAAGAAACCCTGGGCATCCTCACCCCCAATGCCACTGAAATGGGGTGGCTGAAGTCTACCAAACCTCTCAAGACGACGCTGCTCGTCTTCGGGCATAGCCTGAACCATATGCTCTGGAGCTGGAGCTGGTGCAGCTGGAGGAATAACTGGTGCAACCACCTGAGCGGGGACCGCATCTGGCGTCTGATGTCCCTGAACAACCTGCTCGGGTGTGCGAGCTGCAGGGGTCTGCTGACCACCCCCTGTCTGAGATGTCGCTGCAGTGGCAGTAGCTGAAACTACCTGAGCCAAACCGAAACACACCGATAATATCTGAGCAAGAGTCTCCTGAAAACCAGGAATAGCAATAGATACAGTCTGGCCCTGAACTGGGGCTGCTGGAGCATCAACCACTGCGGGGCTGCTCCGAACCGGTACAACGGGCGGGTCAGCTGGCGCTGCCTCGGCCGCCCTACCTCTAACTCTAGCACGACCGCGCCCACGGCATCTAACCGGTGGCAATGGAGGTCGTCCACCTCGTCCCGATGCTCGCGTTCTCGCCATACGCGAGAGAATAGAATATAGAAGTTCGGTTCTCGAACAACAAGATCGCACGACGAGTTCGAGAAAAGTGAAGTTTTCCTAGAGGTTCGCGACCTCCCGAGGATAAGTACGGGCGTCCCCGTGCCGATCCACAGGACTGCTACTAACCGGCTCAAGACTCGCGGGGCCTAGTAAACCTAGGCTCGATACCAACTTGTCACGACCCCAAATCCGGTCGTGATGGCGCCCGACACATTGCTAAGCCAGCCCCTGACCAATCAATAACAATAACGAGCTAGAAGCTCTCTTTAGCCCATTTAAGCATAACAAATCACGAAGCAATAACGATACATATGACGAAGACGGGGAACCAAGTCCCATAATACATCAACTCCCATAGACCAAGGGTCAAGAGTCATGAGCCTCTACTAAACATAAGTGTATGAGGTTTACAAGATACCAAGTGCGGAAAGAAAAGTTAATACAAAATCAAGAGACAGGTGAGAAGGAATATCGGGTCCTGCGGACTCTGCGGCTACCTCGAATATCCACAAATATCGCCTCGCACAGCTACTTAGATCACTGCTGAGAGGTACCGGATCTGCACACTGCGGCGAGGGAGTAAAATGAGTACTGCCGGACTCGGTGGTAATAAACAAGGGTAAGACAGCGCGAGATAAGAAATCCGCGATAAAGCACTATGTAAGGCCGTAATCAAATACCCGTCACAGAACCAATATCAACCGTACCTGTACCAAAAGTACCAGCAAAATAGTATAACGACTATCGAGATGTAGCTAAATGCAATGCAATGCATGATATGACATCTACGGCGCGTAGCCGATCCAATTTGGGTACCCGTGCTCACCGTGGGGGTTCGGACTCGGAGGGGCTCCTGCGACCCAAGCACGATATCATCGCGGCGTGCGATCCGATCCAACATATATACTGCATTGCGGCGCGCAGCCGATCCACTACCGGTCGGCTAATATGCAAATACGGCCTCGCGAGGCTCCAAAAGTAGTTTTGAAAACATCTTTTATCATTTTTCGGTTGAAAACAGTAATATCAAGTTCCGGAGATTGGAAATAGCATGATAACAGAGAAATAGCTACGGATTGGTAGTAACTAACATGTCAATATGAATAGACAATGATAACGATCCTCGCGGGATCCAATAACCGGCTCATGGCCCACAAGTATACTCAACCGCCCAAGAAGGGGTTCCTCGGCTCAAGAGTGGCCAATATCACAATATATAGTATGCAACCATCCGAGAAGGAGGTTCGACGGCTCGAGAATAGCCTAATATCATAACACAGTATCAACAAGTCGGACTAAGCCATAGTCCCCAATCACAATCGACCCCGCACTCACGTGAGAGTACGTGTCTCGCCGCTATACAGCGTCACAAAGTGGTATACCGGGGTTTCGAACCCGCTGGTCATCACCCACATCTATTACTCACCTCAATACCGCGCGACGACTATTCCGCAATGCCCTTGCCACGAGAATCAAGCTCCGCACGCGTAGAATCTAATCAAATACAGTAGAAACACAACAAATTAGGTCAATGGGACTACACCCAATCAATACAACTCAATTTACATCAAAATTCCCAAAGTTGTCAAAACCCGACTTCGGTACGCTTATCGAAAAATCACGAAAGTCACATATTCGGAACCCTCATCTCAATACGAGTCAAAGCATATCAATTTTACCAAATTCGGACTCCATTTGCCCATTCAAAACCTTGATTTTCTAAAGTTCAAGCCTAGGGCTAAATCCTCCATAAATTACCCCAAATTCCTCCATTTTCATGATATAATTGCATAATATTACCAATACTAATCATAGTTTAAGTCCATAGTTGATTACCCGATGATTTCCCTTGAATTTCTCTTCAAAATCGCCCAAATCGCCTCTAAAGCCGAGACCCAAATGTGTGAAATGTTCTAAAATTTTTCTAACTTCAGATACACTTAACTTACAGCGATTTTTTGCTTCTGCGGAAGAATTTCCGCTCCTACGAGTCCGTATCCGCGACCAAAGGGTCGCTTCAGCGGTTCCAGGCCTAGCCGGCCAATTCCGCTTCTGCGAGCAAAGGGCCGCTTAAGCGGGCCCGCTTCTGCGAAGAAGCTTCCGTTTCTGCGGAAACATCCGCTTCTGCGCACCATAGTCCGCTTCTGCGGACTCGCCCAGGCGGTCAAATGTCCGCTTCTGCGGACCTTCTCATTTCTCTTCTCGTCCGCTTCTGCGATCAGTGGCTCGCACCAGCGATGCCGCTTCAGCGGAATGACTTCCGCTTCTGCGTAACCAACCGCTCCTGCGCCCCTCGTCCGCTTCTGCGGACTCGCTCCTGCGTCCAAAATTCCGCAGGAGCGGAAACAACAGAAACAGAATCCCAACCTGCAATTTCCATGATTTCTTCCGATTAACCATCCGAAAACACCCCGAGGCCCCCGGGACCCCAACGAAAACCACCAACATACTCCAAAACACGATACGAACTTGTTCCAATCATAAAAACACCATCTTAAACATTAAAATCACCAATTACACACGGATTCAAGCATAAATTCCTTAAAACATTCCGAATTACACATTCGATCAAAAACCCGACTAAACGACGTCCGAATGACCTGAAATTTTGCAGGCACATCCAAAATCACCTAACGAAGCTACTGCAACTGTCGGAATTCCATTCCGACCCCCGGATCAAAATCTCGCCTACCGTTCGGATTTCGCCAAAATTCAACCTTAGCCAATTCAAGCCTATTTCTACACCGGGCCTCCAAATTCAATTCCGATTGCTCCCCTAAGTCACAATTCACCTCCCGGAACTAACCGAATCATCAAAATCCGATTCCGAGCCCTCTAACCAAATAGTCAACTCCGGGTTGACTTTTTCTTATTCTAGTTTCCTTCAAAGAGGCTATATACCTCATTTTCAATCAAATTCACTCCTAATTCACCCGATAGACTTTAACACTGATATAAAAGCATAAAACATACAATTTCAACATAACGGGGTGGTAATTCCCGTGACGACGGGCCGGGTCGTCACAGCGTCCTACTACAATCATATTACATTACTCCCAATCTGTTATGACTGCAATCGTATTAGTCAAATGGACTTATGTGGTTGTCATAGGCTGATGCGTCCTAGAATGTGGTTGTCGTAGGCCGATTCGTCCTACTACAATCGTATTACATTACTCCCAGTCTGTTATGACTACAATTGTATTAGTCAAATGGACTTATGTGGTTGTCGTAGGCCGATGCATCCTAGTATATGAATGAAATCATATTCATTTACGGTCTATTACTAAATAACAACCACGATATATAACGGAAGTTCCTATGACTACAATCGTATTAGTCAAATGGACTTATGTGGTTGTCATAGGCCAATGCGTCCTAGTATATGAATGAAATAATATTCATTCACGGCCAATTACTAAATAACAACCACGATTTATAAACGGAAGGTCCTATTACTACAATCGTATTAGTCAAATGGACCTTCCGTTTATATATTGTGGTTGTTATTTAGTAATTGACCGTCTATGACTATTATTTCATTCATATACTAAGACGCATCGGCCTACGACAACCAAATAAGTCCATTTGAAAAATACGATTGTAGTCATAACAGATTGGGAGTAATGTATTACGGTTGTAGTATGACGCATCGGCCTATGACAACCACATAAATCAATTTGACTGATACGATTGTAGTCATAACAGATTGGGAGTAATGTAATACGATTGTAGTAGGACGCATCGGCCTACGACAACCACATAAGTCCATTCGAATAATACGATTGTAGTCATAACAGATTGGGAGTAATGTAATACGATTGTAGTAGGATGCATCAGCCTACGACAAACACATAAGTCCATTTGACTAATACGATTGTAGTAATAGGACCTTCCGTTTATATATCGTGGTTATTATTTAGTAATGGACCGTGAATTAATATGATTTCATTCATATATTTGGACGCATCGGCCTACGAAGACCATATAAGTCCATTTGACTAATACGATTGTAGTCATAACAGATTGGGAGTAATGTAATATGATTGTAGTAGGACGCATCGGCCTACAGAAACCACATAAGTCCATTTGACTAGTACGATTGTAGTAATAGGACCTTGCGTTCATTCACGGTCAATTACTAAATAACAACCACGATATATAAACGGAATGTCCTATTACTACAATCGTATTTGTCAAATGGACTTATGTGATTGTCGTAGGCCGATGCATTCTTGTATGAACGTATGACATTACTCCCAATACGATATATAAATGGAAGGTCCTATGACTGCAATCGTATTACATTACTCCCAATCTGTTATGACTACAATTGTATTAGTCAAATGGACTTATGTGGTTGTCGTAGGCCGATGCGTCCTAATATATGAATGAAATCATATTATTTCACGGTCAATTACTAAATAACAACCACGATATGTAAACGGAAGTTCCTATGACTACAATCGTATTAGTCAAATGGACTTATGTGGTTGTCGTAGGCCGATGCGTCCTACTACAATCGTATTACATTACTCCCAATCTGTTATGGACTACAATCGTATTAGTCAAATGGACTTATGTGATTGTCGTATGCTGATATGTCCTATTATGTGGTTGTCGTAGGCCGATGCGTCCTACTACAATCGTATTACATTATTTCATTCATATGAATGAAATCATATTCATTCACGGTCAATTACTAAATAACAACCACAATATATAAATGGAAGGTCCTATGACTACAATCGTATTAGTCAAATGGACTTATGTGGATGTCGTAGGCCGATGCGTCCTATTACAATCGTATTAAATTACTCCCAATCTATTATGACTACAATCGTATTAGTCAAATGGACTTATGTGATTGTCGTAGGCCGATGCATCCTATTATGTGGTTGTCGTATGCCGATGCGTCCTACAACAATCGTATTACATTATTTCATTCATATGAATGAAATCATATTCATTCACGATCAATTACTAAATAACAACCACGATATATAAACGGAAGGTCATATGACTACAATCGTATTAGTCAAATGGACTTATGTGGTTGTCGTAGGCTGATGCGTCCTACTACAATCGTATTACATTACTTCCAATCTGTTATGACTTCAATCGTATTAGTCAAATAGAGTTATGTGATTGTCGTAGGCCGATGCGTCCTATTATGTGGTTGTCGTAGGCCGATGCGTCCTACTACAATCGTATTACATTATTTCATTCATATGAATGAAATCATATTCATTCACATTTAATTACTAAATAACAACCACGATATATAAACGGAAGGTCCTACGACTACAATCGTATTACATTATTTCATTCATATGAATGAAATCATATTCATTCACGGTCAATTACTACATAACAACCGCGATATATAAATGGAAGGTCCTATGACTACAATCGTATTAGTCAAATGGACTTATGTGGTTGTCGTAGGCCGATGCGTCCTACTACAATCGTATTACATTACTCCCAATCTGATATGTCTACAATTGTATTAGTCAAATGGACTTGTGTGGTTTTCGTAGGCCGATGCATCCTAGTATATGATTGAAATCATATTCATTCACGGCCAATTACTAAATAACAACCACGATATATAAACGGAAGGTCCTATTACTACAATCGTATTAGTCAAATGGACTTATGTGATGTCGTAGGCTAATGCGTCCTTGTATATGAATGAAATCATATTCATTCACGATCAATTACTAAATAACAACCATGATATATAAACGGAAGTTTCTATGATTACAATCGTAAGGTCCTATTACTACAATCGTATTAGTCAAACAGACTTATGTGGTTGTCGTAGGCCTATGCGTCCTAGTATATGAATGAAATCATATTCATTCACGGTCAATTAGTAAATAACAACCATGATATATAAACGGAAGGTCATATTACTACGATCGTATTAGTCAAATGGACTTATGTGGTTGTCGTAGGCCGATTCGTTCTAGTATATGAATGAAATCATATTCATTCACGGTCAATTACTAAATAACAACCATGATATATAAACGAAAGTTCCTATTACTACAATCGTATTAGTCAAATGGACTTATGTGGTTGTCGTAGGCCGATGCGTCCTATTATATGAATGAAATCATATTCATTCACGGTCAATTACTAAATAACAACTACGATATATAAACAAAAGGTCCTATGACTACAATCGTATTAGTTAAATGGACTTATGTGGCTGTCGTAGGCCGATGCGTCCTACTACAATCATATTACATTACACCCAATCTGTTATGACTACAATCGTATTAGTCAAATGGACTTATGTGGTTGTCATAGGCCGATGCGTCCTAGTATGTGGTTGTCGTAGGCCGATTCGTCCTACTACAATCGTATTACATTACTCCCAGTCTGTTATGACTATAATTGTATTAGTCAAATGGACTTATGTGGTTGTCGTAGGCCGATGCATCCTAGTATATGAATGAAATCATATTCATTTACGGTCTATTACTAAATAACAACCACGATATATAACGGAAGTTCCTATGACTACAATCGTATTAGTCAAATGGACTTATGTGGTTGTCATAGGCCAATGCGTCCTAGTATATGAATGAAATAATATTCAGTCACGGCCAATTACTAAATAACAACCACGATATATAAACGGAAGGTCCTATTACTACAATCGTATTAGTCAAATGGACCTTCCGTTTATATATTGTGGTTGTTATTTAGTAATTGACCATCTATGACTATTATTTCATTCATATACTAAGACGCATCGGCCTACGACAACCAAATAAGTCCATTTGAAAAATACGATTGTAGTCATAACAGATTGGGAGTAATGTATTACGGTTGTAGTATGACGCATCGGCCTACGACAACCACATAAATCAATTTGACTGATACGATTGCAGTCATAACAGATTGGGAGTAATGTAATACGATTGTAGTAGGACGCATCGGCCTACGACAACCACATAAGTCCATTCGAATAATACGATTGTAGTCATAACAGATTGGGAGTAATGTAATACGATTGTAGTAGGATGCATCAGCGTACGTCAACCACATAAGTCCATTTGACTAATACGATTGTAGTAATATGACCTTCCGTTTATACATCGTGGTTATTATTTAGTAATGGACCGTGAATTATTCTGATTTCATTCATATATTTGGACGCATCGGCCTACGAAGACCATATAAGTCCATTTGACTAATACGATTGTAGTCATAACAGATTGGGAGTAATGTAATACGATTGTAGTAGGACGCATCGGCCTACAGAAACCACATAAGTCCATTTGACTAGTATGATTGTAGTAATAGGACCTTGCGTTCATTCACGGTCAATTACTAAATAACAACCACGATATATAAACGGAAGGTCCTATTACTACAATCGTATTAGTCAAATGGACTTATGTGATTGTCATAGCCTGATGCGTCCTTGTATGAACGTATGACATTACTCCCAATACGATATATAAACGGAAGGTCCTATGACTACAATCGTATTACATTACTCCCAATCTGTTATGACTACAATTGTATTAGTCAAATGGACTTATGTGGTTGTCGTAGGCCGATGCGTCCTAATATATGAATGAAATCATATTATTTCACGGTCAATTACTAAATAACAACCACGATATGTAAACGGAAGTTCCTATGACTACAATCGTATTAGTCAAATGGACTTTTGTGGTTGTCGTAGGCCGATGCGTCCTACTACAATCGTATTACATTACTCCCAATCTGTTATGACTGCAACCGTATTAGTCAAATGGACTTATGTGATTGTCGTATGCTGATATGTCCTATTATGTGGTTGTCGTAGGCCGATGCGTCCTACTACATCGTATTACATTATTTCATTCATATGAATGAAATCATATTCATTCACGGTCAATTACTAAATAACAACCACAATATATAAACGGAAGGTCCTATGACTACAATCGTATTAGTCAAATGGACTTATGTGGATGTCGTAGGCCGATGCGTCCTACTACAATCGTATTAAATTACTCCCAATCTATTATGACTACAATCGTATTAGTCAAATGGACTTATGTGATTGTCGTAGGCCGATGCATCCTATTATGTGGTTGTCGTATGCCGATGCGTCCTACTACAATCGTATTACATTATTTCATTCATATGAATGAAATCATATTCATTCACGGTCAATTACTAAATAACAACCACAATATATAAACGGAAGGTCCTATGACTACAATCGTATTAGTCAAATGGACTTATGTGGTTGTCGTAGGCCGATGCGCCCTACTATAATCGTATTACATTACTCCCAATCATTTATGTCTACAGTCATATTAGTCAAATGGACTTATGTGGTTTTCGTAGGCCGATGCATCCTAGTATATGAATGAAATCATATTCATTCACGGTCAATTACTAAATAACAACCACGATATATAAACGGAAGGTCCTATTACTATAATCGTATTAGTCAAATGGACTTATGTGATTGTCGTAGGCTGATGCGTCCTTGTATATGAATGAAATCATATTCATTCACGGTCAATTACTAAATAACAACCATGATATATAAAAGGAAGTTTCTATGATTACAATCGTAAGGTCCTATTATTACAATCGTATTAGTCAAACGGACTTATGTGGTTGTTATAGGCCGATGCGTCTTAGTATATGAATGAAATCATATTCGTTCACGGCCAATTAGTAAATAACAACCACGATATATAAACGGAAGGTCATATTACTACGATCGTATTAGTCAAATGGACTTATGTGGTTGTCGTAGGCCGATTCGTTCTAGTATATGAATAAAATCATATTCATTCACTGTCAATTACTAAATAACAACCACGATATATA
The DNA here is from genome assembly GCA_032618575.1 of Nicotiana noctiflora. Classification (NCBI taxonomy): domain Eukaryota; kingdom Viridiplantae; phylum Streptophyta; class Magnoliopsida; order Solanales; family Solanaceae; genus Nicotiana; species Nicotiana noctiflora. The sequence goes on along the minus strand of JASVEL010009055.1, from coordinate 91,037 downwards.
AGCGGAAGTTCCTATTACTACAATCGTATTAGTCAAATGGACTTATGTGGTTGTCGTAGGCCGATGCGTCCTACTACAATCGTATTACATTACTCCCAATTTGTTATGACTACAATCGTAGTAGTCAAATGGACGTATATGGGTTCGATTCCCAGAGACCCAGAGTGGTATTGTTTGTGGACTGCGGGTTCGATTCCCGGAGATCCAAGGGCTGCGGGTTCGACTCCCGGAGACCCGGAGGTTTTTGATATATTATTGAGATATGGACTGCGGGTTCGATTCCCGGAGATCCTGAAATCATTGAGATATGGACTGCGGGTTCGAGACATGGGCTGCGGGTTCGATTCCCAGAGACCTAGAGATACTGTCATTGGGACTGCGGGTTAAATTACCGTAGCTCCTGGATTGTTGATTATAGAGTGGGACTGTGGGTTCAATTCCCACAGGTCCTAGACTTGCTGGTTTGAGTTTTGTTGAGTTGGTTACTCGTAGTTGGTTATTCGTAGTATGTTGTAGTTATTACCTTATTGATGTTACTTCAGATTTATTCTCACATATTCCTGCTTATTACCGTTGATTATTATGTTGTTGTTTCTCTCAGTAGGGCCCCGACCTTCCTCATCACTACTCCATCGAGGTTAGGCTTGTCACTTACTGAGTACCGCCGTGGTGTACTCATGCTACTCTTCTGCACACTTTTGTTGTGCAGATCCAGGTACATCAGGACATGCTTATACTAGGTGATTCAGCAGCATATTTGGAGACCTCGAGGTATGATCTGCTACGTCCGCGGATCCGGAGGCCCTCCTTCTATTCCGATAGTATTAGTAGATGTTTTTCCCTCATTCGTTGTTTTAGATACTCTTGATATATAGAGCCATAATTGTATTTCCCCTTTTATTCTGTGTTACCCTGGGATTCCGGGTCTTGGTGGTATGTTATACAGTGTGTTGACAAGTGTATGTGCCAAGCTTCACGGATTACATTCCTATTTATATCGTTTTTCCGCTAGTTCTTGTTTAATGTTCATAAACTTGTATATTCCGCAATATGTTAGGCTTACCTAGTCGCGGGGACTGGGTGCCGTCATGACAGGTCCACGATTGGTGAACTAGGGTCGTGACAGGGCCTATAGGCGTTTTGCCAAGTTTATCGTACGGATCATTTGCAGCAGCCCATTAAATAGGGACATGGGCTCAAACACCGACCCAAAGAACTGCAAGGCCATACGTATCCCCATTTGGAAGTGGCCTTGAGGTCTAGGTCCGAATGAAACCCAAATCTCATGAAAAGCAAAGGTTGAAAAAATGAGGAACTCGAGATCGAGTCCACACAAACACAAATGACACTTAAAATTCAAGGATACAAACTGAGCCTCATTGACTTTATCTAGTACACATCAAACTGATAGAAAATCTTTAATCATTACTAACATATATTACATTTCTAAAAGCAACATTGTTTTGAATTCAATAGAACTAATGACATGAAACACAAAGTTGTACATCATTCAACCTCAATTCAATCCCAAACTAGCATATAAACAACTGGATGAAGTTTAAATCTCAATTAAACCCTTTTTGACACATACATAGCAACAAAAACCCTATGAAGTTTTCATATGACAAACCTGAATCTAAACATCAAGTCGACTTTAAACATACTCAAACAGAGACCAAGAGTAATTTAACATAGGGATTAACCCTTACTGCAAATAACCAGGAGCATTTTCCCCACTAATAGCAAGTTTAAACCAAACTAACAATTAATAAAAGACCCGGAAAACTTAAATTTCAGCTTAGCAATGGGACGCCAAATCCATAACATGAAACAGACTAACAAAAATGCACCTAAAATTAAAATATTACAGGTTATGAATGAAATTGAATAACAAAGAAGTAAAATTTAACAAAGACACTGATATTCATCATATATCCACATTTCGATTTGCATGTTTACATCTCATATGTTATCCATGTGATCCAAAAGATACCTGAAAGTTAAAAGAAAAGCAATGAGAGTGACGAATCAGCGGGAGCGGTGAATTATCTCAGTATACTTAGCAACTTCAAGTTCTTTCAAATCATTTTGAACCCAGATGAGCACAATTCTTTGTAGCTTTTGAAAGTTCTGACTAACAGGGAACTCAAAGAACAAAACCAAGCAAAATTTTTAAACACTTTTTAGTATTTTTAGAGTCTAAAAGAAGCTTAGCCGTTTCTAAATTTTTTCAGTCTTGTAATTCTCTCCCCTCTGGTTATCAAGGAAACATTTTTTTGGTCCATAAAGAACTTGTATATTAATTAAGTAGAAATATTGCAAGGAGTTAACAGTGCAGTAGTACAAAATAGTTATCCATCGAATGGCCTTGTAAAGGTTCATGTCCTAAGGCTAACAGATCAAAGATTATGTCAGAATCGTTGTAAGGTTTTACAAAACGCATATATCTAGTTCCTTGCTGATCATCTAGGAGTTGTTATAGCAAAAAATTTGGCGGATGATTAAAAATAGAGGTGGTGTCCCGAGCTTGTATAGCAGAGCCTTGTTGAGATAACAAATGTGCTGCATAGTTTTGCTCCCTGTATGTGTGTTTGATAATCGGGTTACCCAGTTGCCGGAGTAAGTACCTGCATTCCAAAAAAGAGGATGAGTAACGTAGATTATCATTTTTAAGCATGATTATTACATGTGTTGAGTCCATGTTTATTTCCAGTGGAACTAGGTGATGTTGTATTGCAAGTTGCAAACCGTGCAATAAGGCTTTCAATTCCATGCATGTGGAATCGCCCGTGGAGGATGAGCCCATATATCCTAGGAGGCAATGCCCATCTAAGTTTCACAAAATTCCACCCATACCATTTCTAGTTGGGTTAAATTTTGCAGCACCATCCGTGTTTAACTTTATAGCACCTACTGCTGGTGGGTGCCATTGTTGACCTTTGATCTAATTGCTTCGTATTTATAATGAAGTGATGCTCTAATGTTTATGAGATCAAGTTGTTAGTATAAGGAGGTTGTTTTTTAGTGGGACTACTAAAAACTAAGTGGTTCCTTAATTTCCAGATATGCCATGCCATGAAAGGGATGAGAGTGGTTGGAGGCAGTCTTTAAGGTAAGGCACTTGCATGGTGAATTATAAATTGTATTGCTTGAATGAGAGTGAGCGATTGGAAGTGAAAGTGCTGGACCTGGGTTGTTAAACCTAGTTGTGCCTATATAGGTTTGGTACGTGGGCATTTGAATAGAAGATGGTAGATAGTTTTAATATGGTGATAGCACAAGGTGCAGAGATTAGACGATGTAATCTTTATATGGTAGAGATATGAAGCAGTAGGTAAACGCTGGTGAGCAATTAGCCAAAGGAAGTAGATTATTTTTGGAGGTATTTTGAGTTTCTAGAGCCAGTGGTGAGAGAAGGGTGGAGCTGGCAATTGTATCGAGCAGTAAAGATATTTCACTGAGAAATTACCAGTAGAGGTAAGGCCCCAAATGATTTTATCCTTTGTTTGAGAATTTGATAAATGAGGTACGTAAATTTTTGCTAGTTGAGAAGCTAAATTCTCAGGAATGGAGAAAGGCAGTGGAGAAGTATCAATGGTATGGTTGGTTATATACTGACTTAGTGTGGCTTGGGTGTTAGTTAATGAGAGAGGACCATGAATTAACTGACGAAGAGTGGTATTGGGTCCTATCCATGGGTCGTTCCATATATTAATTGAATGTCCTCCAGCGATATGCCAAACAATTCCTTTTTGGCAGAGGTGCCAGCCCATTAAAATATTCTTCCTGGTGGGTGATGCTTTAGTACCTGAATTCCTGTAGGAATAAAGATGTCGGAGAAGAGAAGCCCACATGGAATTTGTATTATGAAATAATCTCCATGCCAGATTCCCAAGTAGAGCATGGTTGTTAGTAGTTAAATTATGTATGTCTAAACCATCATGAGTCTTAGGGCGCTGTACTATCTCCCATTTTAGTAGGTTGGATTTTCTTTTTGCGATCCGTACTTCCCCAAAGAAAGTTACATTGATAATAATTTATTTTAGAGATAATTTCACTTGGGATCTTAATAACTTGCATAATATGATTAGGTAATGTGTTTAGCGTAGAGTTAATTAGAGTAGTGCATCCTGCGATAGAAAGAAATTTTGATTTCTATCACGATAATCGATGTTTAAAGTTATCAAGGATATATCGGAAGTCATTTACCATGGATCTCTTGACAAATAGTGGGAAACACAGATATTTACCAAAGGAAGAAGCTTCCTACATGTTAAAGGACGAGAGGACAAATTGTCTATAGGAAGGGGAAGCATTATGAGAAAAATAAATTTTTGATTTTTGGAAATTGATACTCTGACCGGACTTCTGAGTGAAACTCGTGAGTGTGTCGATTATGATATGTACATATGAGGTGGTAATAAGGGATGTGAAAGTTATATCATCCGCAAAAAATAGATGAGATATTAAAGGCCCTCTAGGTGATAATTTAATAGGTTTCCAATGTAAGTAATCCACGAGTTGGTGGATTTGTCTAGAGAGTCGTTCGAGGCATAAAATGAAAATATATGGAGAAAGAGGGTCACCTTGTCGAATACCTCTAGTGGGTTGGAAGTAATGAGAAGGGCTTCCATTAATAAGGATGGAAATAGAAGTTGTGGTGATGCACGACATAATGATTTTTATTAATTTTTATGGAAAATTAAAGAAGTACAATGTTTCTTTAATGAAACCCCATTCCATTTTATCAAAAGTTTTTTCAAGATCTAGGCGAATTACAAAAATTTCCAACTTTGCCTTTCTTTTTCCTTAATTTGTGAAGTATTTCTTGAACGATGATTGCATTCTCAAACACTCGCCGTCCCTTTAGAAAAGCTGATTATCCAGGAGAGCGATGGACAATCAATTTAGAAATTAGTTTTTAGATGGTAATGTAAAGCCCAATTGGGCGATATTGGATAATCATAGAAGGGCTCTTTATTTTTGGTACGAGACAAATATATGTAATATTAGCCTGAGATGGAATGGTGCCTGAAAGGAAGATCTTATTACAAAAAGATACAATTGAAGTTGATAATTTGGTGCCAAAATTATTGATAAAAATAAGGATGAAGGCCATCCGGCCCCGAAGTCTTCATGAGTTTGAAAGATTGGAATGTCTGGAATATTTCTTTATTAGAAGGAGGGCTGGATAAAGATAAATTGTTATTGGGAGTGAGAGCATGACTACCAAGGTTGATAATATGACTAGTAGATTGAGAGTGTGTAGTAGTAAATAAAGATTCATAGTAATTTATGATAAGGGAGTCTACTAGGGATTGCTCCGTGACCCAATTGCCCCCTAAATTTTTAAGAGCAGTGATTTTATTACGTCTTTGTCTATGGAGTGTAGTTATGTAAAAAAACTTTGTATTAGCATCACCCTGTTGTAGACAATGCATTCGCGATTTTAGTTTCCAAAACTCCTCTACTAATCGTAGGAGGTGGTTATATTCTGCTACTAGGTCTTGTTCCAATAGGTGGAGGATTTGGCTAGTCGTATATTTGAGGGAAGGATGAATACCATTTAAACGAGCTAGGATAATTTTTTATTTTTTAAAAATATTACCAAAAGTATGGCTATTCCATTGATGGACACCAGTAGTAAATGTTTCTATAGCATTAAGGAGCGTTTGATTGGTGCTCCAAGTTTTATTGATAGGGTGAATAAAGGAAGGGTGGGATGCCCAAATGGTTTCGAATCAAAATATCTTTTGACGTCTAATATTATATATTAATGTGAGGATTAGAGGACAATGGTCGGAATGGGTGCGTGAGAGGTGTTGGACCGTAGCCTTAGGAAATAGAGTAAGCCATTCAGAATAACTAACAAATCTATCTAGTCGTTCAAGTATTCGATTAACAAGATTACATTTATTAGTCCAGGTAAATCGACTACCTCCATATCCTAAATCTAGTAGGTGACAATAGTCTAGACATTTAATAAACTTATCACATATTGAGTTATTGAGGGGGTTACCACCATACTTTTCAGTGGCACGAGTGACATCGCTGAAATCCCCCCCAATTAACCAAGGCAGGTTTGTATGATCATGCAAGTTTCGTAGTTGATCCCAAAATTCATTACGTGCATGGATATTACTTTTGGCATAAACTACAGAAAAAAGCCAACGTTGAGTATTAGGTAATAACTGGAGGATTGAATGAATATCCTGTGAAGATACCTCAACTTGGTTAAGGTTTAGCAAATCTCCATGCCAAAGCAAAGCAATGCCTCCATAACGGCCTTCAGCAGGTGCCTCATCGAGATGAGTGAAGCGAAATTCATCCTTCAAATAATCATGGTTCTGGATGTGTCTCAAGGAGAGCAACGAGGGCTGGCTTGTGATAGTTAAGGAGAGACCTAAAATTGTGTGTAAAATCATGTGACTGTGCTCCCCGGCAATTCCAAATGATGAACTGCATGTGATTACTGCGAGGGGGAGAGACATTGGGTTAGAGAGAGAAGCTCCTCATTCTCTCTAGAATCACCTCTTTCCTCTACTCACCATCTCCATTCCCACAACACTTTCAACCATGAATCCCACATCCATCTCTACCAGCAATTCTACATAACCACCTGACATTAGCAATATGCATATTGACACCCCCTCTCTACTTCCAAGCCTTCATTCAAAGAAACCCTCTTCAACCAACAACAACTACCACAAACAAATCCCAAACCCCTAAACACTCCACCTCTTCTAGATTTAACCGATGAAATTACAAACGACCTTCATTATGAATGTTTCATTCCCCTTACCTTCACAGACAAGTCTAGACTATACTCCCCTTGGAAACACTCAGTTATAGTAAAACTGTCTGGTAGAAAAATACGACATCACATCCTAAAAGATAAACTAATTGCCTTGTGGCAGCCTACTGAGGATGTCTCTCCTATCGATCTTGGTTGTGATTTCTTTCTCATTAAGTTCCAACATGAAGACAATATACAGAAAGCTCTGCATGGAGGGCCTTGGTTTATTTTTAACCACTTTTTATCCGTTCGCAAATAGGAGCCTAAGTTCATTGCATCCAATGCCCAACTTATGTATTCCGTCGTTTGGATTCGTCTACCAGAGCTGCCAACTGAGTTCTACAATTTTGATATATTGCAAAGAGTTAGTTCAAAGATAGGAACATTATTAAAAATCAACACATGCACGTCTGCCAACACGCGAGGTCGTTATGCTCGCATTTGCATTGAGGTGCCTATTGAACTACTAGTGAAATCCCGTGTATTTATTGGACATCATCGACAACAAATCATGTATGAAGGTCTGTCCATGCTCTGCACCTCTTGTGAAAAATTTGGACATACTAAGACTCTTTGTACCTACATACCCTCCACCATCAATCCCTCCCAACCTTCATCATCTACTTCTAACACACATCCAACCCTACCTTGCTCACCAAACCATGACACTAGTACTGAATGACAAACAGTGTCATTTCAAGCTCGACGAAAGCCCACTGCCCCTTTAAGAGGGAAAAATACCTCTCCAACTAAATCAAATCCCATCACAAGACACCTTGATTCCACCAGCATAGATGAGCCATCATGCTCCCATCATCTCCGCTACATGGGTAACATAGTTATGTTTTCTAAGTCCTCACTCCCCTCCTCTAACCCCCCATCTAATAAAACTGATAAATTGGCCCCTGAAATTTTTTTTAATAAAGAATTACTACAATTACTTAACGATACTACTGAAATACCAAAGCCCACTGCTTCCCCTGCAAATTACCCTTCGAACACTGGCCCAAAACAACCCTTCTCTAAGTCCAATAATTCCAGTCAACCTCTCTCTGCCCATACAGTTGGCCTGGCCCAACTTCCCACCAATACACCGCCTGCACCTCATAAACACCAATCAGATTTGCCTTCATCCATGTCTGACACAGATGTTGCCTCTCAATCTCATGTGGCTCCCTCCATACACGTAGATGCCACGTCTATATCACAATATTCCCAAACCCTACCCACGCCTGTCATGCCCGCTACAGATCAACCTCATGATGGCCCTAGAAACCCTACCAACCCAAGCCCAGCTCAATTACCACCCTTTTCTTTTTTAGCCCAGAAATCATCTCTATAACCTAATAAACTACCCATGCAAGCATCATCATTTCACCTATCAAATCCACCGATCCATCTGGTCACTCCCATAATTTCCTTCCCTGAAGAAAACCCATTACTAACCCCAACTACTATTAATACCACTATCTCACGCAAAGACCTAAAATTAGACGCTGATATAATTAATCAGCATGAACCACATAGGCATAAATCATCAACATTGACGAACCAGAGCTCATTCATCTTCACCAATCCACAGACACCCCATCATCATGACTCCACCACACAACACCTAGAACAATACCACCATGCATCTCCCACCACTATTCATCATCCAATACCCCCTCTCCCCATGCAAGCTTACCCAGCCTCATGGCTAGAAATGAGCATCCAAGATCATGCATTGACATTCATGATGGAAGTCGAAGGTCAGGAGGTGATACTCGTACTGCAGAATCCGACAGACATTGCCCAGATAGTTATAGAGGGCATGTGGATGGGAGTGGATTTGTATAACCAATATCTTTGGGTGATGTACCCTCCAGCCTCCATGCTACATGTTCAAACACACACCCCATTGCCTCCGATGTACCATAATCACACAACCTCAATGGAGCTTCCGTTTTACCTAGTTCAACTGCCAGCCCACTCCATCGTGCCATGGATACAGCCTAGGGTATCACTGTACATCCACTCAGAACTACATTCTCAGACAACCCCTTATCATCCAACTTCAATACGCCAACAACACAACCCCTTCCAAGGTCTAGAAGAAATAGCTCAACTAGAGGTGGGAGAATATATGGTGTAGACAGGGAAACGATACCAATCATGTGCTTTCTCAACAACAACAAACATTACGACCTAAAAGAACATTATGCAAGAAAGTTGATTATAATGTGTCCAAAGGAACTTCAAAGCTGCTCGTTCAACATCCATCCGACAAACAACCCAAAAGTGGGAAAATACGGGGTAGTACTGATACCTTCGTTGCATGTAATGAATTCAACTCTAGTGGAGACCCAATGGGCTATCAAGGAAACATGCCTTTTATATAAAGCCCTAGGGCAGCAGAAATGGACCTATTATTTATCAATTACCCCTTCTCCAATTTTCATTTTTTCACTTTTAATCCTGAAATTTAAAATCAATATCTGAAATTACCCAACCCTCTCTTTCCTGGAAACTCCCCATTTAGTTTTTTAACGATTATCTTAATTAAAATCCCCCAAATACCCTTGTACCCCTTGTTATTTACCCTCATGAACTAGATATGGGTCAAGCTGACCTAAAATTCAAACCAAAACCCAAGGCCTAACAAACCAATATTTTACCCTTACCCTCTTTGGGTTTCGAACCTACAAAGCCCAAAGTTTATTTTCAAAGACTAAACCTACGGGGAAAAATGGCCAACAGAGTTATAAGAAACTACTGAAGCCAGGGATCCAAAGAAAATAGAACAGGAGAGGATTTAAGAAAAATTCAACAATAGAATCAAATAAACTAAAAAAATATACTGACTAAAAATAACCTAAAAATTGGCGTGTATACAGAAACAATTTGAAAAACAGAAAAACGAGAAAGATAAAAAGAAATAATCAAGAGAAGATGAGAATGAGGATAAAACGAAAGATGAAAGAATGAAAAATAGCCATAAAATACCTAACTTGAACTTTCCTTAACTTTATCTTGTTACTTCAGATGCACTTGAACTCAAAGTTGCTTGCTTCAAATCGTCCGGGATGTACTTTCCCTTAATGAATTCTTGTCACCCTATTAACTTTCCAAATTATCTGCCCCAATTTCCCATGGTTCGAGCTTCATTTGTCTCAATATCTCTTTACTTACTCCTCACAAATGTCCCTATCACCTCAAAAATTGTTTCATTGCTTCATGATTAGGTTAACTTTTAAGATCATGCCTAGAATAATGTGTACATGTCATGTCACTAGAGTCAGCAGGAAAATAATTATAAAAGAAAAAGAGAACTAAACAAAAAATGATTAGAAATAACAAAAAGAAAAAAATTGTATTAGACAGACGGTGAAAGGATTTGAACAATGAGACAAACAAAACATACTGGGATACAACCCTCGAACAAACCTATATAACATTAAGTGAATTATTATGACTAGAGAAACTAGGAAAAATAAAAGGATAGAAGGGTTTGAGTTACAAGACAATATGCGGATTACAACCACGAAGTAACCCGGACAACACAAATAACAACAAAATGAACCACCAAGAATCCTCCTTAGCTGGCCAAGAAAGGTGTGTCTTTCTAATTACCAAGCTCGGCATCTTATCCATTGAGTTCCACATCAATATTACCAAGACCACTATCAATTTCAATATTGTTAACTTCACTAAGTGGCTCATTGGCTCCTTTGACCAAGCCTTCATCATTACATACCATCCCAACAATCTGTGCATTGTCATGTACCTGTAGAGGGTGTGACACTTGGGGTATTACTGTCTTGGACCACAATTATTTCTTCTTGAATCATTATTTCTATTTCCCTTTTCAAAGAACGACAATCTTCGACATTGTGTCCCTGGGCATTGGGATGGTATTCACACCCTTTAGCAGGGTCATATCTTCTCGCACGTGGGTCTATATAATTTAGATAAATAGGTGCAATCATGTGGTAATTCTTTAATCTCTCAAACAAACTTTCACAGGACCCTCCTAATGGCGTAAAATTATCTTTTAGCCTTTGTTCCCTTCTACACCCTTGGCTTGATTGTGGGCTATAGGGCACTTGAGAATTTTGTGTAGGATGGTGGAATTCTGCAGTGCTCGTGCTCGCCTTTTGGAGTGACCCAGTGGTTGGACAAATGGTCGGCCGTTGTTCAGAGGATAATACTGGGGTAGATTATGTGGAGCTCAGGGATATTTATGGGGCCGATATTGAGGCTGCAAGCATTTAGTATGAATGCCAACTGACCCCATCGTTGGTGGGGCTTAGCAACATCTTTTCTATCAATTGAAGAATTGACCCGAGCAACTTGTTCGTTACATCTGAACCAAAATTCCCTAAAACTTTCCTTGGGTTTCTTTTCCATCTAAGATAGGGAAGAATGGTCCGGGATAATGACTACATTGTACTGATATTGCCGAACAAAATCTTGAGCCATGCCACCACACGCATGCCACTTACTGACATCTTGATGAGTAAACCACTCCAAAGCTGCCCCATTCAGGATCTCACTAAAATGCACCATCAGTAACTCATCTTTCCTGCCAACACTTCTCATTTCAGTGTAATAACCCCTCAGATGGGCTACTGGATCTCCACGCCCCTCATACAAATTAAACTTTGGCATCTTAAACACCTTCAACTTTCTAGATATCTCATCTTGCTCCATTGTCTTAGCATGCTTTATAGTATCACCGGGAGGATCAAAATGAGGAGAGCGAGAGTATGAACCCAAGACCTTAAAAATTGATTCTGGAGCATAGTGTTGGGCATCGGGGAATCTAAGCACAGTCCTGTTAGAGGATCGAGGAAAAGTAGCAGGTGGAGGAGCTACAAAAGCATGAGTGGCCAAAGGAGCGGGATATGGGGTGGTTTAGGCGGGTGGAGTGAGAAGAGGTTGTGGGGAGATATCAGCAGTAGTGGGAATCTCGATTTGTGACAATGGCGGTACGGTGACAAGACTTTCATAATAGCTAGAGGGAGCTGATGGTGGAGTACGCCCAATAATCCTAGCTTGGTATATTTCGGCCATTTGTCCTTTTAACCTTAAGACCTCTTCTTTCAACTCAGATTCTGATTCAACAATTGTGACGACCCAAAAGGTTATCATCAAATTTCTCGCTTTTCTGTGCTTACGGGGCCTTAAAAACCCTCACTTATTGTTGCCTTAATTTTCATGTGTAGTCCGGGCGTGTAGCCGGAAAGCTTTTATGTTGAAATATGTGAATTATGTGAAAGATTTGAAATTTTTTGATAGCAATATGATTAAAGTTGACTTTGGTCAATGTTTTGGGTAAACGGACCCAGACCCGAACCCATGATTTGACGGTCCCGGAGGATCTGTAGAAAAATATGGGACTCGGGCATGTGCCCGAAGTCAAAATCCGAGGTCTTGAACCCGAGTAATAGAATTCTTTTGTTAAATTATTTTTCTAAAATTATTAAGCAAAATGGAAATGAAAATTTATTAAAATTCTATGGTATCGGGCTCGTATTTTGGTTCCGACGCCGGTACAAGTCTTAAATACTCCTCCCGTTTCAATTTATGTGAACCGATTTGATTGGGCACGGAGTTTAAGAAAAGAGAGAAGACTTTTGATCTTGTGGTGTAAAATGAGGCACCTTTATTTTGTGTGGCTATAAATCATTGCATGAAGGTAAATTATTTCCAAATAAGGAAAGGGGTCATTCTTTTTGGCACGGACTAAAAAGGAAATAGGTTCACATAAATTGAAACGGAGGGAGTATGTGTTAAGCACTTTCTGTGGAGTTTGGTCCAAATCGGACGTCATTTGACGTGTTTCGGACCTAAATATCTAAAGTTGGAAGTTTAAAATTAAAATGATGATTTTGAGGCTTGATTCTATGTATATGATGTTATTTTGGCGATTTGATCACATGGATAAGTCCGTAGGCTATTTTTGAGGTTGTGTGCATAATTGGGTTGGAGCCCCGAGGGCTCGGGTGAGATTTGAATAGGCCGCGAGTTGCATTTTTTAACTTTAGAGAAAAAAAAATTGCAGATGAGGTCTGGTATTTTTGCATTTGCAAAAGACTTCTCGCAAATGCGAGAGTCGCAATTGCGGATCCTCCATCGCAAATGCGAAAAAGGGAAATCCTTGCTTGGGTCGCAAATGCGAATTGTTCGCAAATGCGAGGGTCGCCCAGTCGCAAATGCAACGCCCTTCTTCGCAAATGCGAAGTCTGCCCGTAGACTCATTGTTCGCAAATGCGAACTATTCTTCGCATTTCCCAACATGACAAGGTCGGGGTTCGCAATTGCGAACCCTGTTTCGCAATTTCCATACTTGAGGCTCAGTTATTTCATACTTAGATAAATTTTAAACCCATTTTCTTCATTCTTTCAATACACAAACTCCATAGGCGATTTTTCAATCACAAAACTTCTTCCAAATCAATTGTAAGTCAACTTTTACTTAATTTCTTCAATCTTTAACATCATTAAACATGTTTTTATCTTAAAATCATAGTTTTACATGGGTGAAATTGGGGTTTTTGGATAAAACCTAGGTTTTCTTAAAATTGTTGATTTGGACCTCAATTTGAGGACCAATTTCAAAACCAATCATAGATATAAACTCACGGGGGAATGGGTAACTGGGTTTTGGTCCGAACCTCGGGTTTTGACCACGTGGGCCTAGGGGTATTTTGGGAATTTTGAGCAAAACTTTGGTAAATTCATCTTCATGTATTAAAATTGATTCAATTAGCATTTGTTAATACATTCAAGTAACTTGTGACTAGATTCGAGCGGTTTTGTCGTGAATTCAAAGGGTAACACTATACTAGAGGCTTGAGTTAAGTTTGGAGCATTTGAGATAAGTGTTTGATCTATATTTGGCTTGAGGGAATAGGATTAGAGTGTTATTACTTGCTATTTTCTAAATGATCGAGTACGGTGTGTAGGAATGGTGACGAGTATCTATTGATCACGCTCAACTGAGTCTCACAAAAGACTACGCGGACGTTGCAAATATAATCTGAGTATTATAGCCCATAGTCGAACCACGGAGAATTAACCCACCAATTACCATCGTCAAATAACTCAATTCCCACAACCTGTTTTCTCAGCCTTTTGGTTTCACAATGATTGATTATCTAACAACTAAGATTGAAAGGAATATGGACTGAAAAATAACTATGATTACTATGTAAATAATATTAAGAAGGTCTAAGGTATTGATTTCCCCCGTTGGTTCTTTCCTTGGTTGTATATTTCTTATAACTCGATTTTATCTACCTCTAACAGCCACGAACTCTCAATTTATCATAATTCATTCTCAAACAATTACAATAATCTACTAAATGCACTCTCTCAAGTTACGTTAGCTAATATTACAATACAGTTCACTTAGATTGCATCCGGGATTTATTTATCTCTAATCCAACCCCTAAACCCTCGGTTGTGACTCTCGTCTATACTTCGGGAGTGATGTTGTTCATATAATCACCTAAATATGCACTCTCTCTCAAGGAGATACACATTAAATGGGAACGGATAATTGAGGGCCCTTTAAACTATTCCACAATCAAAACGTATATGAACAATTAGAGATTAAACAACAAAACCTAATTATAATGATAAAACAACCAAGTAATTCCCAACGGGTTCCATCAAAACCTTAGATTAAGAAATTAGCTACTCATGATATTGGGTAACACAATAGCTAAAGAATTCATGCTCATAAATTGCAAGAAAATAAGAAGAATAAAAAGTAATGGTGTTTTGTGATCTCTCACACTTGTTTCTCTTGCCAAAATAACTCCAAAAATAAGCCTAACTAGCTTTTGGGGCGAGTTGTCTACATTATATAAAGGGTTTACAAAAGTTTTTCCTATTTACACTTTGGCCCTTAAATTGTTTGCAGCTTCCAGCCTCGACTGCGGCCAACCACGGTGGACCCCATGAATGCCTATGGCCGTTTCTTCCATATTTTTGACACTTTTACTTGCTCGATTGCACTTGTGTACTTCTCAATTGTGTGATTTATGCACGTTCTTGCCTCGAAATGCTCCATTTTAGTCTTGATCTATCATGCATTCCCTGCGAAATCAAATAGCATCAATTCACACATTTAACCGGCAATTTACATAACAAAAACAACAACAAAGCGTGTGTATCTACGACATAAATGGCAACTATATCATATATTATCAACACCCCACGCTTAAATCATTGCTAGTTCTTGAGCAATTCACCACATTCATAAAAATCATCCCTTATATTTTTTCTTTCAACGACTTACACCATGAACGTTATACAATAATCATGTCTAGTAATGAACTACTCATGCTTCAACAATCAAGTTTTTTCGTGCCATGCATATCTATGCTTACTCAAACCACTCTATATAACAGTCAAAACTCACCTTTCCTTTGTGAATCACATGCCCTCACAACACACAAGAGAGTAGTTCCAAATATATAATGGTAACGACATAACTCAAAACTCAAAGAAGCAAAATTCACTGACTCTCCAAAGGATATTCGCATGCAACAAAGACGCACCATAAGCTTGCCCATAATGTACTACTCCACTAATCGAGCTCATTCAATCTTGGATCAATTAGGACTTTATTTGGTTGTAATGTAGGCTAAGGGACAGGTATGATATAGATATAAGAGTGACTACACCTCCCTAAGCACTTTAATACATACATTTTAACATTCAAATCACACACTTATGTCAAACCAACTCCACCTTCACATCAATTTATATTACCCCATACTTCTTTAAGCACTTACGTTAAGAGCCACCACTTATCAAGGAAACATTTTTTTTTTACCACAACAATCCAACTATATTTATTTTTTCTATTCAAGTGGCTCTTCCTTTTTCAATACAGTGCACGTTTCTCCTTATTCAATTAGTTCCACTCAAAAGCCAAACCAACCACCCCACACTTTATCTTTACAAAGTTCATAACATTCAAGTGCTCATGAGAGGTGAAAAGATTCAAATATATGGTTAATTCAAACAAATGGATAAGGCTTGTAATGTGGTTGCCAAAGAAACATGATTACATGCTCAAAGGGGTTAACTACTATACATAATAATTAGGTGGGTAAAATATGTATATATGGTTTGACAAGAAATGCCTATATCACTTCCAAGACTGAACAAACTACTATTTCGTTTGGCAAACACACGAAGCAAGTTCTAGGCATCAATTGTACAGCATGGAACACAGACATAACTCACACACACCTAGCATATGACTCACTCCAGATTGGTTTATTAAGATACTATCTTTCGAGTGTTAAAGTTAATCACAACTATACAATTTTTAAGGCATTCAAACAAGATTCACTTTGAAGCTAAGCATTACACTCTAGCATCTATTATGTTCCGGTGTAAGCATGCTAAAAGTTTCACATTTCAGCACTTCGCCCATTAATCTCTTAAAAAAATCTACCTAAACCCGGTTCAAGCAAAAACCCTTGGAAAAGAACCATGGTATGAAGAAAAACCAAGGGGAAATTACTACACTACCTAAAAGCAAAATCTTTTTGGTCCTTTTGTTATTTTTTTTTCTTGACTCATTCCCTCAAGAACCTGGTCGATAGAGATCCGTTGTCGGGACAAGTCGTTAAAAAAAAGGAACTACTCCAATTCTAATTATCTACACACAAAATATTTACAAATACACATATATACAAAGAAATTTCCCACCCCACACTTAAAAAGAAGTCATGTCCTCATGGCTTAACAATATAGTGAATAGTGAGGTAAAGGAGCTTCCCTAAAGCATCACTCTTGGTCGGAAATGATGTCAGGGTTCACGTTGCAAGCGCGACCCAAAGCTCTCAGCCAGCCCATGAATTTCTTGTCAGATTTGAACTGCCTGTCTTCTATAGCATCCACATGAGTGACTAGGTCAGTGAATGATATCTGGAGTCCCGTCATGCGGCGCTCCAGATCCTCCAAGCGAGTGCTATAGCGTGGCTGGGATGGGCCTGCCTCACTCCTAAGAGGGGGGTCGGTGACCTCCATAGCATCAGCAACATCATGCTCATTATCTGAATCAGACTCCTCAGACGAGTCTTCAGAATCATTTACCGGTGCACGTGCTTCTTGGTTAATCTTACTTGCATGAAACGACATTTTCAATGGTAGTTTGCCTTCAACTTGAGTGTTCTCAAGGGCCTTGGCCATGCGGCAGAGACGGGTGACCACAGATGGAAAATAAAGCCCTTTACCCAATTTTGGTAATCAAATAAACATTTCTTCAGACAACACCCACGTCACATCAAAAACCTTGCTGGGTCATAAAATAATAAATCATAGTTGCTCGCGGCCCATTGACATCGGTTGTATTGCTGGAAGGCAACAACCGAGTGTTGATGATTGTGAGCCAACATGGCTAACCAGGAAAGTGACTGCGAGTGTAGTATTGTTGGTTTTGAAATCCACTTGGCTTGTTTCCATGGAATCCCTATGACTCCCAAGAGCCTATCCCAATTGACTGGTGGATGACTGTAACGGAGGTAATGATCCATACCTATGAAGGGCGGGAGGCGGTAAGCTCGACGAATGGCGTCAGGAGTAGCATCAACTGTGGTGCGTCGCACCGACACCACCCCATTTTCATGTGCAGGGAGATTAGCACAGAATTCCTGGACAATTACAATATTTGCTTCCTCCAGTTTGTTAAAGAAGATGCCAAGTTGGCACATGTTCAGCTTGGTAAGCATGTCCGGGCAATCTAGCTCTAGGGAAAACCGGTGTATATGTATCTCATGCTGCAATTTCTTCGTCAATTTCTGAGTATATCTTGTCTCTGCTGCTTTAGAGACAAATTTGTAGCTACAAACTCGGTTGTGCTAGCTTGGCTCCTTGCCCGAGACGAAGAGCTAGCGCCCCTAACTGAGTCCCCTGTGTTCTGGTGTTTACGAGATGAGCTCATTATGCCTGCAAAATCGATATACGTCTATTAGTACAATTCTAAAATGGTGACTATGGGGTCTACTCAAACTTCACCCCAACCAAGTCACACATCTCCTTATAACACCTTCATTGAGGCAATTTGCCAAACACCTTGTGGGAAACCTAGTTTAAGCACCTTATTTAGCCCAATTGTGTCAAGAAGACTCTCCCCAATTCAATTTTTAACACATCCACAAATACCCCACACTTGTTCAACAACATCACCCCCAATTTATACCCTACAAAGCATCAACTACACAACCCATTCACCAATCACATGTTCAAACCACAAAAACTACACTTCTACTTCAAAAATACTAACTAACAATGATTATTATATAATCTAAAAGCAATATATACAAAAGATTAATTTACAACAACAATAGAAATAAAAGAGAGGGAAGATGGAACAAACCTTTTGAAGAAGAGGAAGTAAAAACTTGGGAAGGGAAAGAAGAGGACGAAGGGAGGTTAGGGTTATGATTTTATTTGAGAAGAAGAGAAAAATTTGATGTTTGGGAGGGGAGAGATCGGGTAAGTGTTTGGGAGGGGAAGGGTTCTGAAGAAGTTATTTTTAAAGAGGGGAGAGTTTTAATTAAAAAGTGGAAGGGTTAAAAACGAAAAAAATAAAAAAATATAAACTAAACTTACCTGTTCAGACCCGACCACGGTCCGCCGCGGTCGCACCCGTGGTCCTTTACAGAAGGCTCCATGGTCCAGGCCGTGGTCTCGGACCATTTGTGCTTGAATGCCCAGTGTTGACCGCGATCGCGAAGACCCCCCCTTTTTTTGTTTAACTAACTATATAAAATTTACCTATTGTATTACAACAATTTTGTGGGTTGCCGTCCACGCAGCTATTGATTTAACATCACGACACGACTCAACTAATGGAGTTCCTACTCCTTGTTGTCGTATTGGGGTTCTTTGAAATGTTACACCATTGTATCCCCCTTCTCATCAGTTGATCCAAAGTAGTGTTTCATCCTTTGTCCGTTGACGGAGAATTTATTTGTCCCGTTAGCTGATTCAATCTCCACTGCACCACTAGCAAACATTTGCACTACTTTGAATTACCCCGACCATCGGGATTTTAACTTGCACGGAAACAATCTTAGTCTTGAGTTGTACAATAACACCATATCACCAGGTTGAAAGTCTCTATCCATTATGTGCTTGTCATGCATTTTATTTATCCATTCCTTGAATAGCCTCGTGCTTTTAAAGGCGTGGTAACGAAATTCCTCTAGCTCATGCAGCTCTGTTAATCGATTTTGTCCAGCAGCTTCAGGATTAATATTTAATTATTTTAATGCCCACCAAGCACGGTGCTCTAACTCCACAGGTAAATGACAAGCCTTCCCAAACACCAACTTGTATGGTGATATACCTATTGGTGTTTTAAAGGCATTTCTATATGCCCAAAGTGCGTCATCCAGCTTCTTTGCCCAATTCGTGCGTGTTGCGTTCACGGTCTTTGTTAACACACTTTTAATCTCCTTGTTGGACACTTCAACTTGCCCACTGGTTTGTGGATGGCAAGGAGTTTCTATTTTGTGATGAACATCATATTTAGCAAGCAATTTCTCAAAGGCTTTATTGCAAAAATGAGTGCCTCTGTCGCTGACAAACCAAGTGAATATGTGCTTTTTCAAGAATCCAACTACCACTCGTGCATCATTGGTGGGCAAAGCTGCAACTTCCACCAATTTAGACACATAATCCTCCGCCATCAGTATGTACTTATTACCAAATAAGTTGACAAAGGGACCCATGAAGTCTATCCCCCACACGTCAAACACCTCTACTTCCTGAATTGGTTTCATTGGCATCTCATGGCGTCGAGAAATATTGCCCATCCTTTGGCATTCATTTCCGCTTTTTACCCAGAGGTGTGCATCTCTAAACATAGTTGGCCAGAAGAAGCCGGCCTCCAGTACTTTCGCAGCAGTTCTGATCCCTCCAAAATGTCCTTCATATGTTGAAGCGTGACATGCCTGCAAAATAGAAGATTGTTCTATCTCAAGGATGCATCTCCGGATGATATTATCAACAGAAATGAGGTTCATCCCAATAATACATGTGGCTATCAAGGAAAAACTTTCTTTTGGACAGAAGACAGGTCATCGGGAATTACACCACAAGCCAGATAATTTGCAAAATCGACATACCATGGTGCATCCTCAAGACTGGCAGCGAGTAGCTGCTCGTCAGGAAAAGTTTCCAAAATTTCTTCGACCTCGACTGAATTTTCAGCTCCTTCAAGTCGTGACATATAGTCAGTGACTTGATTTTCTGTGCCTTTACGATCATGGATTTCGAGGTCGAATTCTTGCAACAGCACCACCCAACGGATTAGGCGCGGTTTAGACTCTTTTTTCTCAATGAGGTACCTGAGATCTGCATGGTCAGTGTACACAATTACCTTGGAACCAATCAGATATGATCGGAATTTGTCGAAAGCAATAATGACTGCCAGGATCTCCTTCTCCGTCACTGTGTAGTTGAGCTGGGCACCACTTAGCATTCTTCTTGCATAATAGATCGGGTGCACCATCTTGTCTTTTCGTTGCCCTAAGATTGCTCCTATAGCAAGGTGGCTAGCATCACACATGAGCTCAAATGGTTGCTCCTAGTCGGGTGCAACGATGATAGGTGCAGTGGTCAATTTCTTCTTTAGTTCCTCAAATGCCAACCTACACTCATTAGAAAACACAAAGGGGTGTTCCTTTTCAAGGAGTTTGCATAATGGGTTAGCAATTCTGGAAAAATCTTTTATGAACCACCGGTAGAACCCGGCGTGAACAAGGAAACTTCGCACCGCCTTAATGGAAGTGGGTGGTGGTAACTTTTCAATCACGTCGACTTTAGCATGGTCGACCTCAATACCTTTTCTGGACACTCGATGTCCCAAGACTATTCCCTCACGTACCATAAAATGGCACTTCTCCCAGTTTAGTACCAGGTTTGTCTCCATACATCTTTTGAGCACTCTATTTAAGTTGTGAAGACAATGTTCGAATGAATCTCCCATCATGGAGAAATCATCCATAAAAACTTCCATAATGTCCTCCACCATATCCGTAAAAAAGGCAAACATACACCTTTGAAAAGTCGCAGGTGCATTACACAGCCCAAAGGGCATTTTATGAAAGGCAAAGATGCCATAAGGATAGGTGAAAGACGTTTTCTCCATATCTTCGGGGGCTATTGAAATCTGGTTATACCCCGAGTAGCCATCTAAAAAGCTAAAGTGAGATCTACAAGCTAGCCTGTCTAACATTTGATCAATGAAGGGTAAGGGAAAGTGGTCCTTGCGGGTGGCGAGATTTAATTTCTAATAATCCATACAAATTTGCCACCTTGTGACTGTACAAGTTGAGATCAACTCATTATTGTCATCTTTCACGATAGTCATACCTCCCTTTTCCGAGACACACTGAACAGGGCTGACCCAATTACTATCAGAGATCGGGAAAATAATTCCGGCATCTAACCATTTAGTCACCTCCTTCTTTACAAATTTTTTCTTGTTAGGGTTCAGCCTTCGTTGGTGTTCCCTGGAAGGTCTGTGCCCTTCTTCCAGAAGGATCTTAAGCGTGCAGAAAGCTGGGCTGATACCCTTTATATCTGCCATGGTCCAGCCAATGGCAGTTTTGTTTTCCTTCAGTACCTGCAAGAGCTACTCTACTTGTACATCTAGCAAACATGATGAAATAATAACAGGTAATATTGACTCGGGGCCTAGGAATGCATACCTGAGATGATCCGGGAGTGGTTTTAGCTCCAGCTTGGGTGGTTCATCAATTGATGGCTTGGCTGGGGGAGTGACCCTTTTCTCCAGCTCAAGAGACTCGAACTGAGGCTCCCTTGACCAAAATCCTCGGCCTTCTAGTGCCATTACCCATTCAGCTAGCCCCTCTCCATCCATTTCGTCTAAGTTTGTTAAGATGCCTCCAATGGATCCCTCACAGTGAGTGCCCTATCATCCTCTTGCAGGATTACATCAATCGCTTCCACTAGAGAGTAATTTGCATATTCGCTAGGTCTCCGCATTGATTGTTGAACGTTGAATATGACTTCTTCATCATGCAACCCCATTTTAAGCTCCCCAGTCTCGCAATCTATAAGTGCTCTCCCAGTGGCTAAAAATGGTCTCCCTAAAATAAGGGGAATCTCTTCATCCACCTGACAGTCTAGAATTACAAAGTCTGCAGGGAACACGAACTTCCCCATTTGCACCAGCACATCATAGAGAATACCAGTAGGCCTTTTCACAGTGCTATCAGCGAGCTGGAGTAACATCAAAGTGGGTCTGGCCCTGCCAATGCCTAATTTGGTATATATGGCCAACGACATCAAATTTATGCTGGCCCCCAGATCACAGTGCCTTAGAAAAGGCATAACTCCATATGGTACACGGGATAGTAAAACTCCCTGGGTCAGACATCGTCTGGGCTATTGGTTTTGCCACCAATGCGCTGCAGGTTTGTGTTAGAGTTACAGTGGATAAATCCTGGAAATCAAATTTCTTTGACATTAAATCCTTTATCATCTTGGCATAACCGGGCATCTCCCTCAAAGCATCCATCAACGGAATATTCAACTGGATTTGGCGCTGCATTTCCATAAACATTTTGCATTGATCTGCCTTATTTTTCTTAACCAGTCGCTAAGGAAAGGGTGCATGGATCATCCGTTGAGCACCACCTGCTGGTTCCTTTTTGCTAGGAATATCTGGCACAAGAGGTGCCACCTGTTCAGCCACTTGCTCGGTCTCCTATTCTTTACTTCTACCTTCCTGACTCTGCTCAACTGCTACATCAGTATGTTCTACTGGCTGTTCTTCCTCTAAAAGCTCTGGGATAGCTGGTGTAGTATTTTTGCTGGCCTGAGCAATTTCCTGCTCTCTATCAAGATCTCTACCATTCCTAAGACTGACTGCCATCAGCTGATTCGGGTTTTGCTCATTGGGATTAACGTTGGTGTCTGCAGGTAAAGTTCCTGGAGGGTGGTTGTTCAATGCCATCGACATCTGACCCAGTTGTGTTTCAATATTTTTGATAGTTGAATCATGGAATACCAATTTTTCCTGCACTTAGTTGTTTGTCCCAATAAGTTGTTGGAGCGTACCTCTAATTTCCACAATGTTGTTGTCCTGCTATTGTGGGGGTGGTTGATAAACCAATTGCTGTTGATTCTACTGTGAATAACGCTGTGGCCTTTGATAAGGTACTGACACTAATTGATTTTGAGGGTGCATACCCCAAGGCTGCTGCAAATTAGGCATGTACTGCTGATTTTGTTGCGGTCTCCACTGTTGTGCTCCTTGTCTCTGGCCCCCATAATTGTTGACGTAATTCATATCTTCCTGGACCCCTTGGTTGTCACCTTCTCCACTCCACGAACAAACATATGATTGATTAATACATGGGGTACACAATCCTCTATTCATAGTATCAATAATGTGCACCTGTTTAGTACCCATCTCATCAATTTTCTTTGTCAATATGCTCATCTGGGTTAAAAAGTGTGGCTATGTTTTCTTCATGTATATTATTGGGATCTAATGGAACAGAATGTAGTATGGGTGCCAATGTTGCACCTCTGGTCATCCACCCCGCATTTTATGACATCTTTTCTAATAGGACCTTGCACTCTGTGAATGTTTTGCTTAGAAACGCATCTCCAGCTGAAGCGTCTACATTAGCCTTAAGGTTGTAAGTTAGACCCATATAAAATCGCTGGCCAAGCATCTAATCAGGAATACCATGATGAGGACACTTGACAAGCATCCCTTTGAACCTCTCCCAAGTTTCCTATAATGATTTTGTGGCCTGCTGCCTGTACTGCAGTATATCATCAATTTGCTGTGCAGTCTTGTTAGGTGGGTATAATTTGTTCAAGAACTCCTTACCTAATTCCTCCCATGTGGTGATAGAGTTGATCGGGAGGGAATTTAGCCCAGTCTGAGGTGCCCCGGTTACTGAGAATGGAAATAGAAGCAACTTGATAGCTTCGGGAGTCACGTTTGGCTGCCTTTGGGTCATGCAAATAGATAGAAAAAATTTCAAATGTTGCTGTGGGTCTTCAATGCTTGACCCGAAAAATAATCCCTTATTCTGCAGCATATGCAACATGTTGTTGGTGATTTGGAATGTCTCCGCTTAAATTGCAGGCACAACCACGACAGTGGCCAAATTGTCAGCTGTAGGTTGTGCCCAGTCATAAAGTGCAGCTTCTAGCACAAGAGGTGCCACTCCCCCAACTTCCAAGTTAATTTGCTCATTCCTGTTATTACTGTTGGCGTTATTCACGTCACCTGTATCAAATTCGAGTTGGTTTATTGATTGAATTGGTGGAATTCCTTTGTTGGCACGGTTCAATGCCCTGAAAATTTTCTCGGGGTCTGAAAGTCCTTCTACTAGTTCTCCAGTCCTCGAAGAATTTCTAGGCATACGCGTGCTTCCCACAAGAATTCAACCGCTAGAATTTCAATGAAAATATTGGTAAAGAGAAAATGGATTACTATCGGAATCTTTGTATTTCATCAGTTGTAATTGATAATACCATTAATTCCCCGTCAACCACACCAAAATTTGATCACGCTCAACTGAGTCTCACAAAAGACTATGCAGGTATAATATGAGTATTGTAGCCCAGAGTCGAACAACAGAGAATTAACCCACCAATTACCATAGTCAAATTACTCAATTACCACAACCTGTTTCCTCACACTTTTGGTTTCACAATGATTGATTATCTAACAACTAAGACTGAAAGGAATATGGACTGAAAAATAACTATGATTACTGTTTAAACAATATTAAGAAGGTCTAAAGTATTGATTTCCCATGTTGGTTCTTTCCTTGGTTGTATATTTCTTATAACTCGATTTTATCTACCTCTAACAATCATGAACTCTCAATTTATCATAGTTCTTTCTCAAGCAATTACAATAATCTACTAAACGCACTCTCTCAAGTTAAGTTAGCTAATATTACAATACAGTTCACTTAGATTGCACTCAGAATTTTGTTATCTCTAATCCAACCCCTAAACCCTCAGTTATGACTCTCGTCTATACTCCAGGAGTAATGTTGTTCATATAATCACCTAAATATGCACTCTTTCTAAAGAAGATACACACTAAATAGGAATGGATAATTGATGGCCCTTTCAACTATTCCACAATCAAAACGTATATGAACCATTAGTGATTAAACAACAAAACCTAATTATAATGATAAAACAACCAAGTAATTCCCAACGGGTTCCATCAAAACCTTAGATTAAGAAATTAGCTACTCATGATATTGGGTAACACAATAGCTAAAGAATTCATGCTCATAAATTACAATAAAATAAGAAGAATAAAAAGTAATGGTGTTTTATGATCTCTCACACTTGTTTCTCTTGCCCAAATAACTCCAAAAATAAGCCTAACTAGCTTTTGGGGCGAGTTGTCTACATTATATAAAGAGTTTACAAAAGTTTTCCCTATTTACACTTTCGCCCTTAAATTTCTTGCAGCTTCTAGCCTTGTCCGCGGTCGCAGCGCCAACCGCGGCCAACCGTGGTGCATTGTGTAACGAACAGCTGCCGCGACCGCGGCCAATCGCGGTGGACCGTAGGAATGCCTATGGCCGTTTCTTTCATATTTTTGACACTTTTACTTGCCCGATTGCACTTGGGTACTTCTCAATTGTGTGATTTATACACGTTCTTGCCTCCAAACGCTCCATTTTTGTCTTGATATATCATGCATTCCCTATGAAACCAAATAGCATCAATTCACACATTTAACCGGCAATTTTCATTACAAAAACAATAACAAAGCGTGGGTATCTACGACATAAATGACGACTATATCGCATATTATCATCTATACACCAGTGTCTAGCATGACCTTAGGTCTTTGTTGGTACTTTTTTGGTATATTTTAGGACTCTTCCAAGCTAATTAAGGAGACCTTATCTAGACTTGTTCGTGATAGTCTTTATTGATGATATTCTTGTGTACTCCCGCAACCAGGATGAGCACGAGTAGCACCTTAGAGTGGTTGTTCAGACTCTATAAGATAGTCAGTTGTAAAGTTCTCGAAGTACGGGTTCTGGTTGAGTTCAGTTGCATTTTTAGGTCATGTCATATCAGTAGAGGGTATTCAGGTTTACCCGAAGAAGATTGAGGCGGTCAAGAATTGTCCTCGACCAGCTTCCAACGACTGAGATTCGGAGTTTCTTGGGGTTAGTGGGTTGTTACCGTTGGTTCGTGGAGGGATTTTCATCTATAGCAGTCCCGATGACCAGGTTGACATGGAAGGGTGCCCAGTTCAGGTGGTCAAACGAGTGTGAGGAGAGCTTTCAGAAGCTCAAGACAGCTCTGACTACGACACTAATTTTAGTTTTGCCCACAGGTTCAGGGCCTTATACAATTCATTGTGATGCTTCCCGTATTGGGCTTGGTACGATATTGATTCAGGATTGTAGAGTCAATGCTTATGCTTCAAGGCAATTGAAGATCCACGAGAAGAATTATCTGGTCCATGATTTAGACTTGGTATCCATTGTTCATGCTTTGCAGATTTTGAGGCATTATTTATATGGTGTGACGTGTGAGGTGTACACTGATCATAAGAGTTTTCAATACTTGTTCAAGCAAAAGGAGTTGAACTTGAGGCAACAGAGGTGGTTGGATCTATTGAAGGATTATGATGTTACTATTTTGTACCACTCGGGGAGAGACAATGTGGAGGCAGATGCATTGAGTAGGAAGTCCGCTAGCATGGGTAGTCTTATTTCACGATCCGGATTTCATTCTATCGGGAGTCGTGATGGCGCCTACTAATGGAAGCTTGGCAAGCCAACTTCTTACTTACATTTCTATCTATTACAACCCTTATATAAAAAGCATTTAGAAATAATACTATTAATACAGCGGAATAATAATTTAGCGGAAGACTTAACAACTTTTACTAGATACGATGTACAAAATCTAAACATAATACACTACCCAAAAACTGGTGTCACAATACTCACGAACTTCTAAGAATAATACACATAATCGTCCGAAGGGATGTAAACTGTTTATCTCGAATACATGAGATAACAGACTGAAAAGTAAAGATAGAGGAGACAACGGGTCATGCGGACGCCTGCAAGGCTACCTCAATGTCTCGGTGGGTGGAAATACCAACACTCGCATTACTGCTCCTGCTGTTGTCCAGAAACTATATCTGCGCAAAAAGAGCGGCGAGTGTAGCATCAGCACAATCGACCCCATCCACTAAAAAGAGCGGCGAGTGTAGCATCATACCTCGTGGTAGGCGTACCACTCGGACCAGACACCCACATAAATATGTGCAGTTAAAGTATATATAGATACAGACAAATAGCAAGAAACAATATTGAATATTTATAGGAAAAGAACATGCTCTGGTACAACAACAAAATATTATATCAGAAAAATAATATGGACAATAGAATACAAATTCACTTCCAAACTCAACTCATCCAATTACAGGAGTACAACCACTCTCTCCCATTTTACTATCAATATTTTCTTTACTTATCAAAATAATACCTGATATATTACCGACAATCGTGGCCAATATCAATAATCATTATCTGTTAGTAGTGCGGCGTGCACCCCAACCCTTTCGATAAGTCACCGGCATCTATGGCCAACAACAGTACATAATAGGCAACCAGCAACTATGGCCAATGCCAACCATCAATATCTATGAATAGTGCGGCGTGCACCCCGACCCTTCCGATATGTCACCGACACTATGGCCAATAACAATAATCAATAAAATATATTACCGACATTGAACCAATAATCTCTGATCAGCAATATATATATATATTAAACCAGATCAAACACTTATCTCGAAAGTTTACGATCAATTCAATCCTTAGCAATGCCTTTTCCTTTCGAAGTTGGCTCCTATTCAATCGTATCTCTGCACAATTGATTTAATATCATCAATACTACTTAACAAACTAGTTCAAATAGCTAAATATAATTTTTACAACATTCTACCCGGAATAGTGAAAATCGACTCTGGGCTCACATGGTCGAAACATGAGGTTCAAACAAAAATAAATTCACCCATCCTTCTACGAGTTCAAATATATAATTTGTTCTAAAATCGGACCTTAATTTGAGGTCAAAATCTCAATTTTTGTGAAAACCTAAGTTCTACCGAAAACCCCCATTTTACCCATGAAAAACCTTAAATTTAAGATGAAAACATGATAAAAGATGTTAAATATTGAAGAAATGGAGTAACAGTTGACTTACAAATGATTTGGAGAAGAGAGAGTTCGTGAAAAATCGCCAATGGGTGTTTTGGGTTGTGAAAATATGAAAAATGAAGTAAAAATCGTCAAATTCTGTATTTACAGGTCTCTGTGTTCGCATTTGCGAACCGGGGTTCGCAATTGCGAACCCCGACCAGACCTGGGATTTGCGAAACAAGCTTCGCATTTGCGAAGCTAGGCCAAAACTAGGAAGTTCGCATTTGCGAACAAAATCTTTGCATTTGCGAATATGGGCTGCCCAGGGGACTGTAATGACCCGGCCGGTCATTTTAGTAAATTACACCCCGATCCCCAATTTAACTGTTCCCCTAAGTTCATTTCTGCTATTCTGATTTGCCGGGAGGGTCGGTTTTGGAAATTGGAGTGTTTTGGGACACTTAGTCCCTAATTGGGAGCTTTATAATTGGAAAATGGCCCGTAGTCGAAACAATGTTAAGACGACCTCGGAACGGAAATCCGATGGTTCCATTAGCTCCGTTAGGTGATTTCGGGGTTGGGAGCGCGTTCGAAATGTATTTTGGAGGTCCGTAGCTCAATTAGGCTTGAAATGCCGAAGTTTGAAATTTTGGCGAATTCGAACGATATGTGAGATTTTGATCCGGGTGTCGGAATGGAATTTCAACAATTTCTGTAGCTTCGTTATGTGATTTTGGATATGTCCGCAAATTTTCAGGTCAATCGGACGTCGTCTGGTCGGGTTTTAGATCGAATGTGTAATTCGGAAAGTTTTAAGGAAATTAGGCTTGAATTCGATGTGAATTATGGGTTTTGATGTTGTTAGACGTGTTTTGAGGATTGGAACAATTTCGAATAAGATATTAGGATGTGTTGGTGTGTTTGGATGAGGTCCCGGGGTTCTCGGGGTGTTTTCGGATGGTTAAACGGGAAGAAAACATGGAGGATTGCAGGTTTGGGTTGCTGTTTCAGTTGTTTTCGCCCCTGCGGAAATGGGACCGCAGAGGCGAGTCCGCTGAAGCGGGATTTGGAGCGCGGAGGTGGAATGGTCCGCATGAGCGGACTTTTATCCGCTGAGGCGCTATCGCTGGTGCGGAAGGCTTGACCGCAGAAGCGGTTTGGGTAGCTCAGGTGAAGGATCCGCAGAAGCGGATGGCTGCTCGCTTAAGCGAGTCCGCAGAAGCGGACTCCTATTCGCAGGATCGGAAAGTTCGCAGGAGCGGACATTTTTCCGCAGGAGCGGCCTCGCGGAAGCGGCCTTGGGCTCGCAGAAGCGGATTGGGCCAGCCAGGCCTGGGATTTCGCAGAAGTGACCAAATTGTCGTGGAAGCGGTTCCGCAGAGGCGGAAAATGTTCCGCAGAAGCGAAAATCGTAGAGGGTTTAATTATATCAGAAGTTAGAAATTTCAGAAACATTTCAAACATTGAGGGCTCGGCTTAAGGGGCGATTTGGGGGATTTTGAAGAGAAATTCGAGGGGTTTCTTCAGGTAATCAACTATGGACTCGAATTATGATTGTTGTTGATAATATTATGCAATTTTCTCATGAAAATGGAGGAATTTGGGGTATTTAATGGGGGTTTTCACCCTAGGCTTGAACTTTAGAAAATCAAAGGTTTGAATGGGCAAATGGAGTCCGAATTTAGTAAACTTTATATGCTTAGACTCTTATTGAGGCGAGGGTTCCGAATATGCAACTTTCGTAATTTTTCGAGAAGCGTACCAAAAGTCGGGTTTTGGCAACTTGTGGCTTTGATGTATTTTGAATTGTTTTGATTGGGTAATGCCCAATTGTCCTATTTTGATGTGATTCTATTGATTTTTATCAGATACTACACCTGTGGAGGCCGACATTCGCGGCAAGAGAGTTGTCTCTTAGCGGTTTTGTACCGGAGTTGAGGTAAGTGGCTTGTCTAACCTCGTGTGGGGGAACTTTCACCCCTAGGATAATATGTGATAGTTTAAATGCCTTGTACGCGAGGTGACGGGCGTGTACATGTGATGGTTGTTGTAACACACTTTACTCGAATTGTCTGATTAGTGATATTCCTGTTCTTAGATGATTAAATTGTTACATTTACCCGATGTTCGTTAGAAAAGCATGATTAGGTAGGATTTAACTGTCTAATTGCCTAGTTGTCTTACTTGAACTTCTTGATAATTGTTGGCAGCTCAGCATATTATATTTTCTCTCTGTGTGTTTCTTTATTATTGTGTTGGTGGACTGCGGGTTAGATTCCCGGTGATCACAGGGCTGTGGGTTCGATTCCCAGAGACCTGGAGAGGTATTGTTTGTGGACTGCGGGTTCGATTCCTAGAGATCCAAGGGCCGCGAGTTCGATTCCCTGAGACCCGAAGTTATTGATATATTATTGAGATATGGACTGCGGGTTCGATTCCCGGAGATCTTGAGATCATTGAGACACATCTTGAGGTATTGAGACATGGGCTGCGGGTTCGATTCCCGGAGACCCAGAGATACTGTTATTAGGACTGCGGGTTAAATTCCTGTAGCTCCTGGATTGTTGATTATAGATTGGGACTGTGGGTTCAATTCCCACAGGTCCTGGACTTGCTGATTGAGTTTTATTGAGTTAGTTACTTGCTGTTAGCTTAATTGTAGACGGTTGCAACAATCACTTATTTGTTGTGATTTCAGATTCATTATTATTTAAACTGCTTATTATTGTTATCACCATTATATTATTGTTATCTGTCAGTAGGGCCCTGACCTTCCTCGTTACTACTCCATTGTGGTTAGGCTTGGCACTTACTGAGTACCGCTGTGGTGTACTCATACTACTCTTCTGCACACTTTTGTTGTGCATATCCAGGTACATCATGGCAGGCTCATACTAGGTGACTCAGCAGTACATTTGGAGACCTCGAGGTATGATCTGCTACGTCCGCGGATCCGGAGGCCCTCCTTCTATTCTGATAGTATTAGTAGATGTTTTCCTTCATTTCGTTGTTTTAGATATTCTTGACATATAGAGCCACAATTGTATTTCTCTTTAGTCTATGTTACCCGTGGGATTCCGGGTCTTGGTAGTATTTTTATACAGTGTGTTTTACGAGTGTATGTGCCAAGCGGCACATATTACATTCCTATATGTATCGTTTTTTCCCCGCTATTTCTTGTTTAATGTTCATGAACTTGTATATTCCGCAATGTGTTAGGATTACCTAGTCGCGGGGACTGGGTGCCGTCATGACAGGTTCACGATTGGTGAACTAGGGTCGTGACAAGTTGGTATCAGAGCTCTAGGTTTATAGGAGTCACGGAACACACCGGTTACTTAGAGTCTAGCTGATCGATACGGAGATGTCTATATTTATCTACGAGAGGCTATGTAACTATTTAGGAAACTCTTCATTTCTCTTGGATTCCTTGTCGTGCGATATTTTTGGCACCAAATCTAAACTTCTGTCTTCTATTCTCTCACAGATGGTGAGGACATGCGCTACTCGCGAGGATCAGGTACTCGCGCCCCCTGTTGCTGCCGTCAGAGGCCGGGGCCGAGGTAGAGGACAAGGACGCGCCCGAGGTGCAGCCACATCACCCGCACGTGCTGCCGCTGAGGTACCACCGGTGGATCAGGTTGGGGCGCAGGCACCTGGTACACCGACTATAGCTGCTACTACTCCAGCACTCCAGGAGACCCTAGCCCAGTTCATGAGTATGTACACCACTTTAGCTCAGGCAGGGTTACTTCCTCTCACTGCAGCCACATCACAGGCCGGGGGAGGGACCTAGACTACCGCAGCCGCTACACCTGAGCAGCAAGTGCCAGTGGGACGGGTTCTAGAGATTATGGTTATGCCTCCTGTCGCCCCAGCACAACCCGGAGGAGGGCCAGCTGCCTATGAGGATGAGCATCATAGATTGGAGAGGTTCAAGAAATATGATCCTCCAGTGTTCAGCGGTTTGGCTACAGATGATGCATTGGGTTTTCTGGAGGAGTGTCATCGTATTCTTTCTACCATGGGGATTGTGGAGACCAGCGGGGTTTCCTTCACTACGTTTCAGTTTCGTGGGACCGCTTATGATTGGTGGCGCACGTATGAGTTGGATAGTCCGGAGGAGTCCGCTTCGTTGACCTGGACGCAGTTTTCAAATCTGTTTTTGACGGAGTTTGTTCCCCAGAGCCTTAGGGATTCTTGGCGCTCGGAGTTTGAGAGATTGCGACAGGGCTCCATGTCAGTATCGGAGTATGCTATCAGTTTCACCCGTCTAGCCAGGCATGCACCGGCTTTGGTAGCCACGGTCCCGGAGAGAGTGCAGAGATTTATTGAGGGCCTGATTTCGCCGATCCGATCCAGCATGGCCAGAGAGTTGGAGACAGATATATCTTAGCAGCAGGCGGTAAGCATCGCCAGGAGGATCGAGAGTATGCTCCCTAGAGAGCGGGGAGAGAGGGAGACCAAGAGGTCTCGTGAGTCGGGCCATTTCTCCGGTGCCCGCACTTCAGCAGCCGGTCGTTTTGGCAGGGGTTATTCCGGTCGTCCAGTTCATTCAGCATTGCCAGCAGCCGGTAGTACTCCAGCTCTTCCAGCACCTCAGGAGCCTTATTATGCTCCCCCAGTTTCCAGTGCACCTCCTGCGCGAGGTACCTCCAAGGGTCAGACTAGTGGGGGTGAGGCCGGTCCGCGTCCTCCTAGAGCTTGTTTTGAGTGCGGGGATACTCGCCATCTAGTTAGGGAGTTCCCCGTGCGTGAGGAGGAGCACCTCCACGGTCTTCGCAGCCTCAATGGGGTTCACAGGGTCAGCAGGCCATCATTCCAGCCCCAGCTGCCACTCCACCTGCCCAGCCAGCCAGGGGCGGGGATCAGGGTGCCAGAGGCTGTCCTCGAGAGAGGGGTCAGGCCAGATTTTATGCTATTCCTGATCGCACTACAGCTGTTGCATCTGATTCTATTATCACATGTATTATTCTGGTTAGTCACAGGGAGGCATCGATTCTATTCGACCCTGGTTCCACTTTTTCATATGTGTCCTCTTATTTTGCTTCTCATCCGGGTGTGCCTCGGGATTCTTTGAGTGCCCCCATTTATGTTTCCACTCCGGTGGGAGATTCTTTGGCTGTGGACCGTGTGTATCGGTCGTGTTTGGTTACCATTTGTGGTTTTGAGACCAGAGCGGATCTATTGTTGCTCGGGATGGTTGATTTTGATATTATTCTGGGCATGGACTGGTTTTCGCCCCATTATGCGATTCTTGATTGTCACGCCAAGACCGTGACGCTGGCTATGCCAGGCATTCCACGTATCGAGTGGAGTGGTACTCTAGATCACACCCCTAGCCGTGTTATTTCCTTTCTCAGAGCTCAGCATATGGTTGAGAAGGGGTGTGCTGCTTAT
Source organism: Nicotiana noctiflora (assembly GCA_032618575.1). Lineage (NCBI taxonomy): Eukaryota > Viridiplantae > Streptophyta > Magnoliopsida > Solanales > Solanaceae > Nicotiana > Nicotiana noctiflora. The sequence continues at coordinate 57,629 of JASVEL010009055.1, read as the reverse complement.
CTAGCCTATGTGAGGGATGTCAGTGTTGACACCCCTCCCAGTGGTACGAGACTTCCCTGATGTGTTTCCAACTGATCTTCCGGGCGTGACGCCCGATAGAGATATCGATTTTGGTATCGACTTGTTGCTGGGAACTCAGCCCATTTCTATTCCCACATATCGCATGGCTCCTCCTAAGTTGAAGGATTTGAGGGATTAGCTACAGGAGTTGTTGGGTAAGGGTTTCATTCGACCCGGTGTTTCGCCTTGGGGTGCTCCTGTGTTGTTTGTGAATAAAAAGGACGGTTCTATGCGTATGAGTATTGACTATCGTCAATTGAACAAGGTCACAGTGAAGAACCGGTTTCCTTTGCCTTGCATTGATGATTTGTTTGACCAACTACAGGGCGCACAGGTGTTTTCTAATATTGATTTGCGCTCTAGGTATCATCAGCTGAAGATTCGGGAGCCAGATATCCCGAAGACTGCCTTCAGGACTCGGTATGGTCACTATGAGTTCCTCGTGATGGCTTTTCGGCTGACTAATGCCCCAGCATCCTTTATGCATTTGATGCACAGTGTGTTCAGGCCATATCCGGACTCGTTCATGATTGTTTTCATTGATGATATTCTAGTATATTCTCGGAGCCGGGAAGAGTACGAGCAACATTTGAGGATAGTGCTTCAGATTCTGAGGGAGAAGCAGCTATATGCTAAGTTCTCTAAATGTGAATTCTGGTTGAGTTCAGTGGCATTTTTGGGCCACGTGGTGTCGAGCGATGGTATTCGTGTGGATCCGAGGAAGGTGGAGGCCGTGCAGAGTTGGACCAGACCCTCATCCGTTACTGAGATTCGCGGTTTCCTTGGTTTGACGGGCTATTACCGTCGTTTCGTAGAGGGGTTCTCTTCGATTGCAGCACCTATGACTAGATTGACCCAAAAGGGTGCCCCTTTTCAGTGGACAGACGAGTGTGAGGCGAGCTTTCAGAAGCTCAAGACAGCTTTGACTTCGGCCCCTATATTGATGTTGCCTACGGGTTCGGGGTCCTATACTGTATATTGTGATGCCTCACGAGTTGGACTCGGTGCAGTATTGATGCAGGACGGTAGGGTGATTGCCTACACGTCCAGACAGTTGAAGATACATGAGAAGAACTATCCTGTTCATGATCGGGAGTTAGCTGCCATTGTTCACGCCTTGAAGATTTGGCGTCATTATTTGTATGGGGTTCCTTGTGAGATCTACACTGATCACCAGAGCTTGCAGCACTTGCTTAAGCAGAAGGACCTGAATATGCGTCAGAGGAGATGGTTGGAGCTACTGAAGGTCTATGATATTACTATTCTCTATCTTCCGGGCAAGGCTAATGTGGTTGCCGATGCCTTGAGTCGTCGGGCAGAGAGTTTGGGGAGTTTGGCATATCTACCAGCTTCGGAGAGGCCTATGGCGATGGATGTTCAGGCTTTAGCCAGGCAGTTTGTTAGACTGGATCTCTCGGAGCCCAGCCGGGTTTTGGCTTGTGTGGTTTCTCGGTCTTCTCTATTTGACCGCATCAGGGAGCGTCAGTTCGACGACCCTCATTTGCTTGTCCTCCAGGATAGAGTTTGGCGTGGTGATGCTCGAGATATTACCATTGGGGATGATGGAGTTATGAGGATGCAGGGGCGTATTTGTGTGCCCAATGTAGATGATCTTCGAGAGCCGATTCTAGCAGAGGCCCATAGCTCGTGGTATTCCATCCATCCGGGTGCCGCAAAGATGTATCAGGACTTGAGATAGCATTACTGGTGGAGGCGGATGAAGAAGGATATAGTTGATTATGTTTCTAGATGCCTCAATTGCCAGCAGGTGAAGTATGAGCATCAGCGTCCGGGTGGATTGATGTAGCAGATTGAGATTCCAGAGTGGAAATGGGAGCGCACCACCATGGACTTTGTATCCGGACTTCCACGGACCGTTAGGAAGTTTGATTCCATTTGGGTTATTGTGGATCGGCTGACCAAGTCCGCCCATTTTATACCGGTGAGCACTACTTATGCATCGGAGCGACTGGCGGAGATCTACATCAGGGAGATAGTTCGGCTGCACGGTATTCCAGTTTCCATCATTTCAGATAGAGGCACTCAGTTCACTTCATAGTTCTGGAGAGCCGTACAACAGGAGTTAGGCACTCGGTGGAGCTGAGCACAGCGTTTCACCCCCAGACTGATGGTCAGTCCGAGCGCACAATTCAGATTTTTGGAGGATATGCTTCGTGCGTGCATGATTGAGTTTGGAGGTTCATGGGATCACTTCTTGCCACTGGCGGAGTTTTCTTATAACAACAGCTACCAGTCCAGTATTCAGATGGCACCGTATGAGGCCCTATATGGTAGGAGGTGTAGGTCTCCCGTGGGTTGGTTTGAGCCGGGCGAGGCCAGGTTGCTAGGTACTGATATGGTTCAGGAGGCTATGGACAAGGTCAAGGTGATTCGGGACAGACTTCGTGCGGCCCAGTCCAGACAGAAGAGTTATGCGGACAAAAAGGTTCGCGATGTGGCTTTTATGGTTGGTGAGCGGGTTCTGCTTCGCGTCTCGCCCATGAAGGGCGTTATGAGGTTTGGAAAGAAAGGGAAGCTGAGTCCTAGATTTATTGGCCCTTTTGAGATTTTGAGGCGTGTTGGGGAGGTTGCTTACGAGTTGGCCTTACCTCCCAGCCTAGCCGGAGTTCACCCCGTATTTCATGTCTCCATGCTCCGGAGATACCATGGCGACCCGTCGCACGTGTTGGATTTCACATCTGTTCAGCTAGACAAGGATCTTTCTTATGTTGAGGAGCCAGTAGCCATTCTAGACAGGCAAGTCAGAAAGCTAAGGTCAAAGAACATCGCTTCGGTAAAGGTTCAGTGGCGGGGCCAGCCGGTCGAGGAGGCCACTTGGGAGACCGAACAGGATATGCGCAGCCAGTACCTTCATCTCTTCACCACTCCAGGTATGTTTTCTATGCTCGTTCGAGGACGAACGAATCTTTTAAGTGTGGGAAGATGTAACGACCCGGCCGGTCATTTTAGTAAATTACGCCCCGATCCCCAATTTAACTGTTCCCCTAAGTTCATTTCTGCTATTGTGGTTTGCCGGGAGGGTCGGTTCTGGAAATTGGAGTATTTTGGGACACTTAGTCCCTAATTGGGAGCTTTATAATTGGGAAATGGCCCATAGTCGGAACAGTGTTAAGACGACATCGGAACAGAAATCCGATGGTTCTATTAGCTCCGTTAGGTGATTTCGAGGTTGGGAGCGCGTTCAGAATGTATTTTGGAGGTCCGTAGCTCAATTAGGCTTGAAATGCCAAAGTTTGAAATTTTGGCGAATCCGAACGATAGGTGAGATTTTGATCCGGGGATCAGAATGGATTTCCGACAATTTCTGTAGCTTCGTTATGTGATTTTTGATATGTCCGCAAATTTTCAGGTCACTCGGACGTCGTTTGGTTGGGTTTTAGATCGAATGTGTAATTCGGAAAGTTTTAAGGAAATTAGGCTTGAATTCGATGTGAATTATGGGTTTTGATGTTGTTAGACGTGTTTTGAGGACTGGAACAAGTTCGAATAAGGTATTAGGATGTGTTGATGTGTTTGGATGAGGTCCCGGGGGCCTCGAGGTGTTTTCGGATGGTTAAACGGGAAGAAAACATGGAGGATTGCAGGTTTGGGTTGCTGTTTTTGTTGTTTTCGCCCTTGCGGAAATGGGACCGCAGAGGCGAGTCTGCTGAAGCGAGATTTGGAGCGCGGAGGCGGAATGGTCCGCAGGAGCGGACTTTTTTCCACTGAGGCGCTATCGCTGGTGCGGAAGGCTTGACCGCAGAAGCGGTTTGGGTCCCTCAAGTGATGGATCCGCAGAAGCGGATGGCTGCTCGCTTAAGCGAGTCCGCAGAAGCGGACTCCTATTCGCAGGAGTGGGAAGTTCCGCAGGAGCGGACATTTTTCCGCAGGAGCGGCCTCGCGGAAGCGGCCTTGGGCTCGCAGAAGCGGATTGGGCCAGCCAGGCCTGAGGTTTTGCAGAAGCGACAAAATTGTCGCGGAAGCGGTTCCGCAAAAGCGAAAATCGTAGAGGGTTTAATTATATCAGAAGTTAGAAATTTTAGAAACATTTCAAACATTGAGGGCTCGGCTTAAGGGGCGATTTGGGCGATTTTGAAGAGAAATTCGAGGGGTTTCTTCAGGTAATGAACTATGGACTCGAATTATGATTGTTGTTGATAATATTATGCAATTTTCTCATGAGAATGGAGGAATTTGGGGTATTTAATGGGGGTTTTCACCCTAGGCTTGAACTTTAGAAAATCAAAGGTTTGAATGGGCAAATGGAGTCCGAATTTAGTAAACTTTATATGCTTAGACTCGTATTGAGGCGAGGGTTCCGAATATGTAGCTTTCGTAATTTTTCGAGAAGCGTACCGAAAGTCGGGTTTTGGCAACTTGTGGCTTTGGTGTATTTTGAATTGTTTTGATTGGTTAATGCCCAATTGGTCTATTTTGATGTGATTCTATTGATTTTATCAGATACTACACCTGTGGAGGCCGACATTCGCGGCAAGAGAGTTGTCTCTTAGCAGTTTTGTACCAGAGTCGAGGTAAGTGGCTTGTCTAACCTCGTGTGGGGGAACTTTCACCCCTAGGATAATATGTGATAGTTTAAATGCCTTGTACGCGAGGTGACGGGCGTGTACATGTGCTGGTTGTTGTAACACACTTTACTCGAATTGTCCGATTAGTGATATTCCTGTTCTTACATGATTAAATTGTTACATTTACCCGGTGTTCGTTAGAAAAGCATGATTAGGTAGGATTTAACTGTCTAATTGCCTAGTTGTCTTACTTGAACTTCTTCATAATTGTTGGCACTAGTTTCAGCGAAATTGTAGCTAAGCATATTATATTTTCTCTCTATGTGTTTCTTTATTGTTGTGTTGGTGGACTGCGGGTTCGATTCCCCGAGATCCCAGGGCTGCGGGTTCGATTCCCGGAGAACCGGAGTTATAGTGTTTGTGGACTGCGGGTTCGATTCTCGGAGATACAAGGGTTGCGGTTTTGATTCCCGGAGACCCGGAGTTTATTGAGATATTGAGATACGGACTGCGGATTCGATTCCCAGAGATCCTGAGATCATTGAGACACATCTTGAGGTATTGAGACAAGGGCTGCGGGTTCGATTCCCGGAGACCCAGAGATACTGTTATTGGGACTGCGGGTTAAATTCTCGTAGCTCCTAGATTGTTGGTTATAGAGTGGGACTGTGGGTTCAATTCCCACAGGTCCTGGACTTGCTGATTGAGTTTTATTGAGTTAGTTACTTGCTGTTAGCTTAATTGTAGACGGTTGCAGCAATCACTTATTTGTTGTTATTTCAGATTCATTATTATTTAAACTGCTTATTATTGTTTCACCATTATATTATTGTTATCTGTCAGTAGGGCCCTGACCTTTCTCGTCACTACTCCATCGAGGTTAGGCTTGGCACTTACTGAGTACCGCCATGGTGTACTCATACTACTCTTCTGCACACTTTTGTTGTGCAGATCCAGGTACATCAGGGCAGGCTCATACTAGTGACTCAGTAGTACATTTGGAGACCTCGAGGTATGATCTGCTACGTCCGCGGATCCGGAGGCCATCCTTCTATTCTGATAGTGTTAGTAGATGTTTTCCTTCATTTCATTGTTTTAGATATTCTTGACATATAGAGCCACAATTGTATTTCTCTTTAGTCTGTGTTACCCGTGGGATTCCGGGTCTTGGTAGTATTTTTATACAGTGTGTTTGACGAGTGTATGTGCCAAGCGGCACGGATTACATTCCTATATGTATCATTTTTTTCCCGCTTCTTGTTTAATGTTCACGAACTTGTATATTCCGCAATGTGTTAGGCTTACCTAGTCGGGGGGACTGGGTGCTGTCATGACAGGTTCACGATTGGTGAACTAGGGTCGTGACAGGGACACTTCGCATTTGCGATGCTTTTCTTCGCATTTGCGAACTCTGGGCTAAAGGGGGGTGTTCACATTTGTGAGTTTTTATTCGCATTTACGAATCCTGAGAGAATTGTGCAGGCATCGCATTGGCGATGTTTTCTTCGCATTTGCGAAGCCTGCTGGTCAGGCATGACAACAACTTCAAAAAATGAAAAACAATTGAACTCGTGGTCTATGCAAAACTCACCCGAGCCCTCGAGGCTCCAAACCAAAATATGTACACTGACTCAAAAATATCATACGAACTTGCTCGCGCGATCAAATTGCCAAAATAACATCAAAATAAATAAATTGAGCCTTAAAACTCAAAAAATCTTTCAAATTTCATAAACTTCTAAATTTCCAATTTAAGGCCGAATCACGTCAAACGAGGTCCACTTTCAACCAAATTTTATAGGAAGCGCTTAACCAATATATATGACTTGTACCGGGCGTCGGAACTAAACCAAACTGATACCATTACTTTTTGATCAAATTTCAGTTTTATTTTTCTTAAACATTTTCAGAAAACAATTTAACAGAAAAATTCTTTTATCGGGGTTCTGGACCTCGAATTTCGATTCCGGGCATACGCCGAATTCCATATTTTTCTACAGATTTTCTGATACAGTCAAATCACGGGTCCGAGTCCGTTTACTAAAAATGTTGACCAAAGTCAACCATATCAATATTAATATCAAAATTCTTCAAAAGTTTTTCACATAGCTCATATATTTCAACATAAAAAAATTTCGGTTTCGCGCCCGGACTGCGCACGTAAATTGAGGCAACTATATATAAGGTTTTTCAAGGCCTCGGAAACTCGAAATGATTGAGAAGACAAGTGATGACCCTTTGGGTCGTCACATTCTCCACCTCTAAAACAATCATTCGTCCTCGAATGGACAAATGAAAGAAGTACGTGAGTGAGGGAATATATGAGGATAATGGCTCCGCATGTCAGACTCGGACTTCCAGGTCGATGCTTCAGGAGGTTGACCCCTCCACTGAACTCGCATAGAAGGAAAACTCTTCGACTTCAACTGTCGAACCTGCCGGTCTAGAATAGCTACCGGCTCCTCCTCATAAGATAGATCCTTGTCCAATTGGACAGTGTTGAAATCTAACACGTGCGATGGATCGTTGTGATATTTTCGAAGCGTGGATACATGAAATACTGGATGCACAGCTGACAAGCTAGGTGGCAAGGCAAGCTTATACACCACATCTCCCACACAATCAAGAATCACGAATGGGCCAATAAACCTAGGGTTAAGTTTGCCTTTCTTCCCAAATCTCATCACGCCCTTCATAGGCGACACTCGGAGCAATACTCGCTCCCCAACCATGAAAGCTATAACTCAAACCTTATGGTCTTCATAGCTCTTTTGCCTGGACTGGGATGTACGAAGCCTATCTTGAATGATTTTGACCTTATCTAAGGCCTCCTAAACTAGATCCATACCCAACAACCGACCTTTTCCCGGTTCAAACCATCTAACCGGAGAACGACACCACCTACCATATAAGGCTTCATAAGGAAACATCTGAATGCTCGATTGCTAGCTATTATTATACGCAAACTATGCCAAGGGCAGGAATTGATCCCACGAACCTCTAAAATCAATAACACATGCTAGAAGCATATCCTCCAATATTCGAATTGTCCTTTCAGATTGACTGCCGTCTGGGGATGAAAGGTTGTGCTTAGCTGGACTTGGGTGCCCAACTCTCATTGAACCGCCCTCCAGAAATGCGAGGTGAACTACGTACCTCGATCTGAAATGATAGAGATAGGCACACCATGAAGGCGAACAATCTCCCTGATATAAATCCCAACTAATCTCTCGGACGAATAGGTAGTGGCAACCAGAATAAAATAGGGTGACTTGGTCAGCCTATCAACAATTACCCAAACATTATCAAACTTCTTCCGAGTCATTGGAAGGCCAGAAACAAAGTCCATAGTGATCTGCTCCCACTTCCATTCAGGAAGCTCAATTCTCTGAAATAAACCACCAGGTCTCTGATGCTCATATTTAACCTATTGACAATTCAAACTCCCTGACACATATGCCACAATATCTTTTTTCATTCTACGCCACCAATAATGTTGCCGCAGATCCTGATACATCTTTGCTGCGCCTAGATGAGTAGAATACCATGAACTGTGAGCTTCCTCTAGAATCAATTCTCAAAGTCCGTCAATATTCGGCATACAAATTTGCCCTTGCAATCTCAAAACTCCATCAGCATCTAAAGTGACCTGCTTGATACCTCCTCACTGAACCGTATCTTTAAGGACACATAAATGAGGATCATCAAATTGCCGATCGCGGATAAGCTCTAATAATGAAGAGCGAGCGACCGTGCAAGCTAGCGCTCGACTAGGCTCAGAAATATCCAACCTCACAAATCGGTTGGCTAAGTCCTGAACATCCAAAGCAAGCAGCATCTGATTGACTGGAATATAAGCAAGATTGCCCATACTGGCTGACTTCCTGCTCAAAGCATCGACCACCACATTTGCTTTTCCCGGGTGATAAAAAATGGTGACATGATAATCTTTCACCAATTCTAGCCACCTTCTATGTCTCAAATTCAACTCATTCTGTTTAAACAAATATTGAAGACTCTTGTGATCGGTGTATACTTCACATGCCACACAATACAAATAATATCTCCAGATTTTCAATGCGTGAACAATCGCTACCAATTCCAGATCATGAACTGGATAGTTCTTTTCATGAATCTTCAATTACCTCGAAGCATAAGCAATGACCTTGCCTTCCTGCATCAATACTGCACGAGGCCCAATGCGAGAAGCATCATAATAGACAGTATAAGGTCCCGAACCTGTGGACAAAACCAATATCGGTGTTGTAGTCAATGCTGTTTTAAGCTTCTGAAAGCTCGCTTCACATTCATCTGACCATTCGAACTGGACACCTTTCTGCGCCAGTCTAGTTATTGGGGTTGCAATAGATGAAACCCCCCACGAATCGCTTCTAATAACCTACTAATCCCAAGAAACTTCGAATCTCGGTGGCTGATGTTGGTCTAGGCCAACTATGCACCACCTCTATCTTCTTTGGATCAACCTCGATACCATTACTGGACACCACGTGTCCCAGAAAAGCCACAGACCCAAGCCAGAACTCACACTTTGAGAACTCATATAGTTGGCTATTTTTCAGAGTCTGCAGAGCCACTCTGAGATGCTGCGTATGCTCCTCCTGACTACGGGAGTATATTAATATATCATCAATGAAGACTATTATAAACAAGTCTAAATAAGTCCAGAACACTCGATTCATCAATTCTATAAATGTTGTTGGGGCATTTGTCAACCCAAAAGACATGACCAAGAATTAATAATGTCCGTACCGAGTGCGAAATACTGTCTTAGGGACATCAGATGCCCTAATATTCAGCTGATGATAGCCAGATCTCAAGTCTATCTTTGAAAAAACCTTGGAACCCTGAAGTTGATCAAATAAACCATCAATTCGCGGGAGTGGATATTTATTTTTGATAGTCACCTTGTTCAACTGCCGATAATCAATGCACATTCTCATCGAACCATCTTTCTTCTTTACAAATAATACCGGCGCACCCCACGGCGAAACACTGGGTCTAATGAAACCCTTTTCAAGTAAATCCTGCAACTTCTCCTTCAATTCCTTTTTAACTCTGGCGGAGCCATACGATATGGGGGAATAGAAATGGGCTGAGTGCTTAGAGCCAAGTCAAAGCAAAAATCAATATCCTGTCGGGTGGCATACCCGACAGGTCTGAAGGAAAAACTTCAGGAAACTCGCGAACCACGGGTACATAATTAATAGAAGGAACTCCAGCACTGGAATCACGAACATAGGCCTAATAAGCCAAACACCCTTTTTTAACCATACACTGAGCCTTAACAAAAGAAATAACATTGCGGCTCGTATGACCAGAGATTCCTTTGTACTCTACATGAGGCAAATTTGACAAAGCTAAGGTCACAGTCTTGGTATGGCAATCCAAGATAGCATGATATGGAGATAGCCAGCCCATATCTAATATAATATCGAAATCCACCATATTTAGGAGCAATAAATCAGCACGGGTCTCAAGACCCTCAATCACCATAATATATGACCGATGAACTTGATCAACCATAATAGAATCGCCTACTGGTGTAGACATATGAACAGAAACACCCAGTGGATCACTAGGCTGAAACAAGTAGGGTGCAAAATAGGAAGACACGTATGAATATGTAGACCTAGGGTCAAATAATGTTAATGCCTCTCTATCACAAACCAAAATAATACCTATAATAACAACATCTAAGGACTCATCCTCTGGTCTGGCAGGAAGTGCATAACATCGGGGCTGGGCCCCACCAACCTGAGTAGTATCTTTGGGACAATCAGCTGTTGGCTGGTCTCTACCTCTATCGGTCTGAGCTCCACCTCTATTACCTCTGCCTCCACCTCTATGTCCTCTAACCCCGCCTCTAGCTGGCTGGGCAGGATGTGGGGGAACCAGGGCCTGAACCATAGCACAAGAACCCTGCTACTACAACTGAACACCTCTTAATCTCGGGCAATGTCTCCTGATATGACCTAAATCTCCATACTCATAACACCCATCTGAATGCGAAAGCTGAGAAAACTGGGACTGACCTCGCCGACCCGAATGATCACCTTGGAAACTCTAAAGTGGTTGTGCACTGATAGGTGCTGATGATGCACTGTACAGCTGCTGATCAGAGTAATGTGGCTGAAAATCACGACTACCTAAAGGGTTGTGAGGAGCCTGAAGGGCTGACTGAAAAGGCCTAGGATAATGGCCTCTACCATAAGAATCTCTACCTCCAGATGAGGTACCACTAAATCTGCCCGCATTACGGGGCCTCTTATCCAACCCATGACCTGCTCCCTGAGACAGAGCCATCTCGATCTGGCGGGCTGCATTGGCCGCCTCGTGAAAAGTGATTTCAGTCCCTGTTCCCACAACCATCTGCAGATGAATTGGCTGACTCAAGCCACTAATAAATCTTCTCACCTTTTCTCTATATGTGGGAAGTATGACAATGGCATGACGAGCTAGGTCAATGAACCTAGTATCGTACTGTGTGACAGACATGGAACCCTGATAAAGACGCTCAAATTGCATGCGTAGAGCCTCCCTATGAGTTGCTGGAAGGATATTTTCCAAGAATAATTTTGCAAATTGTCCCTAAGTCAAAGATGGTGACCCTGCTGGTTTAGATAAGCAATAATCCATCCACCAAGTTTTGGCGGATCCAGATAATCAAAAAGTGGCAAAATCAACACCATTAATCTCCACAATACCCATAGTATGGAGAACCTCGTAGCAGCTATATAGAAAGTCCTGTCGATCCTCTGAAGGAGTGCCACTATATATGGTAGTGAATAGCTTGGTAAACTTGTCCAATCTCCATAAAGCATCAACAGACATAGCTGCACCATCACTAGCCTGAGTCACTACCCGGCTAAACTGCCACAGTTGGCTGAACCACTGGAACCTGAGCCTGAGGAACTACCCACTGCGGAGTGCATGTAGCAGGAGTCTGAACCCCTCCCCCAGCCTGAGAAGTGGTTGGTGCTACTAAAAGCAAACCCGCTCTAGTGACGCTCTACACAAAGCCTACCAATCTAACCAAAGCATCCTGAAGAACTAGGGTAAACATAACCCCTCCTGGGACCTGAGCTGGGCCCACTGGAGCTGCTGGGGCTGGAACCTCCTCCTCAATATGAACCTGAGGTTCTGCCACTGGTGCTACTGCTTGGGGCTGAGCTCTGCCCCTACCTCGACCTCTAGGACGGCGTCGACCTCGACCTCTGCCCCTAGCGAGAGCTGCTGCTGCTAGGGCCACGGGATGCTGGTCAGTAGATGAGGAAGCGCGTGTTCTTGCCATCTACGGAAGAACAAAGTAGAAATTCGATTAGCATTTGAAGGATCAAAGTCGCACGATAGGAAAGAATAAAGGTGAAATTTTCCTAACTCTGTAGTCTCTAGGGGATAAATACAGACGTCTCGGTACCGTTCCCTCAGACTCTACTAAGGTTGCTCGTGAGTTGAGACCTGTGCAACCTAAAGCTCTGATACCAACTTTTCACGACCTGGATTTCCCTCCATCAGGAGTCGTGATGGCGCCTACTAATGGAAGCTAGGCAAGCGAACTTCTTACTTACATTTCTATCAATTACAACCCTTATATCAAAAAGCATTTAGAAATAATACTATTAATACAACAGAATAATAATTTAGCTGAAGGCTTAACAACTTTTACTAGATACGATGCATGATAATAGGTGAATTTGACTATAATTATGCCCAAAATAATCACGCTTTATTGGTGATTTGATATTGCTTATGATGACAAAATGCTTTTATTTGTGTTTTTGGTGTGTTATAGGTACACATGAACCATTGGAGACTAAAAGAGAAATTTTGGAGTCATAAGATGGTAAAAAGGCCAAGAGTAGAGCAAGAATGAAGTTTGCATTAAAAAATAGGAAGAAGAATCCGCGACACTGTTCATCCGTGGTCCATCCGCGACCGCGGATGAACCGCAGTTGAAGAGGCTCGCGGAACCTCAACAGATTCAGAGGACTTGATTTTCTGTGATCCATCCGCGACCGCGGATGGACCGCGGGCGACGCCAAATTTCTGAAGGATAAACTTGTCAATATGTAATTTTTGTAACCAAAACCCTCTATATAATTATAGGATTCGCCCAAGAGAGGCAAGTATTGTCTTATTCATTACTTTTGCAAGAAAACTAGTAAGAGAGAACTCTCTCAATATCTTTCTTTCTTTTACATTGAATCTTTGATTATGAATTCAATTACTATTCTTGTTTCTTTGATTATGAGTAGCTAATTCTTTATCTGAGGTTTTGATGGAACCTACTGAGTGATGAACTTCTAGGTTATGTGATTACAAATTGTTAGCTAGATTTCTATTTGTTCAACTTCGTTCTTGTTGTAGTTAATTGATAGAGCTCTCAATTAGCCGTGCCTATTTAGTGTGCATAACTTGGAAAATAGTACATATTTAGGTATATTGTTGAACAACACCACACCTAGATTATTGGAGGAATCTATAATTTTAGGCGTAAAGATGGGCTTAGGAATAACAAAGCCTTGGGTGCAATCTAAAGTGAACTATTCAAATTAAAGCTAGCTAAGGTAGCTCGGGAGAGTACACTAGTAAATTATTGTAGTTGCTCGGGAGAGAATTACGGTAAAAATAACGTTCATGATTGGTTGAATAATATTGACAATTTTATGTGCATAAACAGAAGGGATTCCATCAATAGGGGAAATCAATACCTTAGTCTTTCTCTTCATTCTTTACACAACATTCAATTCTTTCTTTCAAGTCTTTAGTTTCTTGCAAAGTTAGTTAGTAGAAAACATTCCACAAAAATATATTCAAAAGTTTTGGAAGCTGATTCAGAATTGTTATTGGGTTTTGGAAGTTGCAGTTGATAGGTTAATTCCCTGTGGGATCGAGTCTGGACTTAATTGACCAGATTATATTAATAGCGACTGTTGTTTGGGCGTGAATCAATTTTGGCGTCGTTTCCAGGGAATTAACGAAATTATCAATTGCCATTGACAGAACTACAAGATTCTTGTGTAGTCAGGTTCTTTCTACACACTCTACATTGAAATTTTTCACGGTTGTTGAACTGGGTAGGTGCATGCCTAGAAAATCTGCAAGGACTGGAGAACTAATTGAAGGACTCTCAGACCCAGAGCAAACTTTCCGGGCACGTAACGGGGCAATCAAACAACTTCAACAATCTCAGCAACCAATTAAACTAGATTTCGACATGAGAAACATGAATGACCCAAACCAGCAAGCTGGGTTGAACGCACAGGAGGCGCAGGAGGCGCAGGAAGGTGCACTATATGATTGGGCACAACCAACAGTGGATAATTTGGCAACTTCCATTATTGTGCTGGCGATTCAAGCTGAGTCTTTCCAAATTACTAACAACATGCTACACTTATTGCAAAACAAGGGATTATTCTCTGGGACTCAGGTTGAAGATCCACAACAGCACCTGAAGGACTTTCTCTTTATATGCAAGACGCAGAGGCAACCAAATGTGACACCGGAAGCCATCAGACTATTGTTATTTCCGTCCTCAGTTACAGGGGCTGCGCAGGTGTCACACCTCCCTTTTTACTACCCCAAACACTTAAAAGCGTATAAATACACTTGTAGGGTATACCCCGACGCTCAAATATCCGAGACGGACAAAATAACGTAAGGGAAGGAGTTTTTCCAATTAAAGGACAGTCGGTTCGGGATTTTATTAGAGATTAATCAGAGTCGCCACTTGGGAATGATAATGGTGTCCCAAGTCACCGGTTAATCCCGAAACCGAGGAAATTTGACTCTTATAAATGTCTGCGAAGCAGAGGTCCGGATAAGGAACTCTGTTAACCCGGGAGAAGGTGTTAGGCACTCCCGGATTCCGTGGTTTTAGCACGGTCGCTCCACCGTCGTTCTTGACTTTTGTTTGACTGAATTATAGGTTTTAACAACATATAGTGCTTTTTACATTAAGTATTATTTTTAGAGAATTTGCGGCATCGCGAAAACACGCCTCGAGTCATACCGCAACCAATACGCCTATGACTTTCGGTGTATTTCAGCTTTGCCGAGATTTGGATTTGAGTCGCACCAAGTGCACACTCGTTCAAAGGAAGGTATATTAAAATCGTGCCCTAAATAGTCTATCGGCTTTTAATTATTTATTGGCTAAGACTATGGAATTAGCTAGTAGTCTTCCCGAGTCTAATTATGTTGAACCATTACTAAATGGGGGCCCCGCTTGTTTAATGTCGGGCGAGGCTCATCCCAAGTTAATTTTAAAGGATTCAATACTAGTATTTGGCTATATTTTCTATATCTATTTTTTCCTTAATCGTTTCCTAATACTAAGCATTCCAGGCCCGTCGATTTTATTGCTTGTTTGGGCCTGGACCTTTTACACTTGATCAAACATGAATTCGATTCGCCCAAGCCTTCAAAGCCCAGGCTGTAATTATACTTTGGCTCATCAGCCCATCGGGTGTACACCACAATTCGGGCTCGCGCCAGGTATCGAGCCCAAACCAAGAGGGAATGACATTGTAATTAACCAAATAAAAATACACATTATGAAATAATAAGAAATCAATACGCATCTTTATTTATAACCAGAGAAATCAATACATGAGATAGTAATTCTAACTAATTGCCTTTAATACAGACTTAACAAACTACCGCCACTATTAGTTTACAGCTAGGAATCCATACTAGTACATCTAATTACTGGTTAAGGGTTTAATAACAATTCTAAGAAGATTGTCTGATTATATAGGGAAACTGAAGAGCAATTAAACTAATTAACTACAGATTATTTAAGACTAAGTGATTAGCTACACATGTATAGTTATATTGCCTTAATCAGTGTTATAAACCTAACTAGTGTCATAAACCCGGTTGCAAATATACTACCAGATTTTCTGATTATTAATCCCCTTTTTGGACTCACTTGTGTCTACATACTAATTTTTCAATTGTGATTAACTACTGATAAACATGAACCAGACTTATTTGACAATTTTGAAACCAATTTCACCTTACATGTTGCTTTATCCGATTATTTCCTCTTTTAACTTATCTGAATCCAAATATCAACTTCTAAATCTTATTACCTACGTGAGTTGGCTAGACTTGCTGTTATCAATTCATATCAGAATTATCAAACCTTGTTTTATGATTCTTACCTATTTAACTAAGTGATTTATGACTATGATTATACTACTACTATACTACTACTATACTAACTATTACATCCTTTGTGTTTGGTTTTCATCCTTTCAGTTACTACATACTTATGATATAAAAAAAAACTACAATTGATAATACAAAAATGACGGGTAAATTAAAGCAAAATCTTCATGTTATTTCATCAAGATCATCAGTACAGCTTCACTCGAACAAAAATGGTACCTGGATAAGCAAAATGAAGCCGATGAGTCTAAGTGATTTAAGTAGAAAAGCACAGCAAGGACTCAGCAATGCAACAGTGATGGATTGAATCTTAACAGAGCAGAAAACCACAGCAATCCACAAATAAGAAACCCAGCAACAAATGAGCAGAAAACCTCAGTGAAGCAAGTAGAAATCTAGGTGAAAACTCGAGCAATGAACCCAAATCAGAAGAATATTTCCGAGATTCCCACTAGAAATTGCAGAAAAGCCTACTGCTATGTTAATATTCTATATCTCTGAACTTTTCTTCCAAAAGCCAGCCCTTAATACACTCTTTTTGAGAGTATATATAGGCATAGGAATGGGCTGAAACTTGGGGAGAAAGTATGGGATAAAATCCCAACTCTCCCCTCCTAAAATTAACCAATGCACACTTTAGTCCCTAATTCTGTTACCATAAACCCTTCCAGCATGTGCTGGAAGGTTCCCAAGATTCTTTTTATGGGTCTTTTACCAATATAGCCCTGAGGGTTGAAGATTTTTACAGATTTCCCATTTTAGGGAGACCATTATACCCTTGAATCTCTGCAAAATTGCAGAAATCAGGGGTACAAAGGACTCCCTTACCCTCTTAGGTTCTAACTATTTACCATTTCACCTTTTTAATTCCCAATTGTGCCCCTAAGGGCACTACTTATTTACTAGCTTACCTAGGTTAATTTTCAGCATCTTTTGCACCTATTTAACTAACAGCCAGCCCTTGCATTGGTATTTAAGGGCTGGCCAGATTTATTTTAAGGGACTATTTCAATTTTAGCCATTTCTGGATCTATTTCAGTTAATTAACACTAAGTTATTTCAAATTTAAGCTAATTGCAGGCATAGCCTGCTTTATTATTAGAAGCAACTCTTTAAAATCTAGCCAGTCTCAAGTTGAGACTTAGCCTTGGCTATTAAAGCCAATCACTGAACATTTGGGCCCAAAACCATTTGCATGTTTGGCCATTTTTATGTTCAGGGCTCTAAAGAGAGCCTGGGCTAGTCTGCATTTGCAGACATAGCCACTTTGCACAACCAGCCACTTTTAAAGTGAGCTGTGTGTTAGGGCCTTATAGAATAGGTCAACCCTTTTCAAGGTTGACCATTCTTAGGCCAATTATTTAACTAACAGCCTATTTTTGTTATTTTTTAAGTTTTATCCTATTTAAAAACTAGCCATTTTCATGGAACCTAATGCTAACAGCTATAACCAATCCACCTAAGGTTCAAACAGTGTTAATCAAACATTAAACTCAACCAGAACCAATAAAACTAAATCAATCTCAACATGATTTGCACATTAGGACACATAAAATCAGACAAAATGTAATAATCAACCAAAACTCAGAGAAGGCAATTGATATGGTTGAATTCCAGTTAATTAATTCACATTATCCAACCTTATGGGACAAAGTATGAACTCATGTTAATTAAGACCTAATTACTACCAGTTCAAGTCTTTATGAAAGTTTGAACAACTCAGAATTCACCAAGGTTCATGACATAGGCAGACAGAAGCATAGACATCTCACAAAATAGCCGAGAAGGAACAAAACTTGACTTATTTAAAATAAAAGGGTAATGGACCTTGACAGAATAAACAAGAATGGTAATGAATCAGACCTACTAATCTAAAGATGAAGATGAAAAGATGAAAAGCATGGAGAAACAGTAAAGAAACGTACTTCATCTATTATGTGAGGTAACAGAGAAGAAACTCCATTTATTAAAACTAACAAAGAAGACTAGATTCAAAAATTAAACATGCAAGAAGAGATGTCGAAGATTAACAAGATTGAAAGAGCCTAATACTAACAAAGGATGAAAATAGAGATAGAAGAAAGGATATCAGAACAAAAATCCATACAGAGAAGCAAATAAGCAAGATAGCTATAACAAATGACTACACAGCCAATCATGTGAATAGTCATGCTTTTGAACCTCAGAAAACACCAACCAAGCATATAATCGAAATAGAACAGAAAGAAACATAGAAACGAACAAGTTCAGAAAACTTAATACTAACAGATGTAATCATATGGCTTCTAAACTTAAAGAAAACAGAGAGATGGACTAGGATATGTAAGATGAAATGATATAAACAGAAAAAGAAAAGAAACAGAAAATCATGCGAGACACAAAATATCAAAAACAGATAAAACATGCAGGATGACAAAGAACATAAATCAAAGAAAAGAACAGCGAAAGGAAGGGGGACTTAGCTTGCAGGGCCTGTCCCCTGAGCTTCCTATCCTTCTCTTTCTTTATTATTCCTTCTCATCTTCTTGTTTCCTTTATTCAGATCTTATCTTTTTTTTTTTTAATTTTTTCCTTTTCTGATTTTCTTTTAAGGCTTAAAGACTAAGCCTTTTGGATTTTGGCTTGAAGAGGGGTATTTGGGTGAGGGTAAAGGACGAATCTTGGTGGTTTAATTTTTGGGGGTCGCCGGAGTTAGGGTTCCGACGACCATTTTTGGGATATTCGAAGCGTTCAAAAGGGATTCGAGGGTGGAGAGTGGTAGGGATGAATAGATCGGACCAAGGCGGTCCGATCGGCGTTGGTTTGAGGCGATGATTCATACTTTGGTGGTCACCGGCGTAGATTCCGGTGACCGGGATTTATGGAGAAGGGGAGTTCTTAGGGCTTTTTTGACGAAGAAAAAGAAAGAGAAGAAGGGAAAGGTGAGAGGGGAAGTTGAAAGAGGCCGGCGACCACCGTAGGGGTGGTGGCCGCCATGGCCGTTCGAGGTTTGAAGGACTGAAGAAGAAGGACGAGAGAGAAGAGAAAGGGGCTCGGGGGCGGCTAGGGTTAGGGGTTTCTAAAAATGGCCAGGCCGTCTCAGACCAAAGCCTTTTATAGGCAACGAGGTTAAGGAGATCTTGGCCGTCCAATTGATCAAGATCGAAGGCTCAGAGGCGCGTTACTAAAACGACGCCGTTTGGGCTCCTAATGAGACCAAGGTCTGCCCGTTAGATCAACTGGGACGGACGGTCCAGATTTGATCTCTCAAATTAATTGAAGCCTAAGTATCCCAGCCGTTAGATCAACGAGGTTGGACGGCTGAGATCAAGTCCATCATAGACCTGGACCGGATTTCTTTGGGCCAGTAGACTTGGGCCTGCTCACTTTGAATTAAACCAGCCCACCTTATTATATACAAGCTATTTTTTTGCATTTTTTGATTTTAATGATTTTTATGCCTTTTCTTTTATACTTTTTTTTTCTTTTCTTTTTTTATGAAAAATTATAAAACCTAATTTCCTACTTACTCTAATTATTTAGTATTTTTTTGCAATTTTTCTGCTATTTTTTCCTTTATTTTCTCCTATTTAAGCTATTTTGCTAATTTTCTAATTAACTAAACTAACAAACTAATTACTACTATTTTTTTGATTTTTTCTAATTTTTACTTATTCAAACACACAAAAATATAACTAATTTCAAGCAAAGCAAGTAATTGCACTCAAAAATATATTTATTTTAATTTTGGAATTATTTGCCTAGTGCAAAAATCATGTGCTCACAGCTGCCCCTCTTTGCTCGGGAACACGAAGAGTTTCAGTGCAAAGACAAGTGAGCAATAATGAGAGATTTTTGCACATCGGCACATTCCGTGAAAGCATTTTTGAAAACCTTTTGACCGCACCCTGCTTTAGAGGTTGCCTACATATCCTGGGCTAAACAGGAATCAGGTCAGTGTAGTTCGGGAAGGTCTGGCAGTTTTAAAACTACCAGACTCACTGTTGCATTGACACTGTTGAGACCTGCTGACTTACTCCTTATTACACCGGGGAAGGAAATGTAAAACGAAGAAGCTATTCTAAGCTATGATCCTACAATTACAATTGTTCCTAATCTAGCTTTTGCTCTTCTTCCCTTTCCGGTGATGCAGAATCTCTTTCTTTTTTGTTGATTTCCTTTGATGCTGACTCTCTTTTTGTTGATTTTCTTTTCTTGTTGACTCTCTTTTTGTCGATTTTCTTGTTTTCCCTTTTTTGATTTTCACTGGTATTTCTTGATCTCGAGCTGAACCTGCTCAAAACAAAACAATAAACTTTTTTTTTCTTTTTCTGCCCCAGTGTGGGCTTTTAACTATATAAACCATGATGTGCAAAAATGTATTCCCGTATTTGAAGGTGGGCACCTAACAGAAATTAAACGTGCAATGCGAATGCAGAAAAATATTCCCGTATTAGAAGGTGGGCACCTAACGGAATTTAAACGTGCAATGCAAATGCAGAAAAGTATTCCCGTATTAGAAGGTGGGCACCTAACTGAAAATTAAACGTGCAATGCGATGCAGAAAGTATTCCCGTATTAGAAGGTGGGCACCTAACGGAATTTAAACGTGCAATGCAAATGCAGAAAAATATTCCCGTATTAGAAGGTGGGCACCTAACTGAAAATTAAACGTGCAATGCGAATGCAGAAAAATATTCCCGTATTAGAAGGTGGGCACCTAACAGAATTTAAACGTGCAATGTGAATGCAGAAAATATTCCCGTATTTGAAGGTGGGTGCCTAACAGAATTTAAACGTGCAATGCGAATGCAGAAAAGTATTCCCGTATTTGAAGGTGGGCACCTAACAGAATTTAAACGTGCAATGCGAATGCAGAAAAGTATTCCCGTATTAGAAGGTGGGCACCTAATAGAATTTAAACGTGCAATGCGAATGCAGAAAAGTATTCCCGTATTAGAAGGTGGGCACCTAACAGAATTTAAACGTGCAATGCGAATGCAGAAAAGTATTCCCGTATTTGAAGGTGGGCGCCTAACAGAATTTAAACGTGCAATGCGATGCAGAAAGTATTCCCGTATTAGAAGGTGGGAACCTAACTGAAATTAAACGTGCAATGCAAATGCAGAAAAGTATTCCCGTATTAGAAGGTGGGCGCCTAACAGAATTTAAATATAAACAACAAACTACCTTTTTTTTCTTTTTCTGAAGGTGGGCACCTAACAGAATTTAAACGTGCAATGCTATGCAGAAAAGTATTCCCGTATTAGAAGGTGGGCACCTAACAGAATTTAAACGTGCAATGCGAATGCAGAAAAGTATTCCCGTAGCCTGAGGACTAGGGAGTGGATTTCAAAAGATGTTACCTTCCTCTTTTTGGTATTTTCTTTTACCATTTTTGTTTTGCCTGTGAATTTCTCCACTTATTCGGCGAACTTTCTCTTTTTGTGTTTTCATTTTCCACATTGGTCACATTCACTTTAAAGTGATTAGTGACAATTTGTTCCTGCAAGAAACAGAATTTATTAGATATAGACTGCTGGCAACTGGCATCTGCCGTTCCCGCTTCTTATTGCTTCCTTTGTTTTTGCTTTTCTCATGTTGTGCAACTTCAACTGTTTATCCCTTGCTGACTCTTTTTGTATTTCTCATTTTCCATTTTTGCTTTGTTTTCTTTTCTTTTGGCCATGTTTGCCAAGCTTCTCTATTTCCTTCCCAGATCTTCCTTCTTTCTAATCCAGAGTTGTTTCAGCTTTTGTTATCAGAAGCTGGTAGTTAGCTCTCAAAAGGTAAACAATGAAATGCAGAAAAATGAAAGGAATGTAAGGGTATTTTGGGGAGATGATAGAACTTATCTAGGTATTTGCTGGCTGATTCCGCTGACCATGCCATGTATTTAAACTCTGACCCAGTTCGTTCCAATCATTATTCTGACTCCGAATTGCCTTCGACCCAAACCGATACTGTTTTTTGCTTGCTTTTCTCTTTTCTGGTAGTCCTCACGATCGCCCTACGGTGCCTCGAAAAGTTTTCACCAATAAGACTCTCTCATTTATTCTCTCAACCTCACAATCATCTCACAGTGCCGATTAAGGTTTTCACTGATGAGACTCTCTCATTTTATTTCTCTCAGACTCACAATCGCCTCATAGTGCCGGTCAAGGTTTTCACTGATGAGACTCTCTCATTTTATTTCTCTCAGACTCACAATCGCCTCACAGTGCCGGTTAAGGTTTTCACTGATGAGACTCTCTCATTTTTTATTATTTTTTCATTTTTCCTTTTTGTATTTTGTTTTCTGTACCACGGGTATTTTCCGATGCTTCGCTCCTCCTTCGTTGTATTTGTTATCATTTCGGAATCTATCAGAAGGTCTTTCTTTGGACTGTAACGTGGCTTTTGGATGGGTTAAGAAAGAAAGGTATAAAGGCTCAAAATTTCACGAGGGTTCAAAATATTTACAACTCTCGGAATTATTAAACATAACTTCTGCCCCAGTTTCAATATGTGGGGAATTTTTGGATTTTTTCTTTATTGTGACTGAACCTCAGAGAGGCTGCCTACGTACCCTTTCGGGATCAAGTCGGACGTAGTTCATCCAACTTCATTAGTTAGATGGATTTCCTTTTGACTTTTTCCCGATTTTTGTCTTTTTGTCTTTTTCTTTTATTTAATTTTTTTCATTTTTCATTTTTTTTTCATTTTCATTCATTTTTTTTATTTAAAGCGATTCCGAGAGAGGGATATGAAAGAATTCATTCATTAAGGCTCAAAGGGGTTATCAATGGATAAAGTGTTTGGATAGAGAATAAAACGCCTTCGTCATTTCAATTCCAAAATCACAACAAAATACAAAACATATAATTGAAAAGGAATCATACATAGTATCTTTTGACCGCATCTGAATTGATAGCAGTCTCTACGCACTTTCCTTCAACATCTGTTAAATACAATGCTCCATTGGACAATACCCGTGATACCGCGAACGGTCCCTGCCAATTTGGCGCAAACTTGCCCTTTGCTTCGGCCCAATGCGGTAAAATACGCCTCAATACCAGTTGTCCGACCTCAAACTTTCGAGGTCGTACCTTCTTATTATATGCTCTGGCCATTCTTCGTTGATACAATTGCCCATGACAAACTGCGGCCAACCTTTTCTCATCAATCAAACTCAACTGTTCCAAACGGGCCTTTACCCATTCATCGTCATCTATCTCAGATTCGGCTATAATTCGCAATGACGGTATTTCTATTTCTGCGGGTATAACAGCCTCTGTTCCGTACACCAGTGTATAAGGTGTGGTTCCGATAGAAGTACGTACCGTCATGCGGTAACCCATGAGAGCAAAGGGTAACTTTTCATGCCATTGCCCGGATCCCTCCACCATCTTTCGGAGAATCTTCTTGATATTCTTATTTGCCGCTTCTACTGCACCATTCGCCTTTGGCCTGTAAGGTGTGGAATTGCGGTGTGTGATCTTAAACCTTTCACAAACTTCCGCCATGAGATGACTGTTTAAGTTGGCTCCATTGTCCGTGATAATCACCTTAGGAATTCCGAATCGGCATATAATATTCTCATGCACAAAATCCACCACTGCTTTCTTCGTCACTGCCTTGAATGTCTTAGCTTCGACCCACTTGGTGAAATAATCAATTGCAACCAGGATAAACCTGTGCCCATTAGAAGCAGCTGGATCTATCGGGCCGATGACATCCATGCCCCAAGCAACAAAGGGCCATGGTGCTGACATTGTGTGCAACTCATAAGGCGGGGAGTGGATCAGATCCCCATACACCTGGCATTGGTGGCATTTCTTCACATACCTGATACAATCACGCTCCATAGTGAGCCAGTAGTACCCAACTCTCAAAATCTTCTTTGCTAAAACATATCCGCTCATGTGGGGTCCACATACTCCGGCATGTACTTCAATCATGATTTCATTTGCTTGTTGTGCATCCACACACCGCAATAAACCCAGATCTGGTGTTCTTTTGTATACCACTCCTCCACTGAGGAAACATCCATTGGCTAGACGCCTGATGGCTCTCTTCTGGTCTCCAGTGGCTTGCTCCGGGTATTTGCCAGCTTTCAAGTATTCTCTAATATCATGATACCACGGCTCTCCATCCGACTCTTCTTCCACAGCGAAGCAATAAGCATTTTGATCTCGGACTTGGATCTGGAGCGGATCTATATATGTCTTGTCCGGATGATGCAACATAGAGGACAATGTGGCCAAAGCATATGCGATCTCATTGTGCATTCTCGGGATGTGCTTGAACTCTATAGACCCTGGAATCTTTGAGACAATTCGTGCAAACAATACCGATATGGTATCAATTTCAAATCTCGTGTCTCCCATTCCCCTTGGATTTGATGTACCAAGAGATCCGAGTCACCCATGACCAAAATCTCTTGAATACCCATGTCAATCGCCATTCTTAATCCCAAAATGCATGCCTCATATTCAGCCATGTTGTTGGTACAGAAAAATCGGAGCTGAGCGGTGACGGGATAGTGTTGACCCGTACTTGAAATGAGTACCGCTCCGATACCGACGCCCTTGCTGTTGACGGCTCCGTCAAAGTACATTTTCCATCCTGGTCTCTCATCTTGCTCCATTTCCTCGACAATCATTGCCTCTTCATCCGGAAAGTACGTCTTCAATGGTTCATACTCGTCATCCACCGGATTCTCAGCTAAATGATCTGCAATAGCTTGTGGCTTCATTGCCGTACGAGTCACATAGACAATGTCAAATTCTGTGAGCAGAATCTGCCATTTGGCCAATCTTCCCGTAGGCATGGGCTTCCGAAATATGTACTTGAGAGGATCCAGTCGTGATATCAAGTATGTGGTATATGCTGACAAATAATGCTTTAACTTCTGAGCTACCCAAATCAACGCACAACAAGTCCTTTCAAGTTGAGTGTATTTCACCTCATAGGATGTAAACTTCTTGCTGAGGTAATATATGGCTTGTTCTTTCTTGCCTGTCTCATCATGTTGACCCAATACACAACCGAAGGAGTTATCCAGCACTGTCAGATACAAAGATCAAAGGTCGCCCTGGTTCTGGAGGAACTAACACGGGAGGATTGGCCAAATATTCCTTGATCTTGTCAAAGGCTTCCTGACACTCGTCGGTCCACTTCACTGCTGCATCTTTCTTCAACAACTTGAAGATCGGCTCACACGTTGATGTCAATTGAGCAATGAACCGACTAATGTAATTCAACCTTCCTAGTAAACTCATGACCTCCTTCTTGTTCTTCGGCGGAGGTAGACTTTGGATAGCTTTTATCTTTGATGGATCCAGTTCAATACCTCGCCGACTCACTATAAACCCCAGTAATTTCCCTGAAGGTACTCCAAAGGCACATTTCGCCGGATTGAGCTTTAAATTGTACCTCCGGAGTCTTTGGAAAAACTTCCTCAAATCTCTCACATGATCAAGTTGTTTTCCGGACTTTATGATGACATCGTCCACATATACTTCAATTTCTCGATGCATCATATCGTGGAACATTGTGGTCATTGCCCTCATGTAAGTTGCCCCGGCATTCTTCAATCCAAACGGCATTACTCTGTAACAGTACGTTCCCCAAGGTGTAATGAAGGCAGTTTTCTCAGCGTCCTCTTCGTCCATCAGGATCTGGTGATAACCTGCATAACAGTCCACAAACGAACCAATTTCATGCTTGGCGCAATTGTCGATCAATATGTGGATGTTTGGCAATGGGAAGTCATCCTTCGGACTAGCTTTGTTGAGGTCTCTGTAGTCTACACACACTCTGGTTTTGCCATCTTTCTTCGGAACCGGCACAACATTTGCCAACCAGGTGGGGTATTTGGTAACTCTTATGACCTTTGCCTCGAACTGTTTATTCACCTCTTCTTTTATCTTCACACTAATGTCCGTTTTGAATTTTCTCAGCTTTTGTTTTACCGGTCGACATTCAGAATAGATAGGCAACTTGTGCACCACCAAATCAGTACTAAGTTCGGGCATGTCATCATAGGACCAGGCAAAAATGTCCTTAAATTCATGTAACAACCTTATTAATTCATCCCGGAGGGGTGCCTCCAAATGTACACTAATCTTTGTTTCTCGGACATCATCTTCGCTCCCCAAATTTACAGACTCCGTATCACTCAAATTCGGTTTGGGTTTTTCCTCGTATTGTTTCATGTCCTTGCTTATTTCCTCCAGGGCTTCCTCATCCTCACACTCTATTTCACTATCTTCCTCGATTTCTTGTATAGTAACGTGATTGTCAGAACTGGGTCTAGAATCCTTCACGCATGACATGGCATTGGAATCAACACATGCAAAACTGTACAAAAGGAAAAATAAAGAAAAATAAGGCAAAAGTGAAGAAAAGGAAAACTGCATTTCATTGATAAAAAGAACGCACGATGTTCGGGATACATGGTGATTTTCTTTTCATAAGGGGGATGGGAAAACTTATAAAAATAACAACTTTTGGGAAAGCAATGATGAAATTTTGGAGCTAACTACCAAGACTCCTTTCTGATAGGGAAAGGAGTAGCTTCCCAATTGTTCAACATGATTCCAGGTCCCACAAACTGCACATCCATTTTGCTTGTGCCTTCCCCTGCTTCAACCATATTCACCTCCCAAAACATCTTCTTAAAACTCAGCATTTCTTCATCAAGTTGGGTCTCAATGCACTCTGTTGCAGCAGATGTCTGATATTTTGTACCAGGCCTGACGAAGGTGTCGGATAATTTGGGTATGGGTTTGGGCAAGGTCCAGTTCTTTTTGGCTTTTGAGGCTCTCTGGATATCGGCGAAGGTGGGTTTGAACCCTAAGCCGAATGTACCTTTGTTTTCTGGAAGCTGAACTGGTTGAATAACTCCCTGCAATGCTTTGCCCAGTCCCTTCCCTGGCGCAAATCCGTTTCTAAGCATCTCTTTGGCAACCATCACAGCAGTTGGTGCCATCATAGGAATCGGCAACTTCTCACCTTCAGCAATTCTGTTTACCACAATAGCATCTGTCACTTGGTAGACCCAAGGACCTCTATCCCCGTCAGTATCATCAAACGGTGCCACCACATTACAAGCATTCTCTTCCTCATGGACTACAATCTCTTGCTGTTCCCACTCAAACTTGACCATCTGGTGTAGAGAAGATGGTACTGCCTTGGCCGCATGGATCCAGGGTCGGCCTAACAACAAGTTATATGACACAACAATGTCGAGCACCTGGAATTCCATAGTAAAATCAACAGGACCGATGGTCACCTCCAGAATAATATCTCCCAATGTGTTTTTACCCCCGCCGTCAAACCCTCTTACGTTTATACTGTTCTTCCGGATTCTGTCCGGACTGATGTTTAGCTTCCCCAAAGTCGACAACGGGCAGATGTTAGCGCTTGATCCGTTGTCGATCAATACCCTGGTCACTACTGACTCTTCACTCTTTACCGTAAGGTACAATGCCTTATTGTGCTCAGTTCCCTCCACCGGCAACTCCTTATCAGAGAATGTGATCCTGTTAGACTTGAAAATTTTGTTGGTAATCTTTTCCAGATGGCAAACTGAAATCTTTTCCGGAACGTGAGCCTCATTGAGAATCTTCATAAGAGCCTTCCGGTGTTCTTCTGAATGTATTAGCAAAGATAGCAGAGAGATCTGGGCAGGGGTCTTTCTTAACTGCTCAACCACTGAGTACTCTTGCGACTTCATCTTCTTAAGGAATTCTTCCGCTTCCTCTTCAGATACCGGTTTCTTCAATTGACTTTCTTTTACCGTTTTCATCTTTCTCAGTTCCTCTGGAGCAAAACACCTTCCAGACCGGGTGAGTCCATGCGTTTCATTAATTTCACCAGAAATCTCTTTTCCCTTATAAACTACTGCTGCCTTGTTATAGTTCCAAGGTACGGTCTTTGTACTTACCACCGGCATTTGCACTACCGGCTTTATAATTACTGGCTCAGTACTTGCGCCTTTCACAGTCACAATCGTCTTTGCGCCTGGCACTACCACTTTCAAACCTCCCACCACTACCGGCTTTCCTGTTGGTTTCTCAACAATCTCTTTCTCTTTCACAACTTCCTTTTCTACCTTGGCACTCGACTTTATCATCATCACAGCCTGAGGTGGTTTCTGATTGCTATCACCTTGCACCAATTCTATCATGTGTGTCTAGTGGTGATTTGGCAGCAGATTCTGGGTAATATTCGGGGCTTCTGGGGCCTGAACTTCAATTCTCCTATCATCAATGAGATCTTGAATGGCGTTCTTCAACTGCCAACATTTTTCGGTATCATGGCCCACTGTTCCTGAACAATATTCACATCTAACAGAAGGATCAAGGTTCTTCGGGGGTGGGTTTGGAACTTTAGGTGCCACGGGGCTCAACATCCCCAACTCTTTCAACCTATGATAAAGGCTGGTGTATGATTCCCCGAGAGGGGTGAATGTTTTTCTTGCCTTGTTTCTCCACTCAGAGTCAGGCCTGGGCTTATTTTGGTTTCTGTAAGGTTTAGAGGCTGGGTATGTGTTTTGGGTGTGGTAAACATTGTGTGGAGCTTGAGCTCTCCACACATGAGGTGGTGGTGGTGGGTAGACTTGGGCTTGCGGGTGGTGGTAATGAGGGACTGTTGGTGGGTATGGTGGTGGTGGTGGGTTATATGGGCTTGATGTGTTGTATGGGTTTGGTGGGTAAGATGGTGGTGGTGGATTATATGGGGTTGATGGGTTTGGTGGGTGTTGGCGGTAGGGTCTTGGTGGGTTATAATGTGGGCTGCGACTCCATGGCCTGCTCTCTACAGTTGCCACCTCTTCCTTCTTCTTCTTTCCCACTACTCCCCCGTTTCCAGTTTGTATAGCTTGATTGGTGGCCTTGATGGCCGAAAAACTCATGATTTTATTTGTCTTCAAACCTTCCTCCACAAAGCTTCCCATTTTCACGACTTCGTTGAAACTCTTCCCGATCGCAGACACTAGATGACCGTAGTATGTAGGCTCCAGAGCCTGTAGAAAACAATCCACCATCTCCCCTTCTTTCATGGGTGGATCTACTCTTGCAGCTTGTTCCCTCCATCTAAAACCGAATTCTCTAAAGCTTTCCCCTGGCTTCTTCTCCATTTTTGTAAGGGATAACCTGTCAGGTATGATCTCCAAGTTGTAC
This sequence comes from Nicotiana noctiflora, assembly GCA_032618575.1. Lineage (NCBI taxonomy): Eukaryota > Viridiplantae > Streptophyta > Magnoliopsida > Solanales > Solanaceae > Nicotiana > Nicotiana noctiflora. Next base: position 28,699 of record JASVEL010009055.1, on the reverse strand, counting down.
TGGAAGTGACTTGCAAAAGCTTGTGCTAGGTCATCCCAGACAAACCACCTGGTATGGTCTTGTCGGGTATACCACTCTAAAGCTGAACCACTCGGACTCTGGCTGAAGTATGCCATCAATAACTCATCTTTACCTCCCGCACCTCTCATCTTGCTACAGTATCCTCTGAGATGAGCTACCGGATCCCCGTGTCCGCTATACATGTCGAATTTTGGCAACTTGAATCCCACGGGAAGCTGCACCTCGGGGAATAAACACAGGTCCTTGTAGGCTACACTCACCTGCCCTCCTAGACCTTGCATAGTGCGGAAAGCATTCTCCAGACTTTTCACTTTTCGGGCCATCTCTTCCTGCCCAGCACTCTTTGCAATCCTTTCTTCACTTGTTTCTATCATTGGAGCATGAGACTCATGTTGTCTGAAAGTTGGCTCTGGAGGGTAGTAGTGAGGATCATGGATATGAAACATCGGTTCACTGGAGGATTTGTGCATAGCAGCGGGTGGAGGTGCTACGTACACAGGAGCAACTTGTGGTATGTGAGGTGGTGCCTGTTTGGCTGGAGGTGGTGGTATCTGGGAGGTGGAGGCATAGTAGTGAGGGTAGTCGGGGTAGGTGGAGGATGAGTTCATTGTAGGTGGTTCGGGATTAGGATTGGCTGGAGGGACATATGCGGGGTTGGCAGGGTAGGCTGGTAGTGGTTGACCTCTAGACCAGGCCTGGTACATCTCGGCCATCTGCTGCCTCAGCTTGTACATTTCCTCCTTCATGCCTGCCACATCCACAATCTCTTCCTCGTGAGCAGGGTCCACAATGGTTGCCTCAATTTCTTGGGATACGGCTTTTGTCATCTTTTTGTATCTGGTGTTGTATGGGTGGGTAGCCAGGAATGCCAGTTGCCTAGAGAATCTGGACTCACAAGCATCAACACCCGTTAGTTGTTAGCGCATGGATAAAATGCAACGACTTTAAAAACAAACACATTTCCTCGAGTCGTTATGCATCATCCCGGCTGCTGCTCATTTGGACCAATAACTTTACTCTTTTTTCGCTCTATTCTTTCTTTTCTTTCTTTCTTCTTTTCTTTTCTTTTTTCTTTTCTTTTTCTTCTTTTCTTGCTTTTTCTCTTTTTCTTGCTTTTCTTTCTCGTCTCTTTTTTTTTTTTTTTTTGCTTGCTTATCTCTTTTTCATTGTCATTTTCATAATTACGTTCCTATTTATTTGCCTGGCGGATTTTTAAAAGAAATGACATAAAGCAGAAGAATTGATAACAACACTTGTTTTCTCATTGATAATTCAAAACATTGATTACAAGGTGATGTTTTAAAAAGAAAAATAAAAGATGATGCATGCCCTATGAGTACATTAATGCACCTAGTGCCCGCGAGGCATCGTTCGGCCTTGCCGCGGGCCTATATGCTAATCCCCTTTGAAGCCTATCTAGGTCGGCCATGACTTGTTGTACGAAGAACTTCACGGCAGATACAAAAGTCCTTCGAGACATATCTTCACAAAGCTGAGTCTTCCGGGTGATGTACTGGGCGATGCGAACAATCTTTTCTCTGATGACCCCCTTTTCTTGCAATAACCGGCTTATTTGTTGAGTGCGAGCATCCAAGACGTGTTGGTTGTACTTTTGCACCTGTTGCAGCTCCAATTCTAATCTAGCCATAGTCGTGTAGCAATGTTCTCTTTCTTCCTCAAGATCTTTGATAATCTTGTTGTTCTTGACCGTGGCTGAAATTATTTTCTTTCTAAGCTGGGCTACTTCAAAATCATGCTTGTCTTGTAGTTGTTGAACCAACTTGACTCTTTTCTCAGCATCTTTGTCCATTTGCTTCCGAGCCATGACTAGCTCTTTTTCAGCTTTGTCCAAATCGAAGCTATAGTCATTTACCTTTCGCCGGAGAATCTCAATTAACTTTTCATCCCGGGCCGAGCGAACTGGGGTCTCGGATGCAATTTTCATTTGAGCCATTTGAGCCTTCAACATCTCATTTTCTTTCTTCAGCTGTTTCTTCTCCACTTCGTCGGATGCTGCCTGTAAGCCACTCTCGAAATGAAGATTTCTCAATTTATCCTCCAACAGACTGATTTTGGCCTTGTATTCTTTCTCCTTGGCCACCCATTTCTGATTCTCCTCGGATTGCTCTATCAAGTCTTGCAAGTGAGGTCTCTTTGAAAGACGTTCGTGTTCAACCCCTCGTCGGTACCATGTGGAGTATCCAGGTGATATCTCCCCTTTGCTCTATTCGGCACACAAGTATCAATTTTCAAATTTTGGCACTCATTCCAGATTTGCCGGATTTTTGCTTCCGGGAATTGCCCGTCCGGACCAATCTCCACAGCTTGCACACTGAGGTCCCCATCTCTCGGAATAATTTGACACCGCCCTAACTATCGCAAGGCTCTGTATGGAGCATAAGGTTGTATACTCTTCAAACCCATGATCAAAAATGGCGATCCCTCCGTTGGCATGTATATCACCTCGTCAAGAGGTAACCGGTCATACGTCCAATCGATTTGACCGTCAGTTAGTGATCGAAGATACACAATCCAACCTTGGACTCCCTCCGGCAACTTTACTTCTTTTGTCCTCGCATTGAACTCTTCCAAACATGTCCGATCGGCCGAACCATAGCTCGAGAATGAAGGGTGATGGCATAGATGTTCAACTAGCCAGATTTGCAAGATCAAGTTACACCCCTCGAAGAAGTTGGCCCCCGCTTTGCACGCAGTCAGAGCACGATAGATATCCGCAACAATCATTGGGGCCAGAGTACAGTTATCTTGTACTATCAGTGTGGTAGCTACCCCGGCGACTTTTATATTGATATGTCCATCTTTCCTCGGGAATACAATAACTCCAAGAAATGCCACCAAAAATGCGAACCTCCGGTGTTCTTCCCATTTCGCTCGGTTGGACTTACAGCATAACTTGTTTGTTAGGTCGTTGAAACCCCCAACGTGTCCAAACCTATTGTAGATGAAGCTTAAAGAACAAAATCCATTGGCCAGATCTTCATTATGAACATTCCGGGCAATTTTCAAAGAATCGAGGAAACGATGTACTGTCACTGTCCTCGGAGATACCGGATATTTTCCTTTTAGCGGGACCTCAGTCTTCCCGATGTAGAAGGCAATCTCCTCCAAAGTAGGGGTAAGCTCAAAATCTGGGAAATGGAATACGTTGTGTGCCGAATCCCAAAACGTGACCAACGCTCTAATCACATCACCTCGAGGAACCATGTCTAGTAACCCCGTAAGGCCTTTTAAGTACTTTTTGACCCAGGCTTGACCATCGGGTCCCATATCCTGCCACCATAATTTTAGCTCCAAGGGGATTTTATTTAGGGAAAAATGTTCATTCATCATCGTGCTCGTCCTGCACATTTATTAAGGTGAATTTATTTAGAAAAAAGAAAAAATCTTTTTCAATGCAATTTTTCAATTTTTGAAGAACAGAGAAGAAAAATGACTTTCGAAGTGGCCATTTTTGCCAAAACAGCCTTCCGGCGTCCTTTCGGAACATTCGGCCATTTCCAAAAATAGCAATCACCTCGATTATTTGAAAAGAAAATCTTTTTGGTCTTTTTCTAAAAGTGTGGTTGGACCCGTTTAAGGTTTGCCTACGTATCCCTCCTAAAGGCGAGAATCAAACCTGCGTAGTTCGGTCAGATTAATTGACCAATTATTTTCAACAAAAACTGTTCCTCCTATTTTTCAAATTTTCAATTTTTCCGGGTACCTATTTTCTATAAATCATTATTTTCCTCTCTCTTTTTTTTCAACAATTTTTCCAATCTCGGGATTTTCGCCGGTCCGCATAACGATCAAGGACAATAAAATGCAACACATAGCATGCTCGGTCTTTTCAATACCGGGTCACCTGTCCTAGACGGACCCAACCCCTGTGTTGAGTCCCCTAAGTCAAATATGATGCAAATAATCGTCCTAGACCTATGTTCAAAATCTTACGGTTTTATAGATTACTAGACCGTGTACCCGAGCGGACAACTCGAATCGAGGAGGGGGCTACGTACCGGTGACCCGCGGAGTCAATCGGCTTTGTAACTTATCCGGCCTCTATTTTCTTAATTTAGGGTGACTTTAATAGAAAGGGGAGTCTCAACCAGTAAGCACATCCCCGGGGGTGAGGAGAGAAGGGTTTTCGGCACAGTTTTATATACAGTTCACATAATATCAAAGCGATAAAGCATATAGCATGTTGTTCAAATCACATAATGAAGTCAAACAAAAAACGCAAACGGCAGTTCTAAGGAGCTCGAGTTCTTAAACCCTGAAATCGAAATTCAGGGTTGGATCCCCAGCAGAGTCGCCAGAGCTGTCACACCTCCCTTTTTACTACCCCAAACACTTAAAAGCGTATAAATACACTTGTAGGGTATACCCCGACGCTCAAATATCCGAGACGGACAAAATAACGTAAGGGAAGGAGTTTTTCCAATTAAAGGACAGTCGGTTCGGGATTTTATTAGAGATTAATCAGAGTCGCCACTTGGGAATGATAATGGTGTCCCAAGTCACCGGTTAATCCCGAAACCGAGGAAATTTGACTCTTATAAATGTCTGCGAAGCAGAGGTCCGGATAAGGAACTCCGTTAACCCGGGAGAAGGTGTTAGGCACTCCCGGATTCCGTGGTTTTAGCACGGTCGCTCCACTGTCGTTCTTGACTTTTGTTTGACTCAATTAAAGGTTTTAACAACATAATGTGCTTTTACGTTAAATATTATTTTTAGAGAATTTGCGGCATCGCGAAAACATGCCTCGAGTCATACCGCAACCAGTACGCCTATGACTTTCGGTGTATTTCAGCTTTGCCGAGATTTGGATTTGAGTCGCACCAAGTGCACACTCGTTCAAAGGAAGGTATATTAAAATCGTGCCCTAAATAGTCTATCGGCTTTTAATTATTTATTGGCTAAGACTATGGAATTAGCTAGTAGTCTTCCCGAGTCTAATTATGTTGAACCATTACTAAATGGGGGCCCCGCTTGTTTAAAGTCGGGCGAGGCTCATCCCAAGTTAATTTTAAAGGATTCAATACTAGTATTTGGCTATATTTTCTATATCTGTTTTTTCCTTAATCGTTTCCTAATACTAAGCATTCCAGGCCCGTCGATTTTATTGCTTGTTTGGGCCTGGACCTTTTACACTTGATCAAACATGAATTCGATTCGCCCAAGCCTTCAAAGCCCAGGCTGTAATTATACTTTGGCTCATCAGCCCATCGGGTGTACACCACAATTCGGGCTCGCGCCAGGTATCGAGCCCAAACCAAGAGGGAATGACATTGTAATTAACCAAATAAAAATACACATTATGAAATAATAAGAAATCAATACGCATCTTTATTTATAACCAGAGAAATCAATACATGAGATAGTAATTCTAACTAATTGCCTTTAATACAGACTTAACAAACTACCGCCACTATTAGTTTACAGCTAGGAATCCATACTAGTACATCTAATTACTGGTTAAGGGTTTAATAACAATTCTAAGAAGACTGTCTAATTATATAGGAAAATTGAAGAGTAATTAAACTAATTAACTACAGATTATTTAAGACTAAGTGATTAGCTACACCTGTATAGTTATATTGCCTGTTTTACTATGACTTAGACTTAATCAGTGTCATAAACCCAGTTGCAAATATGCTATCAGATTTTCTGATTATTATTCCCCTTTTGGACTCACTTGTGTCTACATACTAATTTTCAGTTGTGATTAACTACTGACAAACATGAACCAGACTTATTTGACAATTTTGAAACCAATTTCACCTTACATGTTGCTTTATCCGATTATTTCCTCTTTTAACTTATTTGAATCCAAATATCAACTTCTAAATCTTATTACCTACGTGAGTTGGCTAGACTTGCTGTTATCAATTCATATCAGAATTATCAAACCTTGTTTTATGATTCTTACCTATTTAACTAAGTGATTTATGACTATGATTATACTACTACTATACTACTACTATACTAACTATTACATCCTTTGTGTTTGGTTTTCATCCTTTCAGTTACTACATACTTATGATATAAAAAAAAACTACAATTGATAATACAAAAATGACGGGTAAATTAAAGCAAAATCTTCATGTTATTTCATCAAGATCATCAGTACAGCTTCACTCGAACAAACATGGTACCTGGATAAGCAAAATGAAGCCGATGAGTCTAAGTGATTTAAGCAGAAAAGCACAGCAAGGACTCAGCAATGCAACAGTGATGGATTGAATCTTAACAGAGCAGAAAACCACAACAATCCACAAATAAGAAACCCAGCAACAAATGAGCAGAAAACCTCAGTGAAGCAAGTAGAAATCTAGGTGAAAACTCGAGCAATGAACCCAAATCAGAAGAATATTTCCCAGATTCCCACTAGAAATTGCAGAAAAGCCTACTGCTATGTTAATATTCTATATCTCTGAACTTTTCTTCCAAAAGCCAGCCCTTAATACACTCTTTTTGAGAGTATATATAGGCATAGGAATGGGCTGAAACTTGGGGAGAAAGTATGGGATAAAATCCCAACTCTCCCCTCCTAAAATTAACCAATGCACACTTTAGTCCCTAATTCTGTTACCATAAACCCTTCCAGCATGTGCTGGAAGGTTCCCAAGATTCTTTTTATGGGTCTTTTACCAATATAGCCCTGAGGGTTGAAGATTTTTACAGATTTCCCATTTTAGGGAGACCATTATACCCTTGAATCTCTGCAAAATTGCAGAAATCAGGGGTACAAAGGACTCCCTTACCCTCTTAGGTTCTAACTATTTACCATTTCACCTTTTTAATTCCCAATTGTGCCCCTAAGGGCACTGCTTATTTACTAGCTTACCTAGGTTAATTTTCAGCATCTTTTGCACCTATTTAACTAACAGCCAGCCCTTGCATTGGTATTTAAGGGCTGGCCAGATTTATTTTAAGGGACTATTTCAATTTTAGCCATTTCTGGATCTATTTCAGTTAATTAACACTAAGTTATTTCAAATTTAAGCTAATTGCAGGCATAGCCTGCTTTATTATTAGAAGCAACTCTTTAAAATCTAGCCAGTCTTAAGTTGAGACTTAGCTTTGGCTATTAAAGCCAATCACTGAACATTTGGGCCCAAAACCATTTGCAGGTTTGGCCATTTTTATGTTCAGGGCTCTAAAGAGAGCCTGGGCTAGTCTGCATTTGCAGACATAGCCCTTTTGCACAACCAGCCACTTTTAGGGTGGGCTGTGTGTTAGGGCCTTATAGAATAGGTCAACCTTTTGCAAGGTTGACCATTCTTAGGCCAATTATTTAACTAACAGCCTATTTTTGTTATTTTTTAAGTTTTATCCTATTTAAAAACTAGCCATTTTCATGGAACCTAATGCTAACAGCTATAACCAATCCACCTAAGGTTCAAACAGTGTTAATCAAACATTACACTCAACCAGAACCAATAAAACTAAATCACTCTCAACATGATTTGCACATTAGGACACATAAAATCAGACAAAATGTAATAATCAACCAAAACTCAGAGAAGGCAATTGATATGGTTGAATTCCAGTTAATTAATTCACATTATCCAACCTTATGGGACAAAGTATGAACTCATGTTAATTAAGACCTAATTACTACCAGTTCAAGTCTTTATGAAAGTTTGAACAACTCAGAATTCACCAAGGTTCATGACATAGGCAGACAGAAGCATAGACATCTCACAAAATAGCCGAGAAGGAACAAAACTTGACTTATTTAAAATAAAAGGGTAATGGACCTTGACAGAATAAACAAGAATGGTAATGAATCAGACCTACTAATCTAAAGATGAAGATGAAAAGATGAAAAGCATGGAGAAACAGTAAAGAAACGTACTTCATCTATTATGTGAGGTAACAGAGAAGAAACTCCATTTATTAAAACTAACAAAGAAGACTAGATTCAAAAATTAAACATGCAAGAAGAGATGTCGAAGATTAACAAGATTGAAAGAGCCTAATACTAACAAAGGATGAAAATAGAGATAGAAGAAAGGATATCAGAACAAAAATCCATACAGAGAAGCAAATAAGCAAGATAGCTATAACAAATGACTATACAACCAATCATGTGAATAGTCATGCTTTTGAACCTCAGAAAACACCAACCAAGCATATAATCGAAATAGAACAGAAAGAAACATAGAAACGAACAAGTTCAGAAAACTTAATACTAACAGATGTAATCATATGGCTTCTAAACTTAAAGAAAACAGAGAGATGACTAGGATATGTAAGATGAAACGATATAAACAGAAAAAGAAAAGAAACAGAAAATCATGCGAGACACAAAATATCAAAAACAGATAAAACATGCAGGATGACAAAGAACATAAATCAAAGAAAAGAACAGCGAAAGGAAGGGGGACTTAGCTCGCAGGGCCTGTCCCCTGAGCTTCCTATCCTTCTCTTTCTTTATTATTCCTTCTCATCTTCTTGTTTCCTTTATTCTTTTTCAGATCTTTTTTTTTTAATTTTTTCCTTTTCTGATTTTCTTTTAAGGCTTAAAGTCTAAGCCTTTTGGATTTTGGCTTGAAGAGGGGTATTTGGGTGAGGGTAAAGGACGAATCTTGGTGGTTTAATTTTTGGGGGTCGCCGGAGTTAGGGTTCCGACGACCATTTTTGGGATATTCGAAGCGTTCAAAAGGGATTCGAGGGTGGAGAGTGGTAGGGATGAATAGATCGGACCAAGGCGGTCCGATCGGCGTTGGTTTGAGGCGATGATTCATACTTTGGTGGTCACCGGCGTAGATTCCGGTGACCGGGATTTATGGAGAAGGGGAGTTCTTAGGGCTTTTTTGACGAAGAAAAAGAAAGAGAAGAAGGGAAAGGTGAGAGGGGAAGTTGAAAGAGGCCGGCGACCACCGTAGGGGGTGGTGGCCGCCATGGCCGTTTGAGGTTTGAAAGACTGAAGAAGAAGGACGAGAGAGAAGAGAAAGGGGCTCGGGGGCGGCTAGGGTTAGGGGTTTCTAAAAATGGCCAGGCCGTCTCAGACCAAAGCCTTTTATAGGCAACGAGGTTAAGTAGATCTTGGTCGTCCAATTGATCAAGATCGAAGGCTCAGAGGCGCGTTACTAAAACGACGCCGTTTGGGCTCCTAATGAGACCAAGGTCTGCCCGTTAGATCAACTGGGACGGACGGTCCAGATTTGATCTCTCAAATTAATTGAAGCCTAAGTATCCCAGCCGTTAGATCAACGAGGTTGGACGGCTGAGATCAAGTCCATCATAGACCTGGACCGGATTTCTTTGGGCCAGTAGACTTGGGCCTGCTCACTTTGAATTAAACCAGCCCACCTTATTATATACAAGCTATTTTTTTGCATTTTTTGATTTTAATGATTTTTATGCCTTTTCTTTTATACTTTTTTTTTCTTTTCTTTTTTTATGAAAAATTATAAAATACTTACTCTAATTATTTAGTATTTTTTGGCAATTTTCTACTATTTTTTCATAATTTGTACTACTTAACACTATTTTTGCTAAATTTTCTTAAAATCTAACTAATTAAACCAACAAATTAATTACCTAGCCTATTTTTTTTTGATTTTCTTCTAATTTCTAATTATTCAAACACAAAAAGTATAGCTAATTTCAATCAAAGCAAGTAATTGCACTCAAAAACATATTTATTTTAATTTTGGAATTATTTGCCCGGTGCAAAAATCATGTGCTCACAGCAGGTATGGCTAAACTCACTCCCCATAAACTCTATTGCAACATCGGATGAGTTAGTCAAGCAATTCCATAACAAGTTTCATCCACCTAATAAGACAGCTCAGCAAATTGATGAGATTGTCAGCTTCAAGCAGAAACCAATGGAGACATTGCAGGAAACTTGGGGCAGATTCAAAGGTATGTTGGTTATGTGTCCTCACCATGGGGTTCCCGAACAGATGTTGGGTCAAAGGTTCTACATGGGGCTTTCAGACAATATGAAGAATATAGTAAATGCCTCAGCAGGTGGGGCTTTTCTGAGAAAGACCTGAAGAGAAGGCTAGAATTTGCTTGACAAGATGGCTCAAAACTCCGGGTGGACTACCAGGAATGCTCCTATTACTCCAGTGGTACACTCTGTACCTCTGAATCCTTCCAACACTATGGAGGAGAATATGGCAACTCTACTGACACAAATGAGCATCCCGACGAAGAAGGTGGAAGAATCTGGGATCAAGCAGCAAGTTCATATTGTAAACACTACTATGGTGGTTTATTCACATCTTGCATTAGCCAACTCATAGGTAATCCATGGGCTGCAGACCAAGAATATCATCATCAGCGTGAAGACATGAATTATGTGGTTAATTATGGAGGGCAGCGACAGGGTAACTAGAGTTGGGGTCAGCAGGCTCCACAACAGTACAAGCCTCCTCAGCCACAGTATAATGCAGCAGGTATGAGGCCACCAAACAACATGGCTCCATATCCTAGACCTCGGAATTTCAACAATCAGCAGCAGGGGTATCATCCACCTCCACCACAGCATGGGGGTAGACATGACGATGGGTTCGCAAGGTTGGAAGCCATGATGCAGCAGGTAATTGGGTCACATGCCAAAACCAATGAGAGGATAGATGCACATGACGCAGCTATCAAGAATATTGAAGTACAGCTGGGCCAGATTGCTATGTCACTTAACAATCGTCCTCAAGGGACATTACCTACAGATACACAAACAAACCCAAAGGATCAAATCCCAAAGCAGCTGCTGGCAGTTAATCTGAGAAGTGGAAGAGATTTTAATGCCAAGCAAGAAAGAGAGAGAAGCAATTTGCAGGCTGAGACACTCACTCCAGTACCCATTGAACTCGAGGAGTCCACCGGGTTGACAGAGGTTACAGTCCAGCCAGTAGCTGAAAATAATAATGTGCAGCAGGGAACGAAGAAAGCATCTGAACCGGTAGAGCATCCGATTGTGGAGCAAGTGATGGAGAAAGAAAAGTCCCAAGTGATTGGGAAGAAGAGGCCTCCACCACCATTCCCCCAAAGGTTGGCCAAGCACCAGAAAGAGGAGCAATACAAAAGGTTCTTTGATATGCTCCAGCAAATCCAGGTAAACATTCATTTAATTGAAGCTTTGAAAGAAATGCCTGGGTATGCTAAGATGATGAAAGATTTGATGTCGCGGAAATTTGATTTCCAAGACTTGGCCACCGTGACTCTTACTCAGACTTGTAGTGCAGTGGTTTCTAGACCCATTGCTGAGAAGCTATTTGACCCAGGTAGCTTCACCATTCCATGCACTATAGGAAACTTTGCCTTTGCGAAGGCATTGTGTGATTTGGGGGAAAGCATAAATCTTATGCCCTTGGTGATTTATAAGAGGCTAGGCATCGGGAGAGCCAGACCTACTTCCATGATATTACCGCTTACTGACAGGACGGTTAAGCGTCCATTTGGTATATTGGATGATGTACTCATCCAGGTGGGGAAGTTTGTGTTTCCCGCCGGTGTTGTTATTCTTAACTGCAAGGTTGACGAAGAAATTCCTATAATCTTAGGAAGACCATTCCTAGCCACAGGGAGAGCATTGATTGATTATGAGACTGGGGAACTCAAGATGAGGTTGAATAATGAGGAGATCATATTCAATGTGCAAAAATCCATGAGGCGCCCTAGTGAGTTCGCAAATTGCTCTCTCATTGATGCGGTAGATGTGATAGTGGAGACAAATGATGTAGAATTGACTACTGAAGATCCATTTCAGGCATGCCTGATGAACTTAGAAGAGGTAAATGGTGAAAGACTGGCAGAGTGGGTGCTATCTCTGGAAGGTAAGGGGTTTTGGGATAGAGAGTTGGAGTTTGAACCTCTACATTTAGAGAAGAGAGAGACCGCTCCAGCAAAACCATCCATAGAAGAGCCACCAAAGCTGGAGCTTAAACCACTATCATCTCACCTCAGGTATGAATTTCTAGGCCCTAACTCCACTTTACCTGTTATTATCTCATCTGGATTGCTAGATGTGCAGGCTCAAAAGCTTATACAAGTACTTAAAGAATGCAAAACTGCCATTGGGTGGACCATGGTAGACATAAAAGGGATCATCCCCGCGTACTGAATGCACAAGATTCTCCTGGAAGTGCGGCACAAACCTTCCAGGGAACATCAAAGAAGGCTGAACCCAAACATGAAGGAAGTGGTGAAGAAAGAGGTAATAAAGTGGCTAGACGCGGGAATTATTTTCCCAATCTCTAATAGTAGCTGGGTTAGCCCAGTTCAATGTGTGCCAAAGAAAGGTGGCACGACGGTGGTGAAAACGAGAACAACGAATTGATCTCAACAAGAACCGTCACCGGGTGGAGAATATGCATGGACTATAGGAAACTGAATCTAGCCACCCGCAAGGACCACTTCCCACTTCCCTTCATTGATCAGATGCTTGACAAGTTGGCAGAGAGGTCACACTTTTGCTTCCTGAATGGGTACTCGGGGTACAATCAAATTTCTATAGCCCCCGAGGATAGAGAGAAGACCTCCTTCACATGCCTATATGGCATTTTTGCCTTTAGGAGGATGCCATTCGGACTATGCAATGCACCCGCCACATTCCAAAGGTGCATGATGGCTATATTCACCGACATGGTGGAAGATATTATGGAGGTATTCATGGATGATTTCTCAATGGTAGGGAATTCATTCGATGAATGCCTTGTCAATCTGACAAGAGTGCGGAAGCGATGCATGGAGACAAACTTAGTGCTAAATTGGGAGAAGTGCCATTTTATGGTACAAGAAGGTATAGTTTTGGGGCACCGGGTTTCGAGCAAAGGTATTAAGGTAGACCGAGCTAAAGTGGATGTCATTGCAAAGTTGCCTCCACCAACATCCGTCAAGGCCATTAGAAGCTTTCTTGGACATGTCGATTTTTACCGGAGGTTCATTAAAGACTTCTCCAAAATTGCAAACCCTCTCTGTAAGTTACTTGAAAAAGATCACCCTTTTTTATTTTCTGATGAGTGCAGGATTGCATTTGAGGAGCTGAAGAAGAGGTTGGTCACATCACCCATCATTATTGCCCCCAACTGGGAGAAACCTTTTGAGATGATGTGCGATGCAAGTGATTACGCAGTGGGCGTAGTGCTTGGACAAATGAAAGACAAGCTGATGCATCTAATCTACTATGCTAGTAGAATATTGAGTGGAGCACAGCTGAACTGCACAGTGATGGAAAAGGAGATGCTGGTGGTAGTGTTCACGTTTGACAAATTCAGGTCCTATCTCATAGGATCTAAGGTAATAGTATACACTGACCATGCAGCATTAAGGTACTAATTGATAAAAATGACTCTAAGTCACGCCTAATTCATTGGGTGCTGCTTCTACAAGAGTTCGACCTTGAAATCCGTGACCGGAAGGGCACCGAAAATCAAGTCGCTGATCATTTGTCACGACTTGAAGGAGATGAAATTGTCAAAAGAGAGTGGAGAAATTCTGGAAACTTTTCTAGATGAGTAGCTACTCACTACCACTCTCCTTGAAGCGCCATGGTATGCAGATTATGCAAATTACCTGGCCAGTGGTATTGTTCCTCATGACCTATCATCGGTCCAGAGGAAAAGATTTTTTTGTGAAAGCTAGCTTTATTATTGGGATGAACCCTATTTGTTTAGGATATGTCTCGATAACATGATCCGGAGATGCGTCCCCGAGATCGAACAATCTTCTATTTTGCAGGCGTGTCATGCTTCCGCATATGGTGGCCACTTTGGAGGAGTGCGAACAATCGCCAAGATACTTGAGGCCGGATTCTATTGGCCAATGGTGTTTAAAGATGCACACTTGTGGGTGAAAGGATGCAACGAATGTCAACGCACCGGGAATATTTCCCGGCGTCATGAGATGCCGATGAACCCAATTCAACAAGTGGAAGTGTTTGACGTCTGGGGAATAGACTTCATGGGTCCCTTTGTCAGCTCATACGACAATAAGTACATCCTTGTTGCGGTAGACTATGCATCCAAATGGGTGGAAGCGGTAGCATTACCCACCAATGATGCTAAGGTAGTGGTGGGATTTCTGAAGAAGAACATTTTCACCCGTTTTGGGACTCCAAGGGCAATCATTAGTGATGGGGGTACTCATTTTTGCAACCGGGCATTCGAGAAATTGTTGGCCAAATATGATGTGAAACACCGGGTGGCTACTCCATATCACCCGCAGACCAGCGGGCAAGTTGAGGTCTCCAACAAGGAGATAAAAGATGTATTGACAAAAATAGTGAACGCCACAAGAATCGACTGGTCCAGGAAGCTCGATGATGCATTATGGGCATATAGGACAGCATTCAAGACACCAATCGGTATGTCACCATACAAATTGGTATTTGGGAAAGCTTGTCATCTACCTGTGGAACTAGAGCACAAAGCATGGTGGGCACTGAAAAAATTAAATCTCAGCTGGGATAAAGCAGGAAAATCTAGAGTCACCGAGTTGCATGAGATGGAAGAATTCCGGTATCTGGCCTTCGAAAGAACAAGACTATACAAAGAGAGGATGAAGCGGCTTCATGAGCAGAATACCATATAGCGTAACTTCAAAACCGGGGACAAGGTACTTTTTTATAATTCAAGATTACGGTTGTTCCCGGGCAAACTAAAATCAAGGTGGTCAGGCCCTTTCCGAGTAATTGAGGCATTACAATCGGGAGCCGTGGAAATACAAACTATTGATGGCTCACGCACATTCAAAGTAAATGGACAGCGGTTGAAATTATATGTTGGCATGGATGACATCGATGAGAAGGTGGAACTTCGGTTAGAGAAACCTCAAAGGTCTAGCGAGCCTTGAAATGCGCTAAGTTGAGTCGTGTCGCGACGTTAAATCAGGCACGACGTGGGAGGCAACCACGAAATTGTTGCAAGTGTAACCATTATAGTTAGTCTATAAAACAAAAAGCTGCTGCTAGGCAAAAGAATCAGGGGGATTGTTCGCCCGCGGTCCATCCGCGACCACGGACGGACCGCGGAAAGACAGCCCCTCTGAACCTTCCGCTTCGCGGTCCATCCGCGACCGCGGACAGACCGCGGCTGACCGCGGTCAGACCTGACAGCGCGTAAAATTATGTAAAAAACGGTAAAAACTTTCCTCCCCCCTCTTTTTAATTAACCTAAAAAACCCCTCCCCTTATATCTCCCAAAATTCATCCGCCCCTTCCCCTTTCTCTCTCTAATCTCACTTTTCTCTCCTCCTTCTCTCTACTCTCTCTCCTCCAAATCTCCCATACTCCTCCATAATTTTTCTTCTTCATCTTCATCTTCTCCACATCCCCACCATCTACTAGTAAGTTTTTCTTCTTTTATCTTTCATTTTTTAGTTTTTCTCCTTAGTTTTTGTAGTATTAATTAGTTTAGATAATTTTAGTTTAACACACTTTAATTGTAGAAATTGTATAATACCTTGCTAGTATTTAGTAGAATATATAGATATTATTTTTGAGTGTATTACTAGTATAAATGTTGTATATTATGTTATGGGATGTTGGTATATTTGGAGTTGTTGGGTCTCCATTGTGTTTAATTGTGGTACTTATGTTGTTTTGGAGACCCAATGTGGTGGTTGATTTATTTGGTGATTGGGTTGGCCAAAGTTGGCAAAAATATGTTGTTTTATTTGGGTGTTGTATTTTTGGGGGAGATATTGCCTAAATTTGTGGTTGTTTGTTGTTGTGTAAAATTGGAGAGGGTGTATGTATAATTGGGTCATGTTGGAATGCCACAAGAAATAAGTGTGGGGTGCACTAGGTAACTTGGCGAAGTTGTTATAAAATTGGTCAATAGTAGGAGTTATGGTATGATAGCACTAAAGGAAATATTGTTGTAGTCCGCGGATTGTGAAGTCTGAGTAGCCAACTGATGTACTAACGTGATGGAAATTTTTGGTTGTTTTTTCGTGTGCAGGATTATGGCTCCTAAAAGATCCAGGAATGCAACAAGCTCGTCTAGGTGATCGACCTACGACGAGTATCGATTCGCAGGCGAGGAAGCGGAAGCGGACTTTCATGCCAAGGCTACTAAAGCTTGGCTACAGGAGATCGAAATCGATAGGATGGCTATTCGGGCTAAAAAGCCCGATATGTACGAGGAGATCCGACGCCGAGAGATGGAGTTCCTGTTCGATGAACTGACCCTCATCAACAAACTGCTAGTTAGGGAGTTCTACGCGAATGCACCCTACGGAATGTCCAGAGAAGTCTTCATCAGAGGTAAGTATGTCTGGGCTAAAGTACCTACTATTAGGAAGGCTCTTAGACTACCCGCTTTTTCTAGTGACGTGGACTTTTACCACGATAGTCCTGGTGTCACTTGGGACACCTTGATTGAGGCCTTATGTGTCAATGGTCATCCAGTCTGGATAACAAAATACACTGCGTTCTAACAGCTTCACCCATACTGCAAAGTGCTGGTTCACAATTATTTGTAACCGGTTTCTGCCCTCAAGCAACACAACAAATGTGAACTTTAATAGGGCATTGCTGACATGGTGCTTTGTCACCCAGCGGGATGTTGACATTGCCCGCATGATAGGTGACGAGATGGTGCTGAGGGGACCCCTCAAATCCAAGGGATTCTACTTCCCGTCTCTTGTCACTACTTTG
Source organism: Nicotiana noctiflora (assembly GCA_032618575.1). Classification (NCBI taxonomy): domain Eukaryota; kingdom Viridiplantae; phylum Streptophyta; class Magnoliopsida; order Solanales; family Solanaceae; genus Nicotiana; species Nicotiana noctiflora. Next base: position 12,054 of record JASVEL010009055.1, on the reverse strand, counting down.
TGCCTCGGCCACCGGACTCCGGTACTACCTACGGATGGTGAGCTTCCTTTAAAAACTCCATTCAAGGACTCTCACATCCGGGTGGGCAGAGATAATGACCCAATTGATCTAGATGCTGAGGATGACCCTGTGCCGGTTGTCCAGTCCCGGCATTCCACGGACTCCACTGGACCTTCTAGGCACGCTCATCATGGAGCGGGCATATCTAGGTCCGAGTCCACTAGACCTATGCTTAGGTCTATGGAGGAGGAGGTTGCCGATTTACGCACCTCAGTGGATGGTTTACACACGTGCATGGACGCAATGTCCCAAAGGCAAGCTAGGACTGAAAACAGGTTCATGGCATGGTTCAGAGCTTTGGGTCGAGCATGCAATGTCGACCCCGCCACCGTCTCCGACTCAGATTGAGTCACAAGTAAGTTTTCTCACCCTTATGTGCTTTACATTGATTATTATGCAATGAGGACATAACATGATTTTAAGTGTGGGGTGGGAAACTTATCTTTTATATGTTGTACATAGTAGTTGTAGTTGTAAATCATATTAGCTGGCTTGGCCCGATGATGGACACTTGGTGACGATTTCTTAAGGGTCTAAGTCGGAATAAAAGCACAAAAAAAATTTGAAAAATCCAAAAATATGAGTAGAGGACACTTCCTGATGACGGACTATTTGGACAAGTACTCTTGAGGGGAGTAGTCCATGTAGGAATTTTTCTTTTTTATATTTTCTTTTTCTAGGTAGTGTATCACCTCCCCCTTGGTTTTTCTTTTGACCACGGTTCTTTTCCAAGGGTTTTTCTTGAACCGGGTTTGGTAGATTTTTCTTTTTAGGATTAGAGGGCAAAGGTTAACATGTAACCCCAAGTATGCACTTTAGCAAAACTAAAATGAAGCTGAGAATGTATTTTCTAAGCTTGACTGTAGATTCTAGGATATGCCTTAAATTGCACAATACAGCTTGCTTGAACATTGATAAGACTCTGTAGATGAACCTGATTTTAAATGAGTTGCATGCTAAGTGTGTGTAAGTATTTACTTACATTCTATGTTGTACATGATACCTAGAACTTGCCCTATGTGTTTACAAAGCGAAATAGAAGTTGTTTGGTTGTAGAGATGATAGAGGCATTTCTTTGTGTAACCCCATAAATCAATAAGACATGAATTCAGCTGTACATAATATCATATTAACCCCTTTGAGCTTAAAGCCTATTCTTTGATAACCCTTGAATGTTCATGAAAAATCGAAATCATATATTGTTCTACTTTACCTCCTCGAAGAACTTGTGTTGTAATGAATATACAAAAGTCTAAGTGTGGGGTGAAGGGAAGTTGAAAAAGGAAAAATCAAGAATGAATGGTAAAAAATGGTGAAATGGCAAAATACTGTAAATGCTACAAGCTTTAAAAAAAATATCAATGTATATATGTAAAATAGAAAGGCCAGTTACACCAACAAAAGAAAATTGGGGATTGAAAGTAAATAAAGGTGAAGGAATGTTTTGGGGATACATAAGGAGAAAGCCAAAAAGGGAAGTTGTGAAAAAGAAAGAAAGTGCTTAGGGAGGTTAGCCACTATAACCAAAAGTATCCAACCCGTCCCTTATCCAACATTACAACCCTTAAAGACCTCTTGATCTGTGATTGAATAACTCAATTAGTGGAGTATTACACTAGGGGCAAACCTATGGCGTGTCTGTATGCATACGAATGTTCTTTGTTGAGAGTGAGTGAATTTTTCCTATTTCTATAAGCTCCATGTTCTAAATTATTTATGTGTGGGAACTTCTCTCAATAAATTGTGTGAGGGCATGTAACTCAGGAAGGAAAAGGTAAATTTGCAAGTCTGTGATAGTAACTAGAGTAAGCAATAATGTGTTGCCATTTGAGTTTACGGTTAGGTAAAGATTGTGCATGTCTTAGGCTAATCATGAAAGATAGCTTTTATCACATATTTTGGGGGAGACATTAAAAAAAATTGGCCTAGAGTGTGATTAAGGTTGCTCGAGGACGAGCAAAGGTTTAAGTGTGGGGTATTGATAATAGGTAAATTTGACTATAATTATGCGCTAAATAATCACGTTTTATTGTTGATTTGATATTATTTATGATGACAAAATGCTTTTATTAGTGTTTTTGGTGTGTTATAGGTACACATGAGCCATTGGAGACTAAAAGAGCAATTTTGGAGTCATAAGATGGTAAAAAGGCCAAGTGTAGAGCAAGAGTGAAGTTTGCATTAAAAAATAGGAAGAAAAATCCGCGACACTGTTCATCCGTGGTCCATCCGCGACCGCGGACGAACCGCGGTTGAAGAGGCTCGCGGAACCTCAACAGATTCAGAGGACTTGATTTTCCGCAGTCCATCCGCGACCGCAGACGGATCGCGGGCGACGCCGAATTTCTGAAGGATAAACTTGTCAATATGTAATTTTTGTAACCAAAACCCTCTATATAATTATAGGATTCGCCCAAGAGAGGCAAGTATTGTATTATTCATTACTTTTGCAAGAAAACTAGTAAGAGATAACTCCCTCAACATCTTTCTTTCTTTTACATTGAATCTTTGATTATGAATTCAATTATTATTCTTGTTTCTTTGATTATGAGTAGCTAATTCTTTATCTAAGGTTTTGATGGAACCTATTGAGTGATGAACTTCTAGGTTATGTGATTACAAATTGTTAGCTAGATTTCTATTTGTTCAACTTCGTTCTTGTTGTAGTTAATTGATAGAGCTCTCAATTAGCTGTGCCTATTTAGTGTGCATAACTTGGAAAAGAGTGCATATTTAGGTCTATTATTGAACAACACCACACCTAGATTATTGAAGGAATCTATAATTTTAGGCGTAAAGGTGGGATTAGGAATAACGAAGCCTTGGGTGCAATCTAAAGTGAACTATTCAAATTAAAGCTAGCTAGGGTAGCTCGGGAGAGTACACTAGTAAATTATTGTAGTTGCTCGGGAGAGAATTACGGTAAAAATAGCGTTCATGATTGATTGAATAATATTGACAATTTGTATGAGCATAAACAGAAGGGATTCCATCAATAGGGGAAATCAATACCTTAGTCTTTCTCTTCATTCTTTACACAACATTCAATTCTTTCTTTCAAGTCTTTAGTTTCTTGCAAAAGTTAGTTAGTAGAAAACATTCCACAAAAATATATTCAAAAGTTTGGGAAGTTGCTTCAGAAGTGTTATTGGGTTTTGGAAGTTGCAGTTGATAGGTTAATTCCCTGTGGGATCGACTCTGGACTTAATTGACCGGATTATATTGACAGCGACCGTTGTTTGGGCGTGAATCAACGCACAAAATCCAATCATAATACACTACCCAAGAATTGGTGTCACAATACTCACGAACTTCTAAGAATAATACACATAATCGTCCGAAGGGATGTAAACTGTTTATCTCGAATACATGAGATAACAGACTGAAAAGTAAAGATAGAGGAGACAACGGGTCATGCGGACGCCTGCAAGGCTACCTCGATGTCTCGGTGGTTGAAATATCAACAACTGTACTACTGCCGCTGCTGCTGTCCGTAACTTGTATCTGCGCAAAAAGAGTGCAGAGTGTAGCATCAGCACAACCGAACCCATGTGCTGGTAAGTGCCTGGCCTATCCCGGCGAAGTAATGACAAGGCTAGGACCAGACACCCACATAAACATATGCAGTTAAAGTATATATAGATATAGACAAATAGCAAGAAACAATATTGAATATTTATAGAAAAAGAACATGCTCTGGTACAACAGCAAAATATTATATCATAAAAATAATATGGACAATGGAAAATAAATTCACTTCCAAACTCAACTCATCCAATTACAGGAGTACAATCACGCTCTCCCACTTTTTTACTATCAATCTTCCTTTATTTATCAAAACAATACTTGATATATTACCGGCAATCGTGGCCAATATCAACAATCATTATCTGTTAGTAATGTGGCGTGCACCCCGACCCTTCCGAAAATTCACCGGCATCTATGGCCAATAACAGTGCATAATAGGTTACCGGCAACAATGGCCAATGCCAACCATCAATATCTATTAATAGTGCGGCACGCACCCCGACCCCTCCGATATGTCATCGGCGCTATGGCCAATAACAATAATCAATACAATATATTACCGACATTGAACCAATAATCTCTTTTAATAATATATATATATATATATATATATATATATATATATATATATATATATATATATATATATATATAGTATATACATACATAATATACTAGTGTACTAAATATATTACATTACACACTATATATACTACAGGTATAAAACTAATATTTCTGTAATTCGACAACATTTATATTACCGGTATAAAGGCAATAATTCTGTAATTCGACAACATTTATATTACCGGTATAAAACCAATAAATAATAATTAATCAATAATATATCTATATTATTGGTGTGAAACCAATAATCTTTAATCAACAATTTATGTATATTACCGGTGTGAAAGCAATAATTATTTCTTTCATATAGTCACAAAAGATTAATAGGAATTTAATCCATTTAAGACCCACGGTCATGCTCGACCCCCAACGTATAGATACTCGTCACATGTCTATACGTTGGACTCCACACATAACAATTAGCACATAAACTCAACTCATATTCCCTCAAGCTAGGATAGATCAAACACTTACCTCGAAAGTTTACGATCAATTCAATCCTTAGCAATGCCTTTTCCTTTCGAATTTGGCTCCAATTTAATCGTATCTATGCATAATTGATTTAATATCATCAATACTACTTAACAAACTAGTTTAAATGGCCAAATATAATTTTTACAACATTCTGTTCGGAATAGTGAAAATTGACTCCAGGCCCACATGGTCGAAACATGAGGTTCGAACCAAAATAAATTCACCCATCCTTCCACGAGTTCAAATATATAATTTGTTCTAAAATCGGACCTCAAATTGAGGTCAAAATCCCAATTTTTGTGAATACCTAAGTTCTACCCAAACCCCCATTTTACCCATGAAAACCCTTGAATTTAAGATGAAAACATGATAAAAGATGTTAAAGATTGAATAAATTGAGTAAAATTTGACCTACAAATGATTTGGAGAAGAGGGAGTTCGTGCAAAATCGCCAATGGGTATTTTGGGTTGTGAAAATATGAAAAATGAAGTTAAAATCGTCAAATTCTGGATTTACAGGTCTTTGTGTTTGCATTTGCAAACAGCGGTTTGCAATTGCGAACCCCGACCAAACCTGGGATTTGGGAAACAAGCTTCGCATTTGCGAAGCTATGCCAAAACTAGGAAGTTCGCATTTGTGAACAAAATCATCGCATTTGCGAATATGGGCTGCCCAAGGGACACTTTGTATTTGCGATGCTTTTCTTCGCATTTGCGAACTCTAGGCTAAAGGGGAGGTGTTGGCATTTGCAAATTTTTCTTCACATTTGCGAAGCCTGAGAGAATTGGGCAGGCATCGCATTTGCGATGTTTTCTTCGCATTTACGAAGCCTGCAGGTCAGGCATGACATCAACTTCCAAATATGAAAAAAATTGAACTCGTGGCCTATGCAAAACTCACCCGAGCCCTCGGATCTCCAAACAAAATATGTACATTGACTCAAAAACATCATACGAACTTGGTCGCATGATCAAATTGCCAAAATAACATCAAAATCAATGAATTGAGCCTTAAAACTCAAAAAATCTTTCAAATTTCATAAACTTCCAAATTTCTAATTTAAGGCTGATTCACGTCAAACTCTGTTTTCAACCAAATTTTATAAGAAGCGCTTAACCAGTATATATGACTTGTGCCGGGCATCAGAACCAAAATACGAGCCCGATACCATTACTTTTTGATCAAATTTCAGTTTCATTTTCCTTAAATATTTTCAAATAATAATTTAACAGAAAAATTCCTTTACCGGGGTTCTGGACCTCAGATTTCAATTCCGGGCATACGCTCGAATTCCATATTTTTCTACAAATTTTCCAATACCGTCAAATCACGGGTCCGGGTCCGTTTACCAAAAATGTTGACCAAAGTCAACCATATCAATATTAATATGAAAAATTTTCAAAATTTTCACATAACTCGTATATTTCAACATAAAAATTTTCGGCTTCGTGCTCGGACTGTGCACACAAATCGAGGCAACTATAAATGAGGTTTTCAAGGCCTAAGAAGCTCGAAATGATTGAGAAAATAAGTGATGACCCTTTGGGTCGTCACATCTTACTTATGTATCGGTTAGCCAAAGACCACTTGATATGGATATTCAATGTTAGCTTGCACGGTTGCTCGTTCTTCATTATTGGAGCGTATCCATGATCAGCAGTTTGATGATCCTCATTTGTGTGTTCTAAGAGACACGGTGCAACGTGGAGGAGCCAGGAAGGTGACTTCTGATGATGATGGTGCTTTGAGGTTATAGGGGCGAGTTTGTGTGCCCAATGTCGATAGGATTTGAGAGTTGATCTTAGTAGAGGCACATAGTTCTCGGTATTCTGTTCATCTTGGTACCGCAAAGATATATCAGGACTTACGGAAGTATTATTGGTGGTGCAGGATAAAGAAAGATATTGTTGCATATGTGGCTCGGTGTTTGAACTGTCAGCAGGTCAAGTATGAGCATCAAAGGCCTGGTGGTGTGTTTCAAAAGATTGAGCTTCCCGAGTGGAAGTGGGAGAAGATCACCATGGATTTCGTTACTGGGCTTTCGGTGACACGGAAGAAGTTTGATGCTATTTGTGTCATTGTTGATAGGTTGACCAAGTCAGCACATTTCATTCCTGTTGCACCCACTTATTCATCAGAGAGATTAGCTCAGATCTACACATGGGAGATTGTTTGCCTTTGTGGGGTGCCAGTATCTATCATTTTAGATTGGGGTACATAGTTCACCCCGTGCTTCTGGAGAGCGGTTCAGCAGGAGTTAGGTACCTAGGTTCAGTTGAGCATAGCGTTACATCCTCAGATGGATAGGCAATCCAAGAGGACTATTCAGATATTAGAGGATATGCTCCGAGTCTGTGTTATTGATTTTGGAGGCTCGTGGGACTAGTTTTTACCTTTAGCAGAGTTTTCCTACAACAAAAGATACCAGTCTGGCATTCAGATGGCTCCATATGAGGCGTTGTATGGTAGGGGATGTCGGTCTCTAGTGGGATGGTTTGAGCCGGGAGAGGCTCGGTTATTGGGTACAAATTTAGTCCAGGAGGCCTTGGATAAGGTGAAGATCATTCAGGATAGGCTTTGTTCGGCTCAGTCGTGGCAAAAGAGTTATGCGAATCACAAGGTTCCAGATGTAGCTTTCATGGTTGGTGAATGAGAATTGCTCTGTGAATTGCATATGAAGGGCGTGATGAGATTCGGGAAGAAGGGCAAGCTTAGCCCTAGGTACATTGGCCCATTTGAGATTCTTGACCGTGTGGGAGAGGTGCCCTACAGACTTTCCTTGCCACCTAGCTTATCAGCCGTGCATCCAGTGTTTCATGTGTCTATTCTTCGGAGGTATCAAGGCGATCCGACCCACGTGTTAGATTTCAGCACTGTCTAGTTGGACAAGGATATTTCTTACGAGGATGAGACGGTAGCTATTCTAGAACGGCAGGTTCGACAGTTGAGGTCGAAGAGCTTTGCTTCAGTGCATGTTCAGTAGAGAGGTCAGCCTCCTAAGGCATCGACCTGGGAGTCTGAGTCTGATATGCGGAGTCGTTATCCTCATCTATTTCCTAACTCATGTACTTCTTTCTTTTGTCCGTTCGAGGACGAACGGTTGTTTTAGAGGTGGAGAATGTGATGACCCAAAGGGTCATCACCGGATTTCTCCCTTTTTCTGCACTTCCGAGGCCTTGAAAACCTTAGTCGTAGTTGTCTCGATTTGCATGCTTAGTCTGGGCACGTAGCCGGAAAGTGTTTATGTTGAAATATGTGAATTATGTGAAAACTTTGAATAATTTTGATATTAATATGATTAAAGTTGACTTTGGTTAATGTTTTGGCTAAACGGACCCGAACCCGTGATTTGATGATCCTGGAGGGTCCGTAGAAAAATATGGGACTTTTGCATGTACCTGGAGTCGAAATCCGAGGTCTAGAACCCAAGTAAAAGAATTTTTCTGCAATTATTAAGGAAAATGAAAATGAAAATTCATTAAAAGGCTATGGCATCGGGCTCGTATTTTGGTTCCGACGCCCAGTACAAGTCTTAAATATATGTTAAGCGCTTTCTGTGGAGTTTGGTCGAAATCGGACGTCATTTGACGTATTTGGGACCTGAATATCTAAAGTTGGAAGTTTATAAAGTTTAAAATGAAAATGATGATTTTGAGGCTTGATTCTACGTATATGACGTTATTTTGGCGATTTGATCGCACGGATAAGTTTGGAGGCTGGTTTTGAGGTTGTGTGCATAATTGGGTTGGAGACCAGAGGGCTCGGGTGAGATTTGAATAGGCCGCGGGTTGCATTTTTGAACTTTGAAAAAAAATTGCAGATCAGGTCTGGTATTTTTGCATTTGCAAAAATTTCTCGCAAATGCGAGAGTCGCAATTGCGGATCCTCCATCGCAAATGCGAAAAGGGGAAATCCTTGCTTGGGTTGCAAATGCGACAAATTGTTCGCAAATGCAAGGGCCGCCCATTCGCAAATGTGATGCCCTTCTTCGCAAATGTGAAGTCTGTACGGAGACTCATTGTTCGCAAATCTGAACTATTCTTCGCATTTCCTGACATGGCAGGGTCGGGGTTCGCAATTACGAACCCTGTTTCGCAATTCTCTTACCTGAGGCTCAGTTATTTCATACTTAGACTAATTTTAAACCCATTTTCTTCATTCTTTCAATACACAAACTCCATAGGTGATTTTTAAAGCACAAACCTTCTTCTAAATCAATTGTAAGTCAACTTTTACTTAATTTCTTCAATCTTTAACATCGTTAACACATGTTTTTATCTTAAAATCATAGTTTTACATAGGTGAAATTGAGGTTTTTGGGTAAAACCTAGTTTTTCTTAAAATTGGGAATTTGGAACTCAATTTGAGGTCTGATTTCAAAATCAATCATAGATATGAACTCGTAGGGGAATGGGTAACCGGGTTTTGGTTCGAACCTCGGGTTTTGACCACGTGGGCCTGAGAGCATTTTGGGAATTTGGAGCAAGACTTTGGGAAATTCATCTTCATGCATTCAAATTGATTCAATTAGCATTTGTTAATACATTCAAGTAACTTGTGACTAGATTTGAGCGGTTTTGTGGTGAAGTCGAAGGATAAAGCTATACTAGAGGCTTGAGTTGAGTTTGGAGCATTTGAGGTAAGTGTTTGATCTAACTTTGGCTTGAGGGAATAGGATTAGAGTGCTATTACTTGTTATTTTCTAAATGATAAAGTATGGTGTATAGGCATGGTGACAAGTATCTATACACCGGTGTCTAGTATGACCGTGGATCTTTGTTGGTACTTGTTTTGGTATATTTTGGGACTCTTCCAAGCTAATTAATAATTTTTACATAATGTGAAGAATTTGAGGATTAATTATAAATTGTGAATTCTTTTGAGCTTTGGCTCAAACGATAAAAATACTATTGAGTAAGAAATGAAAGAATTGGAAAGAGATGTGATTAATCCCTTGCCGGGATGACTGGAGTATATTGATTATCTCCCTTGTCGAGACGTGAAAGTTATAGTTATTGCTCCTTTGCCGATAATTAGTTGTTTATTTGTGTTTTCCCTTGTCGGGGCATTTCTTATTATTGTTTATTTCCCTCACTCGTTTGGTTGTGATTGCTATTTGGTGAGGAATAGTGTGAATGCACGAAGGGTCATTCCATGCCATTCTTGATTATATTTGTAAGAAGGGTCATTCTATGTCTTGTTTGATTATTTAGGCACGAAGGGACATTCCGTGCTCTGATTTGATTATATTTGCACGAAGAATCATTCTGTGCCATGAAATGAGAGTTATGTGAGGAAAAGCACGAAGGGTGATGCCGTGCATTTTATTTGATTGCTTTGGGTGAGGATAAGAGTAAAAGCATGAAGATTGATGCCATAAAACTGTTGGATTTCCTGTTCTTTGTTAATTATTATTGTGCCCTATTTTTTATTTAAGTTGATGACTTTTATACCCAGATTGTACTCCCCCATTGTATGCTTCCTTCCCTTTTTAACTGTTTAGTTTTGGTATTATTTCCTTTTATTTCACACACACCACACACACACACACACACACACACACACACACACACACACACACACACACACACACACACATATATATATATATATATATATATATATATATATATATATATATATATATATATATATATATATATATATATATATATATTGGTAGTCATGTCTAGCCTCGTCACTACTTCGCCTGGGTTAGGCCAGGCACTTACCGACACATGAGGTCGGTCGTGCTGATGCTACACTTCTGTACTTCTTGCATAGATCACGGTACCGGAGCGGCGTTTGGACCATAGTAGTAGCACATTGAGTGGGAGTTGACTTCAGTCCAGGGACTATGAGGTAACCTACCTGGCGTTCGCAGGCCGGAGTCCCTTTCCATATTTTCTGTTTGTTTTTATTGTACTGAGACATGCACTGTGTATTTTTCTATTCAGACTTGTGTGTAGTATTCGTTAGTAGTTCGTGAGATGGCGACTCTAGTCTTGGGTAGTGAAATGTAAACTTCCGCATTTTTTGGGGGTTTTAGTTAATTATGTTATAAAAGACTTCTGCTTTTATGTAAAGGTTTATTATTGTTATTACTGTTGTGTTGTTATCCAAAAAGGTTTAAAGGTTTTGCTTGCCTAGCTCCAATAGTAGGCGCCATTACAACTCCCGATGGTGGAAAATCTGGGTGACAACAATTCTCTTAGACGGATCAATTACCCATGTGTCCAAGTCTTTGCTAGCCAATGGTTACCTTGCTCTTTGACCTTGTGTTGTATGGAATAGTTACCAGTTTAAGAACCACAAACCAACCACCTTTTTGCTATGAAGATGAAGTAATCACGTTAGCGTTATGGAATTTAACATAATATAATCTCACTTTATTTGCAATGCACCTAGCTATAGTTATCGGTTCTAAAATGACTTCGAGAGTACGAAGGTCAGTTTGCATAATTCCAATTTGTTCATTTCAATCCTCTAATTCTTTGTTTTTCTAGCACTTGCTTGCTCATTTTCCTTACTTTTTTTCTAATTGTCACTCTTTTCTTTCCTCTCGTTTCTCACATCCCATGATTTCTTCTCCTTTTTTTCTTTTCTTTTCTTTTTTTTTTAATTTTATTTTCCCCTTTTTTCTTTTAATAAAATAAAATAAAATAATGATTCGATCAAACTATCTGTAGGTTGCCTACGTATCATGATGCCGCATGAATTAGATCTTTGCGTAGTTCCGGAATATCAGAAATAAAGTAAACAGACTAACGTTCTCATTTTCTTTCTTTTCCTTTACCTTAACGACTACTCTAATGAGAAAAGGAAAATAAAAGAAGCAAAACCCCCTTTTTGTTGAATTTTGTAGAGTTAATGGTCTATATCATATTCTAAACTCAAGCTTAATAAGCATACATTTTTGCTTTTTCTTTTTGAAACAAACACTCTATAGGAAATTATTAAGGAAAAAGCCCTACAAGATAAAATGATACGACCCTAGTTTACCCTCCATGAACATGTCGTGATGACACCTAGTTCCTACGATTAGGTAAGCCTAACAATACGGAAATTTAGCAACTTAACTTGCAAAATAAATATTTTAAATCTAAACATATTTAAATAATAAATACAAATAAGGCCACTAGACCTAAACAACTAAAAAGAGATGCAGAAGTCTACAACTCAATCCCAAAACCCGAAGGTTCACGGGAACCACAGGCTAACAGAAACATAGTACACTGCTCTAACTTCAGAATATATAAACAACTGGGAGAAAAGGGATAAATTAAATACTAAAGCTGGAACAGAATAGAGACTCATGGTCTTTGGATGCGGCAGATATACCTCAAAGGCTCTGTGTCTCCCCTCGC
>JASVEL010009054.1:0-130917 GCA_032618575.1 Nicotiana noctiflora | reverse complement strand
GAATCTCGAAGCCATTGTTTTATTTTTCCAACAACTGCTGGGGGTGATACCAAGCTCAAAGGTTACCCCATCGTGTCGTCCGGCCTTTCTCGAAACTATTCTGCTCGGAGCTGGTATTTTCCCGAAATCTTGTGTTGCTTTCTACCCTTATCCTCTGAGTCTTTGCTTTCAAGAAAATTTTCGCAACAGGAGAAAATTTTCTGCCCCAGTTTGATAAATTTCTGGATGGTATGCTTTTCCGCCAACGAACCCTCTTTTCCTGCTTTAAATCAAAGAAAAATTGTTAGTTTCAAAACGCGGTGAGTGGTCGTGCCACTCTTGTTGGGGCCATTCTCTTTCTCTTTCAGCTGCTTGGCCTCTCTCGAATTTTGAGGATGACGTTGACGCTTGCTGGGGACGATGCTCTTTCCACGAACGAACGAACTCTCATCTTTCCTTTTATTCCACTCTTTGGTTTGATCCGACCTTTTTTAGCCGGTGATCTGTTGCGCGAAATCATCTTTCGGACATGCCACATGTGTCCATCATACTCCATAATTCTTGCGAACCTTCCACTCGGCCTGTCATCCCAATCTTACTATCGTAACGACTTCTGTCTTATTGCCTCGTTCCACGCCTATTCACTTTCAATATACTTGCTTTGGGAGACTTGGTAGTAAGCTTTGAAAAATCAATTTTCGAAAATGAAAGAAAAGAAAAGAATACTGACCGCAAATGACACAAGAAGAGAACAACTTTTCTGAACCCAAAAAATAGGAAAACTTATCTGAATGGGTGCCTGATCCAATGGTTATGCCGCGCCTTTGAGATTAAACTACCCAGTCTATTCATGTCAATCACTTTCTGATGCCGCGTTCTGCTAGAGGTAAACGGATGTCCAAACCTTGTCTCATGCAGACATCTTGCAACCATCTCGTCCTGCCACCTCACAGTGCCCTTCAAAGGGTTTTCACTAATGAGATTCTCTCATTTCTCTCTATCTCCCGTCGCCTTAAGGTGGCCGTAAAGGTTTTCACCGTAAGACTCTCTCATTTTATTTCTCTCAACTTCCTTCGCCTTAAGGTGCCCTCGAGGGTTTTCACCGTTAAGACTCTCTCATTTACGTTTTCTTTCCCTGCGGCGGGGTATCACCCCTGAGATTCCTTCTAGAGCGTTATCCCCTTTCGGCTTGTGCATCCCGGATTCAATCGAGGGTCGGGATGTCACTCTTGGCTTTTGTTCACATGACTTGGCACTTCTCAAATACTGATCGAGAGGTCTTTCTGGTTCTTAATATGGTTTATGCGCGTGAGGCTGAAGAAAGGGGTTTAGCCTCAACGGTTAGCTTATTACAACTTTCGGAATCCACACTATATTTCCAACGAAACAATGACTTCTGCCCCAGTTTTGTTGCTTGGGGGATTTTTTGATTTTTATTTTATTATGACCGAGCCGTGTGGCGCCTACGTATCCTTCTTGAGGAATCAGGTCGAACGTAGTTCACTTTTTCTTGTATATATATTTTTTTTTTTCGTTTCTTTTTCTATTCTGTTACACATCTTCCTTGATGATTCCGAAAGAGGGTATATGAAAGAATAATTAAGGCTCAAATGGGGAAACAAAGGTTAAAGTGTTTGGGTAGTAGAAGAATTGCCTCTGTCATTTCATTCTCCGAAAAATGCCAAATGCACACAAACGAAACCAAACGTTGACAAATGTATTAAAGAATTACACATAATATCTCTTGACTGCATCGGAATTGATAGCCATATCGGTGCATCTTCCCTCAACATCAGTTAGACATAGAGCGCCGTTGGATAATACTCTAGTCACCACAAATGGTCCCTGCCAATTTGGAGCGAACTTGCCTTTCGCTTCGGCCTGATGTGGTAGAACTCTCTTCAACACATGCTGTCCCACTTCAAATCTCCTGGGACGTACCTTCTTGTTATATGCTCTCGCCATTCTCTTTTGATACAATTGGCCGTGACATACTGCTGTCAATCTCTTTTCATCGATCAAGCTCAATTGCTCTAATCGGGTTTTGACCCACTCGTCGTCATCAATCTCGGCTTCGGCGACAATTCGGAGGGATGGGATTTCAACTTCTGCTGGTATTACCTGCTTCGGTCCCGTACACCAACAAGTAAGGAGTTGCACCTACCGAAGTCCGGACGGTAGTGCGATAACCCAACATCGCAAATGGTAACTTTTCATGCCACTGCCTAGACCCTTCTACCATCTTCCTCAATATCTTCTTTATATTCTTGTTTGCGGCCTCGACCGCACCATTTGCTTTTGGGCGATACGGTGTGGAATTTCGATGTGTAATCTTGAACTGTTGACATACTTCTTTCATCAATCCACTGTTAAGATTGGCACCGTTATCCGTGATGATTATCTTTGGAATTCCAAACCTACAGATGATGTGGGAGTGTACGAAATCCACCACCGCCTTTTTGGTCACCGATTTGAATGTTTTGGCCTCCACCCACTTGGTAAAATAATCGATCGTCACCAGGATGAACCTATGACCATTGGAAGCCGAAGGCTCAATAGGCCCAATAACATCCATACCCCATGCAACAAACGGCCATGGTGCTGACATTGTATGCAATTCAGTCGGCGGAGAATGAATCAAATCTCCGTGTATCTGACACTGATGGCATGTTCGCACGAAACTTATACAATCACGCTCCATCGTGAGCCAGTAATATCCTGCTCGAAGAATCTTCTTTGCCAATACGTATCCGCTCATGTGTGGTCCACAAACTCCCGAGTGTATATCTGTCATCACTGTTGTGGCTTGACTTGCATCTATACATCTCAATAATCCCAAATCCGGGGTTCTTTTGTACGGCACCCCTCCACTGAGGAAAAATCCGTTTGCCAATCGCCGGATAGCCCTCTTCTGATCTCCGGTTGCCTGCTCCGGGTATATTCCCAACCTGAGGTACTCTTTGACATCATGAAACCATGGCTCACCATCCATCTCTTCTTCAATCACATTACAATAAGCATGCTGATTCCGGATCTGGATATGTAATGGATCGACACGAACCTTGTCCGGGTGGTGTAGCATTGACGCTAAAGTAGCCAACGCGTCGGCAACCTCATTATGCATCCTTGGGATGTGTCTGAATTCTACTGATCGAAAGCGCTTGGTCAGATCATGCAAGCACCGACGATACGGGATAAGCTTTAAATCTCTGGTTTCCCATTCTCCCTGAATCTGATGTACCAGAAGGTCCGAGTCTCCCAAGACCAAGACGTCCTGTACATCCATGTCCACCGCTAATCGCAACCCCAAGATACATGCCTCGTACTCGGCCATATTATTGGTACAATGAAAACGCAGTTGAGCAGTAACAGGATAATGATGTCCTGTTTCAGATATGAGCACGACCCCTACTCCGACTCCTTTTGCGTTCGCCGCTCCGTCGAAGAAGAGCTTCCATCCTGGATCCTTGGTTAGTTCTAACCCCTCAATTTGCAATACTTCTTCGTCCGGAAAATACGTCCTCAAAGGTTCGTATTCGTCATCAACGGGATTTTCAGCTAAGTGATCGGCCGGGGCTTGAGCTTTCATAGCCGTCCTTGTCACGTATATGATGTCGAATTCCGTGAGTAATATTTGCCATTTTGCTAACCTCCCTGTAGGCATGGGTTTCGGAAAATATACTTCAACGGATCCAAACGCGAAATGAGGTAAGTGGTGTAAGAAGACAAGTAGTGTTTCGGCTTTTGGGCTACCCAAGTCGGGGCGCAACATGTCTTTTCTAGATGAGTGTACTTGACCTCGTGGATCGTGAACTTCTTGCGAGGTAGTAAATGGCCCGTTCCTTCCGCCGGTAAGATCATGCGCCCGATGCGCGACGAAACGAATTCTCCAAGACGCGTCGGATAAAGAATCGGGGGTCTACCCTCGGGCGGAACTAGTACGGGTGGATTTGACGGATACCGCTTTGATCCGGTCAAACGCTTCCCGACATTCCGCCGTCCATTCTATCGCCGCGTCTTTTTTCAATAGACGGAATATGGGTTCACGAGTTGCCGTGAGCTGGGCAATAAACCTACGATGTAATTCAACCTTCCCAACGGACTCATTACCTCTGTTTTATTCTTCGGCGGGGGTAACTCCCTGAATGGACTTGATTTTGGATGGGTCCAACTCAATGCCCCGTCGGTTGACGATGAATCCTAGCAGCTTTCCTGATGGAACTCCGAATGCGCATTTGGCCGGATTGAGCTTGATGTCGTACCTTCGAAGTCTTTGAAAGAACTTCCTGAGGTCGGCAACATGGTCTTCTTGACGTCGGGATTTTACGATCACATCATCCACGTACACTTCAATTTCCTTGTGTATCATGTCATGGAATACCGTAGTCATCGCCCTCATGTATGTTGCCCCTGCATTCTTCAAACCAAACGGCATCACTCGGTAGCAATAAGTCCCCCACGGTGTGATAAAAGCCGTCTTTTCTGCGTCCTCTTCATCCATCAAAATCTGATGATATCCCGCATAACAATCCACAAAGGATCCGATTTCGCGTCCGGCGCAATTATCAATCAGGATATGGATATTGGGAAGCGGGAAATTATCCTTAGGACTTGCCTTGTTGAGATTGCGATAGTCCACGCATACCCTGATCTTTCCGTCTTTCTTTGGCACCGGTACTACGTTAGCCAACCATTCAGGGTATCGAGTGACACGAATGACTTTCGCCTGCAGCTGCTTGGTTACCTCCTCCTTAATCTTCACACTCATCTCCGTCTTGAATTTCCGCAGTTTTTGCTTGACGGGAGGATATGCCGGATCAGTGGGTAATCTATGAACCACTAGATCAGTGTTGAGTCCTGGCATGTCGTCGTATGACCATGCGAAAATATCTTTAAACTCCATGAGTGTTTTGATCAATTCTGCTCTCAGATTGGGTTCAATATGGACACTTATCCGGGTTTCTTTGACGTCATCCGCATTCCCTAGACTAACGGCCTCAGTATCATTTAAATTCGGTTTGGGTTTTTCCTCGAAGTGACTTAATTCTTCACCGATTTCTTCTACGGCTTCATCATCGCCGTACTATGACTCACTCTCGTCACTTCTTATTTCATGCGTTATTATTTCCAAACCCGATTGACTTTCTAGACTGGGTTGATTAATCTTTAAGCACGCCATATCATTAAGATCAGTTGAAAGAAGGCTGTTCAGAAAAGTAAAAAGAAGGAAAAATAAACAAAATTAGACACGAAGGGAACCAAATTTTCATTAAGGAGAATGGTACAAGGGAAAACAAACTGCAAACTCAAATCAAAAACGAACTAAAAACAAACTGGATTTTACTCTGGGGACAAACCCCCAACACAAAATTTCGAAAGAAAAACAATCCAAGACAAACTACCAAGACTCCTTCCGGACGGGGAGAGGAGTAGCCTTCCAGTTATTCAGTTTTGCCTTTGGTCCCACAAATTGTATCTCGGCATGACTAGATCCTTCACCGTCCTCGAGCATACATACATCTGTGAATAGGTCCTCGAACTTCCTGAAGAACTCTTCGTCTGGCCTGATTGTAGGACCGGGAATCTTTGTCGTTGGATATCCTCTTGCTCCGGACATGGCAAAAGATTGGGAAAGGCGTGGAACAGGCTTTGGGAGCACCCATGTCTTCTGCTTACTCCTTTTTGCTCGCCGGATGTCCTCTGATGTTGGCTGGAATCCCAAGCCGAAGGTTCCCAAGTTTTCGACCACCGATACCGGTTGTATGATTCCTTGCAGAGATGCACCTAAACCTTTACCGGGTATGAAACCATGTCGCAACATTTCATGAGCCACCATGACATCTGCAGTAATTGTCCTGTCATCGGGAATGCATTCCCCTTCTGGAACTCGGTCGGCGGACACCACATCGCAGACCTGGTATACCCACGGCCCAACATCTTCTTCTGTTTCAACAAAGGGGATGATGGTGCCTGATTGTAGACCGTTTTCTCCATGGACGACGATCTCTTGTTGGTCCCACTCAAACTTGACGAGTTGGTGTAAGCTGGATGGAACTGCTCTTGCGGCATGGATCCATGGTCGCCCTATCAGGAGGTTATATGACACCACCATGTCCAGCACCTGGAATTCCATGGTGAACTCTACTGGCCCAATCGTCAAGATCAACACTATGTCCCCGACCGATGCCTTGCCTCCCCCATCGAACCCTCGAACACATATGCTGTTCTTGCGTATCCTGCCGATGTCTACTTTCAATTTGTCCAGTGTAGAGAGAGGACAAATGTTAGCGCTGGACCCATTATCGACAAGGACTTTGGTAACCACCGACTCCTCACACTTTACCGTAAGGTATAAAGCCTTGTTGTGCTCGGTGCCTTCTTCGGGCAATTCATCATCGGTGAAAGTGATCCGATTTGCTTCGAAGATCCTATTGGTGATCTTCTCCAGATGACTCACGGAGATTTTATCCGGTACATGTGCCTCATTCAGGACTTTCATCAAAGCTTGCCGGTGTTCCTCCGAATGTATCAGCAAGGATAGCAATGATATTTGCGCCGGAGTCTTCTTCAACTGCTCTAAGACAGAGTAGTCATGCAGCTTCATCTTTTTGAGGAATTCTTCTGCCTCTTCATCGGTTACCGGCTTTTTCAATGCTGCCGGAGTGGTCTTCCTCAATTCCGCAGGGGCAAAACATCTCCCCGAGCGGGTCAACCCTTGTGCTTCGCGGACTTCCTCTTTCACTTCCTTTCCTTTGTAGGTCGTTGTGATCCGAGCATAATTCCATGGAACAGCTCGGCTATCAGTTATTGGCAACTGTATTGCCGGCTGGATGATGAAAGGATCCATTCGAACGCCTGCTACTGTCAAAATGGGCTTGATTGCTGCCCCTGGTACAATTATCTTTGCTTCCCCCGGCCTCGCCGGTACTTCGTTCACACTTTTTTCCGCTTCTGACCCTCCTGGTACGTCCTTCTTGCAAATGGATGGCTCATCAAAGCTCGGCCCCTTTCTCATTCCTACCCGACCAGATTTGATCATCATTACCATCTGAGGGGCTTTCTCCTTTCCTTCTTCCACCCGAACCAACTCGATCATGTTGGTCTCGTGATGAGTTGGAAGCGGGTTCTGGTTGATGTTGGGCTCTGTTGGAGTCTGGACCTCAATCCTGCGAGTGTCGATGAGCTCCTGAATGGCCGTTTTCAACCTCCAACATTTTTTCGTGTCGTGTCCTGGACATCCTGAGCAATATGCACAATTTACTGAGTGGTCCAGGTTCTTCGGAAGAGGGTTTGGCAGCTTAGCTTCAACCGGATTCAGCAACCCTACTTGCTTTAACCGGTGGAACAGACTGGTGTAAGATTCCCCCAAGGGAGTGAAGTTTTTCGGCCTTGGCGCCCTATCGCCCCTGAATGCCTGGTTTGGACGAAAACTCGCGCCCGAGGGGTTTCTGTAAGCTCTTGGGGGTGGATGATTGTTCTGCGGGTTTGGTGCACGCCACGGTGCACGGACGGGAGGTGCAGAATAGGACTGTGCGTGGTGGACAGTAAAATTGGGATCAGGTGCGGGATAGTAATGTTGCGGGTGGTTATATGGGTTGTAGGAGTAATTTTGGTGGTGAGGCTGGGGCGGGCTATATTGGGGTGCGGGGCCTCTATTTCTGAACCATGCCCCGGACTCGACGGCCGCAACTTCCTCTCTCCTCTTTTCCCCAGTACTCCTCCAGTACCACTTTGGATAGCCTGAGTGGTGGCTTTCAGTGCTGAGTAACTCATGATCTTGTTGGCCTTCAAACCTTCCTCGATCATACCCCCCATTTTTATCACCTCGGTGAATGATTTGCCTACGGACGTTACCAGATGTCCGAAGTAGGTGGGCTCTAATGTCTGCAAGAAGTAGTCCACCATCTCGCTCTCTCTCATCGGCGGATCTACCCTGGCCGCCTGTTCCCTCCATCGGAAACCAAATTCCCTGAAGCTTTCAGCAGGCTTCTTCTCTAATTTTAACAATGATAGGCGGTCGGGGATTATCTCAAGATTGTATTGGAACTGGCCGATAAAAGCTTGAGCCAAATCATCCCACGTAAACCATCTACTGGGATCCTGTCTAGTGTACCACTCCAGCGCAGATCCTCCCAGACTCTGGCCGAAGTAAGCTATCAGGAGCTCGTCCCGTCCTCCGGCCCCTCTCATTTTACTGCAAAACCCTCGCAGGTGGGCCACCGGGTCACCATGCCCCTCGTATAGGTCGAATTTGGGCATTTTAAACCCTTGCTGGCAACTGGACGTCCGGAAATGGACACGGATCCTTATAGGCGACGCTGACCTGGTTGCCCAAACCGTGCATGTTCCTGAAGGACTGCTCCAGGCTTTTAACTTTTCTGACAACTTCCTCGTGTTCCGAACTTTGGAAGTGCTTTTCGGTTCTGCCGGATTATCCCAGTGAGGTGTATGTGATTGTGGTTCAGGAGCCCTGAAAGTAGGCTCTGGAGGATAGTAAGAGTTGTCATGGATGTGAACATATGGCTCGCTGGCCGGCCTTTGCAGAGGAGCGGGTGGAGGTGCCACAAAAACAGGGGTGGCTGGAGGAGGATTTGGTTTGGTTGGTGGAATGTGGGTGGCATATGGGTTTTCCCCCTGAAAGTACGGATAGATCGGGGCGCTTGTCGAAGGATCGATGGGCGGATGTTCCGGAGCTGAGGCGAGAGTAGGGCGGTTAGGTGAAGACTGTTCCCTGGCCCAGGCCAGGTGCATCTCTGTTATCTGTTGTTTTAACCGGTCTACCTCTTCTTTCATGATTTGTAGCTCGGATTTTTCTTCCTCGAGACTCTTGCCGGAACTCGACATGCTTACTGTAACTGGTCCTTTGGATCTAGTACGGTAGGGATGGCTGGCCAGGATATTCTGTCAAACCAACTGCTAAACTTTCTGGAATACGCAACAAACTTGTTAGTTCACCGAGTTTGACAGATATGTTATAGCACGTTGGATGCAATGCACCTAACCAAATAGCCCTTTCTACATGTACTCTTAACATGCGTCATTCCGGCCCTTTTTCTTTTTCTTTTCTTTTTCTTCTTTTTTTTTCTTTTTCGACTATCTTTGCAAGCCTTATTGTTATTTAACCTTTGGATTCTTTTCCTTTCTTTTTAGTGGTGGTCGAATCTTATGTGGATTGCCTACGTATCACGACCCCGCGTGAATCAGACCGAGCGTAGTTCTGGTAACAGGATTGTGGCAAAATTCGGTAGCTTTCATATCAAATAAAACCTTAAAGTTACAAAACGGATCTTACAACATAAAAGGAATGCTTGACTCGAAAACGTAAAATAACATGCCAACTGGCTTGACCCAATATTTAGAAAATACATTTTTAATCAAAGGTCTACTGCTCTAAAATTCCTAGGGGCCCGCGAGGCATCATTCGGCCTTGCCGCGGGCATGGGTGTGAGGTCCTTGGGTAGTCCCCTTAATTCTTCCATGATCCGATGAACATAACCCATAATTGAGGCGAAGAGGTCGGCGCGGGGCATTCGTTCGCAAGCTAGGCACTTCATGGTGACATAGTGCCCGATTTCTCCAATTCTGTCCTTGATCATGTCCCTTTCTCCGAGTAGCCGCTCTATCTGCTGGTTTTTCGCCCCCAATCTTCGAGCGTTGTTGGTGACTTGGTCTAGGAGCCTGTCTATTTGTTCCTGCAGTCGAGCCATCAAGTTGTGGCAACGGTCAAGGTCTGCTCTGGCATCTTGGGCTTGCTTAAAAACCCGCTCTCTGAGGACAACATTTGCTTCCCTTAAACTGGTGACGATATCAGGTGTAATCCTCTTCCACCCGTTGTAGGTGAAGTGCATGTTGATGTGCCTCCTTTCTCCAGCTAGCTCGGATCCTCGCTATTTGGGCCTTAGACTCTTCCAATTCTCTTTGGACATCGGCAACCTGGCTTTTCAAACCCTTTATCAATTTTTCGTCTGCTCGACTCCTCAACTGTCTGTCAGCATCCCTTTTCATTTGCTGGATTTGAGCTCTCAGAAAGTCATTTTCTTGTGCCAACTTCTTTTTATCTCCTTCGTTGGCGGCGGCTTGCACATCCCTTTCAAATTGAAGATCTTGGACCCGTTGCTCTATCTTGCCAATCCTGGTTCTGTAAACCTCTTCCTTAGCCAACCAGTCCCATTGGTCTTGGGACGCTTCAGCAAATTCCCTGAGGTGAGGTCTTTTGGCTGGTCTTTCCCCCGACGTTTCTCCTTTGTACCAAGTAAGATATCTAGGTACAACCTCTCCTCTAGCTCGATCATGCACACAAGTGTTTGCCTCTAGATATTGGCATTTGCTCCAGATCTGGCGGACCCTCGCTTCCGGGAATTGACCGTCGGGACCGATTTCAATAACATGGGTACTCAGGTCTTCTTCTTTGGGTACTATCTGGCACCTCCCGAGCTGTCTCAACACCCGATGGGGCGCATAAGGTTGAATACTTTTAAGTCCCATTAAGAGAAAGGGGGACCTAGCTGCTGGCATGTACACGATTCTGTCTATCTGCAACCAACCCAACGTCCATTGTATTTGGCTTGCGTTGAGAGCCTGAAAGTATGCCCTCCATGCCAATGTTCCTTCAAGCAAGACGACCCTATCAATCCTTGTATAGAATTCGCTTATGCAAGTTTTCTCAACCAGACCATATCTCAAGAATTGGGTGCGGCGACACAGGTGCTCGATCATCCACATTTGTAGCAGTAAATTACAGCCTTCGAAAAAATCTCCCCCGGCTTTGCAGATTGTGAGGGCTCGATATATGTCTGATAGTATCATAGGAGCAAGAGTACTTTCGCTTTGGTCAAGCAAAGTACTGACGACTCCGGCTAACTTTATATCAATGTTCCCGTCTTTCCTCGGGAATACCACGAGTCCTAAAAAGGCTATCATGAAAGCAACTCGTCTGTGCTCCTCCCATTTCGGGCGATTACCCTTGCTGCATAATTTGTTTTCTGGGTCGTCGAAACCTCCCGCATGACCGTACCTTTGATAGATGAAGTTCAAAGTACAAAACCCTCGTGCTAGATCCGGGTTACGTACCGTCCTGGCCGTCTTCAGTGAGTCTAAAAACCGGTGTACGGCGACAACCCTGGGGGCGATTAGATATTGATGCCCCAATGGTATATCAGTGTTTCCAATGTATCCGGTCATTTCCTCAACAGTTGGGGTGAGCTCGAAGTCCGAGAAGTGAAAGACATTGTGCGCGGAGTCCCAATATGTGACTAAGGCTCTTATGATGTCCCCCCGGGGTTTTATTTCAAGCAGACCCGTGAGACCTTTCAAATACTTTTTAACCTCATCCTGTCCTCCTTGGCCTAGATCACTCCACCATAGCCGTATTTGTACCGGGATTTTAGTCATGAGTGAAAAGGGTTCATTTTGAATCGTGCTCATCCTGCACATTTATTTAAAGAAAACGATCATTTTGGCTGGCAATAATTTTTTCAAAATTTACAGATTTTGGTATTTACTTTTTGAAAAATGGCAAGTTGGACCCGACGGGGGTTGCCTACGTATCTCACCTCCGGTGAGAATCAAACTCGCGTAGTTCGGTCCGTCAAGACAAACTATTTCTTTTATTGACCGACAAAAACACACTTTGTTAAAAATACATTTTCCTTTATTGACCGACAAAGAAAACACATTTTGTTAAAAAAAAAAACACATTTTCTTTTATTGGCCGACAAAGAAAACACATTTTATTAAGAAACACATTTTCTTTTATTGACCGACGAAAAAAAATACATTTTGTTAAGAAACCCATTGTCGTCAAAGTCAACCTTCCGTTGTCTCTTATTAACAAACTATTGATTCTGTTGGTAAGACCCATTTTTGTATTTTCTGAAAATATCTATTTGCCCACACTGTTTCCTTTTGTTTTTTTTTCGTTTCTTAAAAGCCGGTCAGCATGCAAGTTTGAATAGATGCTTGAAACAAACATGGCATAGCAGGATGGTCTTTTATTTCAGGTTGCCTGTCCTAGACGGACCCAACCCCTGTGTTGAGTCCCCTAAGTCAAATGCAGCGTGATGCAAATAAGCGTTTCCTACTAGGGATCCGGCATGAAGTCACGTTATTCTACGTTTAAAAACCTGGGTATGTGTTCTAGACTGTGTACCCGAGCGGACAACTCGAGTTGAGGAAGGAGCTCCTTTCCGGGAACCAAAAGGCCAACCAGCTTAGAAACTTTCCGAGCCTCTTCATTATTTCGGGTATGACACTAACAGAATAGGGAGTCTCAACCAGTGAGCACATCCCCGGGGGTGAGAAGTGAAGGGTTTGCGGCACAGTTTTATATACAGTTCACGTAATATCAAAGCGGTAAACACATAACAGTTTGTATGTACAGTGCAGCTAGTATCAAAGCGGTAGACATGTAGTACATTGATTAAACATGTGGTAAAATCAGATATAGACAAAACAACAATTTAACTGAGCTCGAATTCTTAGACCCTGAACCGAAGTTCAGAGGTCACTGTCCCCAGCAGAGTCGCCAGAGCTGTCACACCTCCTTTTTACACACCCGCGAGGGCGCGAGGAGTTTTTTCCAATTAAAGGACAATCGAGACGGGATCAATTTATTAAATTCAGAGTCGCCACTTGGAAAAATAATGGTGTTCCAAGTCACCGGTTTAATCCCGAACCGAGGAAATTTATGACTCTGTAATACAGTCTGCGAAACTAGAAATCTGGATAAGGAATTCTGTTAACCCGGGAGAAGGTGTTAGGCACTCCCGGATTCCGTGGTTTTAGCACGGTCGCTCAATTGCAATTTTTGTTTCTATCCGATTCTTTTATATATTTTAACTATGTGCTTTTAATGCTCCGCTCTTATTTTTAGAAGAATTGCGACGTTACGAAAACACATTTCGAGCCGCACCGTAACCAGTACGCCTGCGACTCTAATGTATTTCAGTTTCGCCGAGAGTAAGATTTGGGTCACATAAATGCACACCCGTATTCAGGAAAGTAATTTTATTTCAAGTCGTGCCTAAAGAGTCTATCGTCTATTTACTTTGGGAAAAGGACCGTGAAATTCACTAGACGGTCCTTCCAAGTCTAAGTTTTCATGACAATTATTCGAGGGCCCCACAATGGTGTATTTTGGCGAGGCTCGTCTCGTTTATTTTAAAAGGACAATCCTAAAGTGACTACATTTTTCTACTAAGTTCGTCTCTAAATAAAAGAGAAAAGGTCCTAATTTATTGCATGTTTATAAGCCCGGACCTCTTATTAGTTATTAAATCAATGTGAACGGAAATTGCACTCGAGCTTGCATAAGGAAAATTGTTTTATGCCTTATTCTACAAGCGAATAATACTAAATCTAAAATTATAAATAGCATACGAATTTGACAAAATATCAGAACAAACTAACCATTCTCTAATTAATTTAAACCGACAGTATTAGATGAATTGAGCCGATGGAGTTAACTATGTGTGATACAAAAGTCATTTTTGAACTTCATGCTAACGTTCATCACTAACATTAGTTACTAATTTTATTCAAATTGCTATTTAAAGCGATGTTATTTACTCGAAGTAACCTAGTAAATTCCGAACTAGATACATCAAACTAACATTTTTGATTGATTATTTTTCCACATAATCCATTGTCTTATACGCAGTGAGGGTGTTGTGGTCTCGAAATAAAGGCGAAGCCCATAATCGCTTTTGTTCTAACTAATAGAGCCTATCACATACAAAACTCTTCATGGCCTAACTCATGGATTACTTATTGTATCTTGCAAAAAACCTAGCTGTAAATTATCTTCCTTAATAACAATTGAACCTCTGTTTTTTCATTCTCATAATAGAAGTATACTAAACCTTCAAATGAATGCTCACTCTATTATATTAACAATCGTTAAACCAAAGTTACTAACTCTTTGATTGTTAGCTGCATACTACTAACCATAAGAATCTATTACTAACATGAAACAGAACCAAAATTATCTAAAGTTCTGAAAACTCATTAGCGTTACAGTCCAAACCCACTGTTAAAAATAACAAGAAACTAATTACACATTCATCCGGACTTAACTCAAATCACTATGATACTTTAAAGTACGAACTTCATAACATATTTCTTAAATTGATATCAGTTTGCAAATGAAAACAGTGAAGCTGAAAGAGATCCACAAAAGGAGGAATCATCACTTCAATTTACTCCCGTAAAGCATGAGTTTATAAATGTGTACCTGGAAATTGTCAAAGATGAAAGGCTACGGTATCAGCTAGGCAGTAATAGCAACAACAGCAGCAGTGATCCAACGACAACAACACACCACAACAAAACAGCGAGAAAAACACAACAAAGACAGCCGCAACTGTGTGCAGCAGCCGCGGGCAGCAACAGTACGCAGCAGCCGCGAAGAACACAGCAGCAACAGTAGGCAGCAAGATGGCAGCAACAGTGTGCAATAGCCGAAACAAACACAGCAGCAACAACAAAACACCACAGCAAACAAACAAGCGAAACAAACACAACAACGAAAGCCGCAACAGTGTGCAGCAGCCGCGGGCAGCAATTGTGTGCAGCAGCCGTGAAGAACACAGCAGCAACAGTAGGCAGCAACGATGAAGAACACAGCAGCAACAACAACCCGAGAACAAAAGCAACCAACCGACCACTATGCAACAGTATACACAGTGTGTATGTGTATGTGTAGGAATATCTCTGTCTATGTCTTTCTTCTGGATCCTACTCTCGAATTAAATCCCTCTTTATAGCTCAAAAGACCCCTCCCCCTAAATGACTTCTTGATTTAAGTTAAATGGTTCCCCATGCTTACTTGTTTGGTTCCCCACTAACACTTGTCTTTTCCTTAATTAATTCAAAAGTTATGGGCAACATATTTAATTACTTCTTTTAACATCTTCCAAGGCCACTATGTCTTGTTCCTCACTAAGTATTAAACAATACCCCTTTTTAATGTTATTAGTGCTTAGTGGATAAAATACTTTAACATAAATAATTCTTTAAGTTTTCAATTTCCATATTACCCCTACTTCTCAAGACTTATTACATTCCTAATTTCTGTATTTTACTCCTATTTTAACACATTTTCAGATTTGTATTTAACAAATAGCCACAATTAAGTGACTATTGCTCAATTAACCCATTAACCCTTCCAACTACTTTAAATTCAGATTAATTCACTAATTAAAATCATCTTTCATCAATAGCCAACCTTAAGCAGTCTTACAAATATAGCCACTTATGATTAATTATCCGATTAACAAGACTCGAGGGAACAATTGATAGATGGTGAGTCTTATTACTCGAGCTAACTAGTCGCAATTGATTCTACTTAGTAAGAACACCTTAGGTTGCTACGAATCGTATGATTTCAACTATTGACTTAATGTGAGTCTCAACCAGTCTAAGGGACGAAATCACTAATCGAGCTTTAATCATTAACTACAGCTATAACCAATACATCCTAAATGTTATTCAATCATCGAATCCACTAATCAATCAATTAATCCACTTGAACTTTCAAAAACAGAATCAAACAGGTTCAAATATTTCCCGTTATCAATGGGTCAACTAACCAAGACTTGACAAATTAGAAGAGCCAACAGAATTCAGAAAGAGGGCCATTTCCCCGACAAATAACAGAAACTAACAATTTAACAGATTCACAAAATATTCGCAATGCATTTAGTAGACTAATCAAATCGCAGAATACTTATTCGACCTAATATCAACAGAAAAAACTAATTAATACTAGTAAGTGAACCTAATTAATCTATTATCAAAATCAGAAGCATTTAACTCTAACAAAGATTAATACCAAATTAACCAAAACAAATCCAATAACCAACTAGTAATTCCCAACAATCAAAAATATGAAACATGAAACAATAAGTAATTCAAAATCAGAAATCGGAAATCAACAAATATGGTTATAATAGAAACTAACAATTATTCAATTAATTAGCAGAAACTAACATATCCTAGTAAAAATCAAAACCAGTCGTAAATCTAACAATCATCGATTCGGCGAGAACCAAACACGGACAATTATTAACAATAAACAAGAAACAGATTCAAAACTGAAACATCATATTAACAGATTCTAAAAAATGACGGAAAGAGACGAGGATCACTTAGTATCAGAACAACGGGACCAAATGAACACTATAAACATACTGAACGAAAAGAAATTGAATTCATATGCAAGATTGATAGGCAACGAAGAGAAAAGAACCAAAGGATATTTGAAACAAAAGTAACAGCACGCAATTACTGAAGTAATCGTAATTTGTACAAAACACATTGACACCACCTATACGAAACCAAAGCATCGACAAATTCAGAAAACGATCAGTCAGGGTTCTATGGTACCTATTTGTTCTCACCAATACTCTTTAACATTTTACAAATTATTCTCCATTAATAGTATCAATTAAAAACAATTCGATCGTCTAAAGTTCACAAGAATATTCTAATATGGACAAACGGATTACTTTAAAGAGGAAACGAACACATGAAGAAAGTCTAATAAGAATCTAACAACTTAAAACTGACACGAACATGCCGAAACACTTATGAAAATTGCGAGAGAATCGTTACTGATTTTCGGACTATCATATAAACAATACGACTCCTTAATTCTGTAATAACGAGCAAAACAGGAGAAAACCAAACAAACAAATCAAGCATATGTACTGATTTCAGATCCAAAATATCAAACAAATTTAAATATGGACAGAAATGAAATTAAACCAGCTGACCGGATTGGAAAAACGGCAAACACGAACAGAAACGGGTCTGGACTGTCGCTAGTGGTTGTCGCTGGTGGTTGTCGCTGGTGGTTGTCGCTGGTGGTTCAACGACGAACGCGAGGATCGGGACTGGTGTTGAAACAAGACGAACTGAGGGCCGCTAGGTTGACCAGCAACGGAAAGAAATGATGACGACCGATGAGACATTGCAACAAGCATCGTTTGGTTGCTGTTTGACGACGAGATTCACCATTTCTTGGTGGAGTTCCGGCGGTGAGAACGGTTAGAATGGAAGCGACTGTTGAGAGATGGAGGAAGGGGACGATGCCGTGCTTGTGGTCGTTGGAAGGTGAGCAGCGGCGGCAGGTGGTTTCCGATGGGCTTGATGGTGAAACTGGCGAGGAGGCTGCAAGGGTGGTCGGCGGCTGAGATGGTGAGAGAAGAGAGGCAAAGGTCTTTAATTTTAGGGTTAGGGGAATGACAAAAATGAGAAAATGAGAGGGTGGGTCATTTGGCTTATGAGCCGGCCGGGTCGGGTTGGGCGTGGGTATGGGTAGAAAGTTAAATGGTTTGGGCTTTTGGACACTTGGCCTGGTCCGAATTGCTCTTCATTTTCATTTCCTAATTCTAAAACTAAACTTTAAATTATATTACAAAAATACAATCCTAAATTAATTCTTGACCAAAATATTAATTAACTCTATGTAATAATTATCACAAATAATTAAACATCACATGAAACGAAAAATCACACAATTGACATTAAATATTAAAAAAATGTGAAATATACTATTTCGTGAGTTTCATTCTTCATTTTGTAAATCCTAGCGGTAGAGTTAAATCCTATGAATGCAAATGCGATATTTTTTTGGTATTTTCTTATTTTAACAAATAAACATGCGCACACAAACGCGAACAATAATAGAAAATAACCCAAAATCCACAATAATTGCCAACAACACAAAACTCTTTTATTTTGAATTTTTTTTTTGGGAGTAATTCTCATATAGGGCAAAAATCACGTGCTCATAGCTATTAAGCAAATATGTAAGACCTACTCTGATACCAATTGAAAGTACAAGACGCGGGCGGGGGGTTGACTAATTTTCTTTCTAGTTGATTGAATTCTTGATGCGAGATAGATATAAACAAGGTACATAAATAAATAGTAGGAAGTAAATGACAAGCGATGTTTTGTTCTGGTTCGGATTCAATGTGCAACCTACTTCCAGTCTCCTTGGGTTACAGGGGAATTCTCTTTCAAGAAATCTTTGATATAGGTATATTGGTGTTGTTATACACCAACATCTTCTTCACGATGTTAATTTTTTTTTTGCTTCTGATACAATGCCTTACCATTGATTCTGTTCTCTCTTTCTTCTCGCCATGGCTACACAGTAAATCTAGAATAGACTATAATGCTTATTTGAAGTAGAATAAAAAGATTGATGGTGGTTCGATCAAAGTATATTCTTCTATTGTATCTCTTGTTGTATATATGTAATTTGAATACCCTCGATATGACAGATCATTAGATGATGGGCAACCAAGGGAATTGATCCTTAGAATCAATCACGATTGATTTTTTCCAAGAATAAAAGAGTAGCTTTCTATTCTTTGTTTGTTGTTTCCTTGATTGGCGTGATAGATTATTCTCTGCAAGTCGTTGCTTCCTTGATAAACATGATTGATTATCCTCCGTAAATCTTCCATGCAGGTAAATTGCAATGCCTTCCATAAATAACTGGAATCAAATATTTGTTCTCCTTGATGTTCATAATCCTGGCATGATTGGTTCCTTAATCCTTGCTTCTAGATCTTTGATAGAATCTTAATTTCTTCTTTATTCGTATTCTTCCACTTTACTTCTTGACTTTCTTATTTGAAATTGTTTTCCTATAATTAGTGTTTTAAAAGGCTTTTATGGGACTCGCCCCGGGGCGGGCACTATTAAAATACCTTGAGACTCTTATGTGTGGGGCTTAGTTATGTGAGGTTTACGCTCCCAAGCTCCCGACCGTGCGCCCTAAACACATCTAATGCTCAGCGTTGGGAACTAGAAATCGCGGGTCGGTCAATTGCATTAGGTAAGAGATGCAGGACCTGTCTTAACCGCAAGTGCATTCGCTATTCGATTTCATCCTAAATCCCACCAAATTTTGATTCCAAAGTGTGTATACTTTTAAGTGACAAGGGGGTGACAAAGAGTATACTAACGCAAATCATGTGTTGAATTCATTAATTTACATCGTTGACTCTTAAAATTCTTTAAATGAATAAATAAAGTTCTTTTTATCTATAGGAATGTAAAAATTGTAAATAACTCAATAACGAACCATAATATTGCATACTCCCTTCGGTCCATAATAAGTGTCTCTTTTACTTTTTAATTTTGGTCCAAAATAAGTGTCTGGTTAGGTAATCAAGAAAAAATTCAATTTATTTTTACTATTTTACCCTTATGTGCAGAAGAGCAATAAATGCCACTATAATCATGTGCCCAATATTTAATAAGGGTAGTTTAGTCATACTAGGTAATTTTGTATAGGATTTAGTATTTTCTTAGAGCATGCTAAAAATAAAAGAGACACTTATTATGGACCGGAGGGAGTATTTTCTAACTGACAACATCGTGAGGGTGAATATCATTTGAATATTTCTTTTAAAAATAGATAATCAAACTTCATATCTTACTTGATAAATCTTTATGTCTTCGTTCTGTGTCCCTCAAAATTATCATACATTTCTTATATTACTATTTAAATATATTTTTATATTTACTCATGGAGGAGTAATATTTTAAATTACAGTGTTGATAAAATTTATTCAATATTTACTTTTAAGGAGGTAAAATATGCAGTTTGATAATATATTTTTAAGAAATTATAATTTTTATTTGCTTGAAAGTTAGGAGGTTATAATTAATTTATATTTCATAGTAACTTTAACAATATTGTATTATTTATACTTGTAAGACATGCTAAATATATTATTTCATATGAGTTTCTTTAATTCTTTTTAGTTTTTTGAACTTTTAATATATCTTTTATTTTTTTATGGAGTTATAATGCTATTCATAATTTTAAAACATTAAAGATCCGTGGGGCTTACGCCTTGTGTCTCGAGGCTTTTGCCTCGCCCCGTATTAAGTAAAACGCCCGCCTCATGCCTTCGCTTTTTAAAACACTGTCTGTAATAAAAGTAAGTTATTTTCTTTATCATTAGAACATATATAACCGCTTTTATGCTATATAGGCTCCATTAATATTCAGTTTGAACCCTTGTTTGCCATTTTTATGACGCCATCAATTTCACGTTGAAGTTTTTTTTTTTTTTTCCTCTATAGTTTTAATCAATGTTCAGTTTGAACCCGCCCCTCCCATGAGGAATTGAGGATGCCTAAGATATGAATTGGCTTTTTATGGATAAGTTCGAGCCATTATTAGCAAGCAATAAACTTCACCTTATTGGGTGGACATTGGACAATAGACACAGCTTATTTCTTTTATTTGAGATTATTTGCAAACGAGAAACTACTAGGGAAGTTATTTGCATTTGCAACTAATCAAACAACCAGATTATATTAAATGCATTTAGAATCTTATAGAGTTGTCGCTTTCCTAAAATAGACAAGAAAATACATTTTGAGCAACAATGTCCAACGAGTCTGACTTTCTTTATAAAGAGAAAATAATTGTTTGATTTTATTTACTGTTTCATATTGACTTAATACCAATATCATTTTCACAAGTGAAACAATTAAATTCATGATATGCTTAAAGCTACTAAGCCCAAATTATTGATTAGCACACTAATGACATTGGGAAAATATAACTACTACATAGATAATTAGAACTAATTATATAAATCTTTTGAAATTCACTCCAGTTAAAAGAGCCACACCCTATACTATTTTAAATTAGAGAGTATTTCTCATTTTAAACTCTACTTTGAACAAGAGTGGCAAACTAGCCATGGGAACTTGCCGATAGCCATGAAAATTCATGGCTTCAAGCAATTAGAGGAGAAGAAAAAGTTGGAAAAAAAATGGATTAACCATTTTTGAGAAACTAAAGCGTTCAAGGAAAGTGGAAATACACATTTTTGTCTACGAAGAATGTAATCCCTCCGTTTCAAATTATACGAACCTATTTTATTTTTAGTCCATGCTAAAAAAAATAATATTTTTTCCTATTTGAAAATAATTTACATATATGCAATGATTTATAGCCAATCAAAATATATATACTTCATTTACACTATAAATTTAAAAATCTTCTCTCTTTTCTTAAACTCTATGTCCGGTTCACATAAATTAAAACAATGGGAGTATTTAATAAGTACACATTTAAAGGAGTTTATGTCCTCAATAACTATTCTCGGATTTCAACTGTCTAATAAAGAAAATTATTGTACAAATTTAGGGGCTGCCTATGTATTTAGCCACCAATCTTTTATTGAACAGTACAATATATAAAAATTATTCAACTACGTACATTGAACCAGGTACAAAAATGATTACAACATGGCACGCAAACAAAGGTAACAAGAAAGGTTAAAAACAGAGAATTGCACAAATTCTTGGGTAATCTTAATAGCAGGAGACCTATGTTTAGGTACATAGTATGGTCGTTTTCTTTGTCTCTACTCACCTCATGATCGTTAGCAACACTCTCCTTTTTCGCCACCTTACTTTCCTTTTTTTTCAAACGTTGCCAACACACAGAGTGACAGTGACACTCCCCCCACCCCACCCCCATACCCCAACTCCAACTCCCACAAAAACCAGAATATACTTTGCTCTGTTCTGGAAAAAGCAAAATCCTTTCCCTTTTCTTTCATCCCTTCAAATTTTCCATCATTTATTTTGTCCCACTGTTGCAATAATAGGTATGGTTTTCTTTCAAGAACTCCTCTTCACTTTAGGACTCTCGTTGGTTTTTTATGTCATAATTATCAAGCTGCATCCGCATAGTTTCATGCAAGTTAGATACTATAGTTGGAGTCTTCAGTCTGGCGTCACAGCTGCTGCCACGTCGTCTAGGTCAAAAAATGACGCTAGTAAGAAAAGTGCTTGCTATATCAAGGACTTAACAAGAACGAATGATCAGAAAAGCAAAGAATTGAGAGTCAAAAAAGTTGTCGAGGAAAATCCTATGGAGGATGTTGGCATATTTGGAACTGCAGTATTAGAAGAAAAGATGGAGAAAAATGAACAAAAAGTGTCAAAGGAAGAAGGTGACACATACGTTAAACAAAATGTCGGTGGTGATGACAACGGGGTGAAAGAGAAAGTAAGTGACAAAAGTTGTTATGTGGCCCCTAAATTTCGGGAATTTGAAATTGGGTCCCTGTATTATGTTGATCCAGAGGAACTTGAATTTCAAGAAATTGAGAACAGCCCAAGTGAGGGAGCTGGAAATTTAGAGGGTGAAAACAGGAAAAAGGCTGATGTATTATTGGAGGAAGATGAAAAGGGGTTATTAGAAGATTGGGAAGGTATAGAGAGAACAGATTTGGAAAAGCAATTCGGTGCAGCTGTGGTTTTTGTGGATTCCAAAAAGAATGATGAAGTTCTTCACAATGAGTTGAAGATGCAGCTTTATGGGCTTCACAAAATTGCCACTGAGGGGCCGTGTTATGAACGGCAGCCATTAATGCCGTTCAAGCTTTCAGCTCGTGCAAAATGGTACTCTAATTTTTTCTTATTTATGATTCTAAATATCACCATATATAATAAGCTTAAACGTGTTATGTTATAGTTTAAGCACCGGGAATCATTGTTATTTATCTATATTGCTGTAAATAAATAAAACAGTAATCTTTCTAAAAAATAAAATAGAAAGTTAGTATAAACAATTCTGAAAAATAATATTCGAACTTCAAAATAATTTTTGAAACATTGAAGGAACAAATCGAGCTTACTGAATAGACAGTGTGTCCTTAAGAAAATTATTCCCCTCAAGTACCCGAGGTTATGAAATATATCCACCCAGGATAGAACGATTTAACTCACCGGAGTGTTCGTACCAAAAACGTCAATGATCAGCGAACCACTCGATGACAGCAAAACATACTGGAATTTTAGTGCAGAAGAACAAGATAATCAGAAAATTTCGTAAGTAAATATTGTGGGATTTAAAGGTCTATTTATAACTAACTTGGCGATGTTTCTGAAGAGGTTTGCAACCTTTCGGAATAGTCATGACTGCTGGAACATGTGCGACCCTCGAAGAGGTTTGCAATCTTTCAAAACAGTCATGGCTGTTGGAACAGGTGTGACTTTCTGAAGAGGTTTGCAACCTTTCAGAATAGTCATGGCTGTTGAACGGATGTGATACTGTTTTAGAACAGCCATGCCTGTTGGAAATTTTTGCAGGAAATTTAAAACGAATTTAAATTAATCCGGGAAAGAAAAACAGGTTAGATCGGACCGCATCGCGGGTCATTCCTCCATTTCTTTTCCCACCATTTTCCATTCACACCTCTTTTGTTATTATTTATTAAATAACAAACCCAATAATCATAGCTATTTCTTCGTTCAGAAATGGAAAAGAAAAAAAGTAAATGGAATGAGCTTTGCGGGGACAAGTAGTTTGGATGTGTTAATTGAGCATTTAGTTCATCACGGATGCATGGGAGAATGACCAATACAAACGGACTAGGCTCAGCTTCTTTTCTTAATAATAATATAGGAGTACATAATAATAAAAGTAGTTTTGTAGTAACTTTTAAGGTAAATTTAATTACTTTAATGTGATAAATAATAGGTTCATAGTGGATAAGATAGTTTTTAAGATAGTAACTTTTACTGGGTAGTTATTGTTGTATAGTGGATAACATAGTTTTTAAGTTGTTGAACTAATTGTCATATATTGCCATGAACCTCCACTCAGTTGTGGGAGTTCAATTTCTGAAGTGTGAAAAGATCCCAAATACACAATTGTTATCTTGTAAACATAGGTCCTATTTACCTCCTTTTGCTATGTCTGATCTCCTGGAAATCATCTAGATTGCCTCCTGATGCTTACATTTTAAGACTTTACAGGAAATATAAGATCCACAAGAAATTTTGAAAGATTGATTTTTTTTTTGCTATTTTCTCAGTGCTCCCGTGAATTTGAGAATCAGAAATTTCAAGCATAATCTGCATCTATATGTTCTTTCTATGCCTTGTCTTGTCCCATGCCGTTAAATGCTGAATAATCAGTAGACAGAACCAGTGACGGACGCAGGATTTGTGCAAGCGCGTTCAATCTTAGAAGTACATAACTTTAGTCGTAAAATAGTTGTTGTCAAGTGGGTTTAAATAAAATATTTATACAAAATTTACGCTGCTTTAATCGTAATTTATACTATTTTTTTGGTGAAGCACATTCAGTTGAACCCACTTGCCGCCACCACGTGCGTCCACAACTGGAGAGAACACTTAGCTTTTTCACTTCTGTTTTTCCTACGGAGAAGCTACAACTGAAATTCTATCACATTAGGACCTCGGGCATCATATCTTAGGACCAATTGGCACCAACGAAAAAGAAAAGTTGGAACTATGGAACTGAAACTTCCAATCTAATTCCACACAAATTGCATATGTCTGAATGCCTTTACTTGCATATATAGATCTCAAAATCATGCATAGAAATGTTAATCTTGAGGCCTAAAATGTTGTATTCTCAAAATTTTGGTATCCAATGCTGCAGCATTAAACGAACAGCATAATACACATCGTTCTTTAGGAAAAACTTGAGGTATACTTGTCGAAATTTTCCAGATTTCAGACCCTTTGGCAACAGGCTATGTATGTTATGTTTTGAATTTAACAGTTTGTTATATATGCTGTTCAGGAGCTCTTGGCACAGGCTAGGAGATATGAGTAGGGAGAAGGCTATGGAAAAATATGTAGCCCTTCTCTCGGATAGAGTTGCAGAATGGAAGATAGATAAGACTGATGTAAGAATCACTGAATCTTTTTTATATATACAGCTCCCTCTTTCTGACGTTTTTACAAATTTTCTCAATGATTAGTTGGTAGAGTGTAGCACTAACTTATTTCTTAAAACTGAACAAATTTCCTCTAAAAGTTCTGTTCTCTCGCTGATAAATTGGTGGCAGGTTAACTATGAACTGATTTCTCGAGACATTGAAACATCCCAGGATAGACAGCGCTTCTGCGCACAAGTTTCTCGATTAAGATGAAAGGTACCTTTCTCCAAATTATTGCCATGAAATAAACCACATTGAAGACTTTCTTTCTGAATTGCATCAACTTGATATGCTTATAACCCCATCAAAAGTTGTAAAGCTGTGTGATTATGTCCAGTTGAGTTTCATACTGTCTTTCTCTTGTAGAACAAAGCTGTTTTGGTTAAATTACTTAACAGACTCATGAAGAAGGATTCAGATGCCAATGCACTTTTCTTTTTCCTAGATGGTTGTCCTTGCTTTAATTTTATATCATGAAGAGTTTTCTGTGTGACTCCTAAGTTAATTGAGCATGGGAATTCAAAACTTTGCTCCACACAAACCCAACTCAAAAATGATTAAATTTGTGAGAATATTTGTTTAGTTACCAGGCTCAATGTCTTAGCCTACAATATTTCACAGTTCATAAACATGTCGACTATTATGTGCTTTGATGTCTTCAGCTTTGGATCTTCCAAATCATTCCCGCAGGAGATCCGGACCCATTTTTTTCTGATCCTTCGAGAAAAAGATTCATCCTCTTCATAAAAAATAGGAGGTAGAACCAATAAAGATTTCTTTTTCGATTCATCCCCGGCCTCATTCAAGAATTGTTTTTGATCCAATCCGCAGGAATCAATAGAAAAGGCAAATCCTTTATGATACACCATCCAGCTCGGTTATTGATAGAGTGAATAGATCTGCCATTTCGTAAAATCTCTCTTCCGATCCAAAATCGTAGTGTAACGTGTATATATCCTCCCCCGTTCCGGTCATGGAATAGATGAAATAAATCAAAAAATAGATTTTTGTTCAAGAATGAAATCTTATTGGAACTGTCCATATCCGGTTCAAACACTTACTCGAGATGTCACTTATCAGATTCCATTGTGGAAGACACAATTCTTTCTTCTTTTGATTTCTAGTTTGGATTTCATTTTTGTGTTGCTCTTTTGTTCTTCAGAATTATAATATGGTTAGGTTCATAGCTTGGATTGAATCATAGAAATGCTAATGCTTGAAGAGCAGCATATTAAGTCGCATTCTTGTTGTGGTAGCTCTCCATTAAAGAGTTTTTCTATTTTCTCTATGCAGCTTTCCAGACCGGACCAATGTCACTTCAGTTATTTGCATGAGAGTCGACATGCAAAGTTTATAGTAATGTTCCAGTTCTGTAAATTAAACTGGTCATATGATTGTCTTGTCAACTTCTCTTCTCTGTATTCAAGTAGGTAGTATATATAGAGAGAGAGACGTCTTGGGGGGGGGGGGGAACTGAGTAGTAGAGCTACAATTGGTGCCTCGATCATGGATACATGTAAGGTAAAGGCAGGTTGAAATAGTGCACTGAAAACACCAAGTAAGTTGTTGATTCTTTTTAGCCACCGAGTGTAAATGTATACTTTCCTCAGTAATCTATCCCTTTTGCTAGCTGTATTCAGTTTGCTCATACGTATGTCTTGAAAATTCTGGCTCCACTACTGTGTCTTGCTGGGCAGCAGTCCTATCGTGCTGATGTTATTTGATTTATTGAGAACTAGAAAATGCATGGAACTCTCTCACAAAGTAACATCAATAGACCCTGGTTTGGGTTCCTGTTCTGGATCCGCCACCGCTCTCTCATGCTGGTTTAAGTTGTCTTCGTTATGATTGCACGCAACTGTCTGTTATGGTTGCAAGTGAGAAAATATTAGTGTCTTTAATTTGCTATGGTTGCATTTGTGAGAAAATAACAGTGTCGCACTTGTGAGAATTTCTTCCTAGCTATCCTAAGTCCACATATTTTACATGGATTTGCCAATAGCCAGGAAATAGTGCCATTGAACAGACTTTTTGGCCTCTTTTATTTATTAAAAGTAAAATGGGAGGAATTGTGTTAGTGAAACTGGATCTGGAAACTGAGGAAGCTCCGCGAACAGGTTAATGATCTAGTACATTGCCTTCTTATGGGGAAAGGGAAGGGAAAGGGAAAATGCAAAACCAGATGGCTGCCTTAAACGTCAAAATGGCTGTTGGACTGTTTGTTACTTGGTGCTTGACTAATTAGACACAAAGAACTTTTCACGTTCCTTTAATAAAAGAGAAAAGGTCTAAATTTATCCTTCTATTTAGTATATTGTTCACTTCTACATTTCGTTATATTATCGAGTTACATTTACCCTTTTTGTTAACCAAACTTTTTAAAATACACTTTACCTTAGCGGAAAGCCACCAGATTAAAAAAGTGATTTTTTTCTGATAACCCATTACCAACCTGTTAAATTCATCATATAAAAATAAAGGACCTAGATTTTTAGATGTCTTTACTCAGTTTATTCATTTAGAGAGAGACCGAGAATGATGGTGACAGTATGATTAGCAAGAACTAATACTTTTGGTTCTTAGTTGTTTATGGTGGCAGTAGGATGTCATAATATCACTTTTGGTTGTTTTTTTTTTTTTTTTTGCTTATAATATATCCCTTTGTCTAATTTAATGCACAATTGACAGTTGGTTTGTATGTTGGTAACAAGTAATATGTCCTTTAATTGTGTTTGATTAATACATGAAGTTAGTGTACTTATGTTGTTAGTTTACTTTCCAGCTTGTTGGTATACTTTCTTTTATGGTAAAATGGCCTTCAGGCCACCTAAACTTTTACCCAATTGTTAACCCGGTAAATAAAATTAGAAGTTTTTCATTTGAACATTTAAATTTGACAGAATGAATATTAATAAATCACTTTGACCATAGATCATGCTTACGTGGCAATAACACAGCTGAATTGGCCCAATTACATGCAATTCACGCTTGTATAGCACGTGATTCCTTTTTCCTCTCCCCATGTTAGTATTTACCCTCCACCTCCCCCAATT
The DNA here is from genome assembly GCA_032618575.1 of Nicotiana noctiflora. Lineage (NCBI taxonomy): Eukaryota > Viridiplantae > Streptophyta > Magnoliopsida > Solanales > Solanaceae > Nicotiana > Nicotiana noctiflora. Next base: position 103,139 of record JASVEL010009054.1, on the reverse strand, counting down.
CCCCTATAATTTCTCATCTTCTTCATTTTCTGTCTTAGATTTTCTCTTATGATGAAAATCTTGCGCAACTTTTTTGATTTATTGGGATTATGATTTTGATTGGTCTTAGTGGTTAAACGTCAAAAAGTATCACGGATGATTTTGATGAGTGTTGTTTTCTGCGGTGGATTAATTGTTCTTCTCTTAGTTGCATATAGTTGATCTGAATTTTGGAATTTTAAGAAATGAATATTTATCAGAGTTTTCATACATCTCGTACAACTCCTCTAATTCTCCATCCCTTTCCTTTAGCTCCTCCACGATCCTGACATGTATGGTTAAAAGAAATTGATCACGCCCAACTTTATCTTATAAAAAGGACAAAACGGTTGTTGCGAATATATTTCGGTTAACAAATCCGGAGTCGGATCCCTTAGGGAATTAACCTATCAAACACAACTATTGGACTCACACCAATTCACGTATTCAATCTTCACAAATATTTAAGTAATAAATTGGATATTTACTAACTAAATAATACATAATAAAAATGCAATAAATAAGAACTAACTACGAACGGGTTGTAGATAAGAATTGAAATGATCTAAGGTTTTAATTTCCCCTATTGTCGGAATCCTTTCCGCTACGTTTTTTATAATCATAAGTCTACTCAATCAATCATGAGCGATCTAACTGTCGTAACTCTCTCCCTAGTAATTACCACAATACACTAGATATGATCTCCTGAATTACGCTAGCTGGCCTTAAGTACAGCTCACTTAGATCTCACCAAAGTTTTGTTATCCCTAATCTCACCTTTAAACTATTCATATTGATCCCTCATATACGTTAGTAGTGATGTTGTTCAATAACTACCTAAATATGCACTCTCTCTCAACCAATACATACTAAATAGGAACATTTGATTGAGGGCACTTCAATCATCAATAATAAGCATATAGTTGAACAAATAGAGAGAATACATAACAAATCTATATTAACGTAACAAGAAAATGATCCTCCAATAGGTTCCATTAAAATTCTAGATTAGGAGTTTAGCTACCTATACTCATACTAACAATATCCAAAGTAATTTGTATGATTAAACAAAGTAAGGATAAAGGGATGTAGAAATCGATAATTCTAACTCCCAAGTAGTGTTCCACGAGCTATCCTTGCCTCAGGTTGCAAAAATCCTTAAAAGTGACATATTTTAGGTCTATTTATATGTTTTGGACAAGACCTAAACGTGTAGGTCACATCCTAGTCAAGCCGGAAAATGAATTAAGTCTTCAAAACTCGGAGTGGACCTGGCCCCAGGCCTGGCGTCACCAGCCTAATGCCTAGTTAACCTGGCTCCAGCCTGGCGTCGCTAGCCTGACTCCTAGTTCTGCTTAGCCTTTGTATTGCGTCTCCAGCCTAACATTAGATTCAAGCATGTCCTTTGCGTTGAATCGTTAGCCTAATGCCAGCTTCAAGCCCGGCGTCGCTAGGTTCTCTCATTCACTGCTCCCACACACGTTTTTGACTTGTAGGTCTCCTTTTCTTTTACATTCATCTCCAATTCACCTATACGTAAAATGAATCCTATTACACGCAAATAAGGTGTACTTTATCGTTAAGGGTATAAAAATGAAAGGTGAATAATGTGCTAAACTATGAATTATAGTCACACATAAATACCCTTTCACTTAACCATTGCTCATCTTCGAGCAATCAAACTACACTCATAGACACAACCTATTAAGCAATTTCCTTAATTTATTATATCAAGAATCTTTAAAATAGTTTAAGCACAAATGTGTGACATCCTCGCCTCAAGATTTGACTAACAAATACCATGCGCTTTTCACGATCACTTACTTACTCTAACATGGAAGTCAACAACATTACCTTTCATTTTTACATCATGTGCCCTCGCCCAATCAAAGAGTTAAGTTCCACACACAATGAATTTTAGATATGCAGGCATATCCAAAATCACCTAACGAAGCAACTGCAATTGTCGAAATTCCATTCCGACTCCCGGATCAAAATCTCACCTATCGATCGGATTTCCAAAAATTCCAAACTTCGGCATTTCAAGCCTAATTGAGCTACAGACCTCTAAAATACATTCCGTACGCGCTCCCAACCCCGATATCACCTAACGGAGCTAACAGAACCATCGAATTTTCGTTCCGAGGTCGTTTTAACACTATTCTGAATACAGGTGCATTTTTTAACTATAAAGCTCTCATTAGGGACTAAGTGTCCCAAAACACTCCAAATTCTAAAACTGAACATCCCGACAAACCACAATAGTAGAAATGAACTTAGGGGAGCAATTTATTGGGGAATGGGTGTAAATTTAAAAAACGACCGGCCGGGTCATTACACAAGTCCAGTCTGGCATTTGAGCCCCAAGTCTCTCATTTTCCTTTATTAGTCGAGCAACCTCCTTATGTACAAAATCAGGTTCCTTAGCTGCTTGGCTAAGCTGGGTCTCCAGTATGGCATTTCGAGCCCTCAGCTTTCTCAATTCCCTAGAGGCTATATTTTGAGCATTTACCAGCTGAGAAATGGTCGAGATTCTCCCACCAACTTTTTCTATACATTCATATTTTTCTAGAGTGGTCTTGGAGAAGGTCTGCTTGCATGTTCCCACTCTAGGATTTCCCAAGGGGACCTTGTGGAATCTGAACACTTGAGTGAAGAGAAATCCATAAGGTACATGATTTCCACCCTTAAAATTTTCCACCTTCTGTATATGATCTATCATGATTGCTGGCAAATAGGTTGGCACAAACTCATCAAATGCCTCCATCAGGACCAAATCTGATTTTGTAGCAGGGGAGCGCCTCTTAGAGTGGGGTAGGAGTACTTTATTGACCAGTTTAAAGAGAAGATGGTACTCAGGAAGTAATACCTTCTTATGGACCTGTTCCCCTTGCCAAAATCAACATCATTAGCATAATGCTCCTTGATTTGATCAAAACCCATCAATTTAGAAGTGAGGGTAGAAACTAAGACATATCTTCTTAAAAGTGCATCAGCAACAACATTCTCTTTCCCTTGTTTGTAAGAAATTACATAAGGAAACGTTTCAATAAATTCAACCCAGTTAGCATGCCTTCTACTAAGCTTACCTTGACTCTTCAAGTATTTTAAGGATTCATGGTCAGTTTTAATGACAAATTCCCGTGGCCACAAGTAATGTTGCCATATGGCGAAAGCCCTTACCAAAGCATAGAGCTCTTTGTCATAAGTGGAATAGTTCAATGTGGCTCCACTCAACTTCTCACTAAAGTAGGCAATAGGTTTAGAATCTTGCATCAAAACAACACATATTCCCTTGCCAGAAGCATCACATTCAATTTCAAAAGATTTAGAAAAATAAGGCAATTATAATAACGGAGCAGAACATAACTTTTCTTTCAACAAGTTAAAAGCATCATCTTGTTCTTTTCCCCATTTAAAAAGCTAATCCTTTTTAATAACTTCAGTTAAAGGAGAAGCAATGGTGCTAAAGTCTCTCATAAACCTCTTATAAAAAGTAGCAAGTCCATGAAAACTCTTAACTTTAGTTACACTCTTAGGTTTAAGCCATTCTTTAATCGCTTTGATTTTCTCTTCATCAACCTCAACTCCTTTAGAACTAACTACAAAACCCAAGAAAATCACACGATCCACATAAAAAGTACACTTTTTAAGATTAGCAAATAACAATTGCTATCTAAGAACTTCAAAAACTTGTTTTAGGTGTTCTACATGCTCTTATAAAGTATTAGAAAATACCAAGATATCATCGAAGTACACCACAACAAATTTTCCATGAAAATCCTTAAAAATATGATTCATTAATCTCATGCAAGTCCTAGGTGCATTAGTCAAGCCGAAAGGCATAACTAACCACTCATAAAGCCCATATTTGGTCTTAAAAGTAGTTTCCATTCATCTCCAGGATTCATTCGAATCTGATGGTAACCACTTTTTAGATCAATTTTAGAAAAGATTTTGGATCCATGTAATTGATCTAACATGTCATCAAGACGAGGAATAGGGTGGCGATACTTTACCGTAATCTTGTTGATTGCTCTACAATCCACGCACATCCTCCAAGTTTCATCCTTTTTGGGTACTAATAGGATGGGAACAGAGCAATGGCTCATGCTCTCTCTCACAAAGCCTTTCTCAAGCAACTCCTCAACTTGCCTTTGAAGTTCTTTTGTCTCTTCTGGATTACTCCTATAGGCTGGCCTATTTGGAATTTTTGATCCAGGTACAAAATTAATTTGATGCTCAATGCCACGTAAATGTGGCAATCCACTAGGAATATCTTCTGGAAAGACATCTTCAAAATCCTGCAAAAAAGAAGAAATACTACTTGGCAAAGAAGAAGTCAGCAACTTAGAATTAATCACAACCTCTTTGTAAGTAAGTAGTATTATGGGCAACCCCTCTTTTCTTGCATTTAAACACTCTTTGGCTTTTATATAGAAACTCTTTCTTTTTCTTTCCTTAGCCTCTTTCCTCTCACCAAGACTGTCTATTTTTTATTCGAACCCTTTTTTATCTCTTCTCTCAAATTGCTTCCCTCTCTCTCTTTCTCTCGGCCATCTCTCTATTTTCTAATTCTTGGCCTTCTTTCTTTTCTTTTTCCTCAAGCTCACTTTTTATCCACCCCCCCTTGGCTTTGCCATTGTTTCCTTTATTCTCTTCTGATCTTCAAACACTTGAGAAGGAGATAAAGGTGCAAGAGTACATTTCCTGCCATTTAGTTCAAGAGAATATCTATTCTTTCTCCCATCATGAAAAACATTACTATCATATTGCCAATGATGACCCAGTAATATATGACAAGCTTGTATAGGCACTATGTCACGAAGAACATCATCCTCATATCTACCAACGTTAAATAAAATCATACACTGTTTATTTACCTTTAGTTCACTAAAGGTAAATAAACAGTTTTTCCATAAAGTATGAACTAACCATATTAGCACAATTACCACTATCAATGATCATAGAGCAAGTTTTTCCTTTTATCCCACACCTAGTGTGGAATATATTCTCTCTTTGTGCTTCACTATTGCTTCCTAAATTGATAGTATAATCCTCCTAACTACCCCAACTGTTCCATCATTAGGTAGTTCTAAATCATCTTCATCACTCATATCTCCCTCTTCTTCTCCCTCATTTTTTTCACTCTTATATCCTCCATCTTCTTTTAGAATGATGTTTCTTCTACTTGGACATTCATGCATCATATGTCCCATTCCTTTACATTTATGACACTGAATAGAATTAGAAGGTGTAAAAGGTTTAGGGTGGTTTTACCTCTCTCTTTGTTCTCCAATTCACCTTTTCCCTTATCTTCTTGAGGTCAAGAAGAACTCTTCATCTCATGATCTGGTCATGGCTTCTTAGGCATGGTGCTTGTCCGACCTCTCCATGAGCTAGTTTGCTTTCTTTTGTTTTGATTTTCTACCTTCATACACAAATTAACTAACTTATCTATTGTTACATATTGTTGTAATTCAACTACATCAGCTATTTCCTTATTTAAACTATTTAAAAACCTAGCCATTGTAGCCTCTTATTCCTCCATACAATTAGCTTGGATCATAGCTATATCCATAGCCTTAAAGTACTCATTTACTGACATGGACCCTTGCTTCAATGTTTGAACACGTAGTTGTAGCTCTCTTTGAAAGTGTGATGGTACGAATCTCTTCCTCATCACCCTCTTAGCCTCGGCCCAAGTAGCAATTGGTGCTTGTCCTTCTTGCAATCTATCCCTATTAAGCTTTTTCCACCAAATAGAAGCATAGTCAGAAAACTCAACAACAACAAGTTTAACCTTCTTACCTTCAGAGTAGTTATGATAGTCAAAGATGGCTTCAACCTTTCTCTTCCAATCAAGATACAAGTCTGGATCCCTTGTTCCCTTGAAAGATGGAATCTGCATCTTTATACTACTTATATTATCATCCTCTATTCTACCTCTTTGTCCCCTCCTATCTCCTCACACTCTGTCAAAATCAATATCATTAAAATCATCAATAAAGTTTGCTTGATTTACAATAGGAGCATGGGGTACATTTCTTCTAGCAGGTGACCTAACATTATTTTCCCTCATAAGTTCAGCTATTGTATCATTTTGATCTGCAATGGTATCCCTCATTTCTTGGAGTTGCAGATTCAGCCTTTCAACTGTTGATGCGTGGTTTGCAAGGTAAAATTATTCCTTACTTTGATTTCAGCTTCTTGGAGAACCCTTCATTCATCATCACTACCTGTATGTGACATCTTTAAAAATAAATTGTATCACTCAAATTAGCCTTTTTCCCCTCTCGGAATAACCTTTGAACAAAGTACTTTATAGATTTATAGTTAAACCCAACTTGTATATAGTTCTCAGTAGTAAAACTCAGATTTTTTTGTTTCTGTTTTTTGGGAACAAATAAAAGAAGAAAGAACCAAATCCTAGAACTTTTAGGCTCAGTTGAAACAAGACACGAACAAAAAAAGAAAAAATATAAATATGCAGATTACAAAGAGTAAGAAAATCAAGGATTCCCTCTTCTTGTTTCCTTTGTTAATTTTTGGAAACAACGTAGATAACAAAGAAATACCCTAGAGAGTAAGCAATTATACTTTTCTTGTTTTAAACTGATTTTCATTTTTTTTATCTTAGTATTCAAGATATCCCAAAAATTATCAAGAACGAAATCTTGATAGAATCGCTCTGATACCACTTGATAACATCTAGGTCGGGAATCCAAACTAGAGTAAGAATTTGAGAAGTAAATGCGGAAGCAATAACAACAGGAATTGAACAACTAGAATTAAAGAGACGAAAATAAAGGATATGAGAAAGATTCAAAGAAAGAATTTCGAGAACTTTCAAGAACGCACGTTCTATAGCCTTGACAAGATCAAAGTAACAACGTCTTGATTTATGAAAGAAATCAAACGCCATTACTTAAAAAGCAAATCAAAACAATTGATTCAGATATTGACCATTTTACGAGTAACATGAGACAACAATTAATGCTAGTATTAATCGCCTTCTAAGAATACCACAAAGGAATCAAAGATATCACAAAAGAGAAAGTAATCTTACTACCTTGAACTATGAACTAGTAAAGGTTGAAAGATAAATCTCAAAGCACAAGTAACAAATGTTCAAAAGAACTCTCAAAGTATGATATACTTAATCAATAATGTAGTATCTTATGAATGAGAAGTAACACCTTATTTATAGGAGTACAAAGGCATAAAAATAATATTAAAAACTAGGTGGGTGGTTGTAATGGAAAACATAATCATTACAATAAGATAGGTGGTTGCTAAAGACTAAGCAAAGTCATAAATTAGGCGAGGGGCGGCCAAGACCCTTTGGGGCAAATTTGTGCCTTAAAACAACTAGTTTGGGTTATTGGTTTGAATTCCAATTGGGCTCCTCTTGTAACACCCCCTTCTGGAACTCTTTTAAGCTCATTTTGAGCCCATTTGTGTACTTCAAGGGCTGATTTGGTGACCAAATCTTCCTCCTCTTGGACTTCAATTTGAGCAACCAAATAATTGTAGAACTTTGACAACTCTTCTCCTTTGGGCATGAGCTCTTCCTCCATAGTTAGAAGCTTCTTTATTTGCCATTGAAGTCCAGCAACCTTAATTTGCAATTCCTTAGCTTGAGATCTTGTAAATGGCCTTCATGGAGCTTCCAAATCTCTATCCTTATCAGTGATGCTATCACATGAGTTCCGGCAAGTATAAATATCCAGTATAATATACTAGAGTTTGGAGCACCGGTGCTCGAGTCTCCCGCAAATTTTACAGGAGTTAGCAAAGTATACCGGTCCAGCATAATATGTTGGAGTTCGTACACAAATGCACCAGAACTCCTGTAAATTATACGGGACCGGTCCCTATTACAACAAAATAGTGGCTATTTTTTATTGATTTGGTAAATGCTGGCTATTTTTGATTGAGCAAAAACTGGCTATACCATGATATTTTGACAAATATCATCATTGGAAAATGCCTTTTATTACTTTCTTTTAAGAAGAGGAATTAGAACGTCACATAAATGACTTGTTTCTCGGGCCAAGCAAATAATTCTTTAACCCACTTCTTCCATTGTAGTTAAAATTTAGCAGTATTGATTTGTACTTTTTATAATTTAATTTCTAGATTCATACTTTTTGTTTAGAATGAGATACACTGCTCGACTCAAATTATAGTGGCAAACGTCTTATTAATTCTGTCCAGAACGTGTTATTATAGTTCTATGGACTAGGAATTATGACCTGGCCATTTCATTAAAGACAATAATATTAGGCAAGAGCTTTGTTATCTATCAATGTACAAAAGTTGTTAATGTTTCATCATCTTTCATTCCTCCGTTCTAAAAAATATTTGTCATATTCATTTACAAAAAAAGAAAAAAAGAAAATAGAAGTAATTACCATTCAACATATCAATCTTTTAAATAAGTATTCTCGTTATTTATGGATTTTTACTCTTCCGTTTAGACTGTGCTTTACTTTTAAGAATATATAATACTAAGAGAAAAATGGAAAAAAATGATAAATTATATCTTGATTTTCGAAATTGATAGTATAATATTTTGGATCAAATATATTTAAAGCCCGTTTGGTTTAGCTGATTTATAACATCTGATAAGTATTATGGGCTGAAAAACACTTTTAAGTGTTGAAACTGATTTAAAAAAAATATTTACGTGTTTGGATAAAAGTGCTGAAATAATAATAAATAGCTGAAGAACTTGGTATGATGGAGCCAAGACTAGGGTTAGGACGGTGGGTGGCGACTCGGACCATTTTCCGGTGGTTATGGGGCTACATCAAGGATCTGCGCTAAGCCCTCTCTTATTTGCCTTGGTAATGGATGCTCTAACTCGCCATATTCAAGGGGATGTGCCATGGTGTATGCTCTTTGCTGACGACATAGTATTGATAGACGAGACGAGGGCTGGTGTTAATGCGAGGCTAGAGGTATGGAGACAGACTCTCGAGTCTAAGGGTTTCAAAATAAGCAGATCTAAGATTGAATACCTGGAATGCAAGTTTAGCGTCGAGCCGAGCGAAGTAGGTCGGGACGTAATGATTGGAGCTCAGGTCATCGCTAAGAGGGACAGTTTCAGATATCTTGGGTCGGTGATTCAGGGGGACGGAGAGATTGACGGGGATGTCCCTCACCGTATAGGAGCGGGGTGGTTGAAGTGGAGGCTCGCATCAGGAGTCTTGTGTGACAAGAAAGTTCCACAGAAACTCAAGGGGAAGTTTTATAGAGCGGTGGTTAGACCTGCCATGTTGTATGGGGTGGAGTGTTGGCCTGTGAAGAACTCTCATGTCCAGAGAATGAGAGTTGCGGAGATGAGGATGCTCGGGTGGATGTGCGGGCTCACCAGATTAGATAAGATTAAGAATGAAGTTATTCGGGAGAAGGTGGGGGTGGCCCCAGTGGATGAGAAGATGCGAGAAGCGAGACTCGGGTGGTTTGGGCATGTGCGGAGGAGAAGCCCTGATGCACCGGTGAGGAGTTGTGAGCGACTGGCGGTGGTTGGCGCGAGTCGAGGGAGAGGGAGGCCTAAGAGGTATTGGGGTGAGGTGATTAGGCAGGATATGGCTAGAATGGGGATTTCCGAGGACATGACCCTTGATAGGAAAGTTTGGAGGTCTAGTATTAGGGTTGTAGGGTAGGGCCTTCTAGAATTCTTAGTACTTCTGTTAGGGGCTGAGTGGGGTTTGGTAGCGATCTCTATAGTTAATTAATGTATTGTGTTGTGCCTCTTATGGTAGTAACCGATTGGTATTATTGCATGTCATTCTACTTTTGGTTTTATGTTTAGATAATTATTTATTTGATTTATCCGGATTTACTAACATTGTTTTGTTTTGTTTTATTTGTTGATTTTCTCTCTCTTTTTCTGAGCCGAGGGTCGGCCGGAAACAGCCTCTCTACCCTTTCGGGTAGGGGTAAGGCCTGTGTACGTATTACCCTCTTCAGACCCCACTTTGTGGGAACATACTGGGTAGTTGTTGTTGTTGTTGTTGTTTGTTTGTTGCGTAGCACCGGTTTATGCAAGCTAAAAGAGGGAAAACTCATTTGCGAGGGGAAATAACTGTTGAGAAAACCGAACCAGTGCCACCGCCTTCAACTCCGAAATGAAATTCTTCATCGGAAAATCCTCTACTCTTCACTCTCATCATCATCAATTTCTGCTTTGTATAATTTCACCTCAATCAAATTATATAAACAAATATTATCCCAATTTTGTTACAAATCGGTGGCTCAGTACCGGGACCGAGTCGACTCAATCCGAGTTCCCGGGACCCAACGCGTACGAGCTACTAGGTGTATCAGAAACAAGCTCTTTTGCTGAAATCAAAGACTCTTTTCGTAAATTGGCTAAGGAGACTCACCCTGACCTCCTCCCTCATTCCACGCCCAATTCCTCCTCTACTTCCAAGCAATTCGTTGACATACTTGCTGCTTATGAGGTCATGCATTTCTTCCCTACAATTGTTTTTAATAATCTTTTCACTTGTTTTTTTCTTTTTAATTTTTTAAATTGTTTCTTTTTTTTGCCTCAGTTTACTTTGTTATCAGGATAAATATAATTGTTGAATTTTTCTTAGTTCAATTCAATCAATGTGCAATATTTGTTATTAGCTAGAATTAAGGATACAGGATACGTATAGTAAAAAAATTGAGATGTTTAAGGGTTAATTTCATGGATGATCACTCAACTTTCACTTATTGAACCAACACTACCAAACTATTTTTTGTAACTAAAAAGTCATTCAGCTTTATCCAAGTATCATCAACGTCACTAAACTACTTTTTGTAACAAAAAAATTACTCAACTTTGGTTAAATACCACAGGAAGTCACTAGGAGAAAAACAAAGGAGACGTTTTCTAGGATAATTAGGCAAAAGTGGAGTGTCTTTTTTATTACAAAAATTATTTAGCAACTTTTGTTATACTCGGGCAAAGGTGAATGACACACCAATAGTATAGTCACCTTGGTACAATAAAATGAAAGTTGAGTAACCGTCCGTGAAATTAACCGGATGTTTAACTTCGTATCCTTGCAAAGTATATTTAGTTCCAGGTCCGGATAAAAGAGGAGCATTGTGGGTGAGTAAAAATCCGAATCAATGGAAAATTAACTCCGTGAACGGAGTGGAGTGGATGCATGCAGATGACTTGTATAACTGATTGAGCCAGGTTGGAATTGAGGAGCTAAAAAATTGGGATATTTAAGAGCCTCAATTTTTATGTTGATTGAAAGTTTAATTGAACACAAGAGAAATATAAGCATATGCTTTGTTGCAGTTTTTTGTTTAATCTAGGACCACATGAGCTAAGCTAGACTATGATTTGAATATCAGATGTGTAAACTGCTCTGTTGGCTATTACAATTTTTTTTGTTTTGTTTTTGGGATCTTCCAAAAACAGCCTCTCTACTCCCTCGGTCTTCTTGAGCCGAGGGTCTTTCGGAAACAACCTCTCTACTCCCTCGGGGTAGGGGTGAGGTCTACGTACACACTATCCTCCCCAGACCCCACTAATGGGATTTTACTGGGTTGTCGTCGTCGTCGTCGTTGTTGTTGTTGTTGTTGTTTTTGTGATCTTCCACATTTGTCATGGTATATCCATTTTAATGCTTGTAAAAGTGATCCCGAGTTGTGAAAGAAAAAGGGCCATGATTTAAAGCAAGCGCGCTTTCTCGGGGAGAATGAAATGAGGTGAAATCATGTTACTATACGGACATGGGCGCCATTATGATAGAGTAGGTGCTTTTCATTCTTAGTTGATTCAATAAATCAATATCCTAGAAGTCCTCTAGAATTTCCGAATTATTACAAAAATGACATTTAAACATGTACAAAAATGACATTTAAACATGTGCACGTTTAACATCCTAGTCCTCTATGGTTGAATATTATACTGCATGCATATGGTGGACAATATGGCTCGAGGGGAACAGAAGATGCTTTGAAGATGCATCCAAATGTGTGCTCTAGTGGTCAAAGAAGTGGGTTAGAACCATGAGTTTTCAGGTTTAAATTTAGTGGAGGCTTAAATATGAGGTGATTTCTTCTTATCTGTCCAAGCGTTGGTGGACAGTGTTACCCGACATCTATGCTAGTGGGAGGTAGCAAGTACCCCGTGGAATTAGTTGAAATGCGCACATAGTGGTCTGGCCACCACGATTATCACAAAATAAAAAGATGCATTGAAGATATTGCTAAGTCAATTCTTAAGATAAAGTCTAATTGTATATCTTTGTTTTGCTTTGGTGTAGAATGGAACATGTAAATGAGGCTGAAGTAGTTCTACAACTACTAGAATTGGTACAGGATAGTTGGAGTTTTTTGCTGGTTTTTTGGGTACTCTGCTGATGTTGTACAATTTTAACAGCACATCCTTTGTGGTGGATTATATATGAGATTACTTTACCTTCTCCAACAAAAAAAAAAAAAAAAAGTGAAGGGTAATATCTTTATTTACTAGAGAGAATACTGGTATTTACTTGGATAACAAATGGAATGCAGATTCTATCCGATTCTGAGAAGAGAGCGCATTATGACCAGTACCTCTCAGCTCGAAAAACACTTGTTCATGTGCATTCTAGACAAGGTTCAAAAATGTGCATGTATGAATCATATAGCACGTCAATCAAGGAGATGGAAGTTGTTGAATGGCTAAAGTGGTATAGACAAACAGTAAATGACATATTGGCTGAAAAAAGGGTAGTATCTGGATCAGGCTATTTTGATGCACTGGAAAGAGATTTCTACTCAGCACTACATTTAGCATTCTACGGCCCTGAGATTGAGTCAGATCTCCTTCCTGAGTGTTTTGAAGCTGAGGAGAGATCAGTATATGAAACAGCTGAGGTTCTGCACCTGGTGTTCGGGCGAGATCTTTTTGGGATGGTCTGTTTAGCCAAAAATGTCCCCGAACTGTATCATGCTTCTGTTGAAAAACTAACATCCTTTACGCCGGGCTTGGGTCATTCCATCGAGAATATGCCCATGAAAATGCATCCGGAGACGGCTCATACTGGTTCTGATCAAAGGCAATTGAGAAGTTCTAATTACCATACATCAGATGCATACAAAAACTTGGAATTGCATGTTGGAAGGAGGCTTGTTGCTGTGGCCACAAGAGTTCCACCTAGGAGTAGATCTAATGGGATACAGAATGTGGGGTTTGATGACTGCATTCATGTTTACCTCAATTCAGATGAAGTCCAAAGATTTTCTAAAAGTAACTTAAAAGACTTCGGATTGAAATCTGCCGTTCCACTGGGAATGATAACAGGGTTGGGGACCAGTCCTGAAGAAGGTTCTTGCGATGTTTATGATAACAATGGTCTAAAAACCCATGTGATTATGAAGCATCGAACATTGCTGGTGAGTCTAATATCATCTATTATATTCTTTAGCTTTTATCCTGTCAAATATCTTTTGCTAGAAAAAGAAGGGGATGGAGGGGCGAGTTGGTGCAATGAGAAAAACCAGTTCTTTCCCTATCTGCCAGCTGCTTATGAGAAGTAGTTGTAGACTGCTGTAAACAATGCATCAAGTTGCAATTGTAGTTCTAAGGTCATTGTCTGAATGCAATAGAAAAATTTCTAGGCTTGCTTTCACTATGCTTTTTGGTGTTTGGCCTTTAATATGTTGGTTGGTGTTGCGGTATACCTGACTTGCAAGTAGTCGTGAATTGTTTTCTCTGTCTTATGAACCATTTCTGTCCAATCTAAGAGATACTTGGAGTAGTTTAGCATATTCTACACTTCTTTATACAACCACATGCACCATGAACAAATTTAACATCTTTCGTCCGAACACAAAGTGTAGGGTTTTGACAGGAGGTCTGGCTTATCTACACGCGATGTCTTGTTGTACCTGCAACCATTCTCCCTTTAATACTCTATGGTTGGCCAAGCATCAAGCTCGTGGTACTTCTGGTTGGATTTTGATATCATAGTTGCTGTGCTGGCAAGTCCTAGGATGGTGGTCCATAGAGTAGTTGGAGCACTCAAAGGGGAAGAGTGAGAGCGCGATCACGGCCATTCGAGATGGCAAATAGAAAACTCGTTAATATAGTATAGAGTGGAGATATTGATGGAGTTCTTCATTGGTTTTGTCAATGGAGAAAAATGAAGCCTAGAAAGAACGGAGTGTGCGTCTAAGGTGATTTTTAGAAAATGCATATGTGGGTTCTGGATTGTAGAAAATGCAGCTTCATGGCTTCTTCACTACTGTTTTTCAACATGGCTTCTTTTTCCATCCTGCTTAGAAATTTTCTTGAGCCGAGGTCTATCGGAAACGAGCTCTCTACCTTCACAAGATAGGGGTAAGGTCTACGTACACACTACCCTTTCCAGACCTTAATTGTTGAAATACAGTAGGTATTTTGTTGTTATTCCAGCTTCATGGGTTCTGGATAAATTATTTATATATATTAAATAAATTTTTAACACAAGTACAAGGTTTGAGCTAAAGCTATTGGGATATGTCGAACCATAAATTCATTTATGGCTCTGCCCTTGGGCATATCAGAAGGACGTATGGTGCATAGGTTAGCTAGTTGTGTTAGCGGGATGAGGATGATAGCAGTGGCAGAGCTAGGAATTTATGCAAGGGGATTCAAAAAAATACTAGAACGTTACACTTGGGATTTGAACCTGTAACCTAAAACAATTTTTAAACCCCTTAGCCACTACATTAGAATCTTACGAGATGTCATGAGCATAGTTTATATATAACCAAAAAAAAAAAAATTAACATTATAATATTTTGGTGAAGGGGATTCAATTACCCCCTTGGCTCTACATAGCTCCACCGAGGATAATACGATTATGTTGGGCATAATAGCATGGATATGGACATGGGTTCTTGTTGGATGATGACACAAATTCAATCATGAAGATAGGAAAAGTTTAATTTTGAGGGGACATGTCTACATGACACAATTGAATTTATGTTGTAATTAGGTTTTGCAAGTTTCTTACGTAGCATAGGCCAAAAAAGAACGTTGAAAAAATATATAATTAGATGACTATAACCGCAAAAGAACTCAAATATAGTTTTGTCTAAAAATTTGGATAAATGTATCCTTTCTCTTGTAGGCATCAAAATTTTAGGAGTCTTGAAATTCTACGAGTCTATTCGGGTTGCTTGGAGGCTGCTCTACCAATACCCTAACTTTGAGTCTACTCTAACCCTAGGCCACTCCTATAAAAAGGGTTACAATTACCTTAAAATAAAGATCTCGGAATTTGCAGTCATCTCAGCAATTCCATAAATTCTCAGAATATGCACAAAGATATCAAATATACGATCTCGAAATTCCATAAAATTCATGGAATATTCTCAAAGAGATCAAAGACATCAGATATTGTCTTTCTCATAGCCGCCGAAGTGATCAACAAATATTCTTCCTTTTCATGGAGATCAAATATATCCAAATGAAGTTCTCATCATCTTACATTTGAGATATACGTTGATTAATCTCTCGAATCACGGAGAATGATCTAGAGAGGAGAATTAAGGGAACAAATAGAATTGTACCCACAAAGACTCATCATTAAAATTACTTATCTTTTATGTTAGTGATTGTAATTTTTGGCATTATGTCGAAATTTTATTGCAAACAAATTGGCACGCCCAGTGGGACCAGTTCTGCCCTTCATCTTTTACTCTTAGAAATCAAAAGCTACAAATTTCAAAATCAACTGATGTGGTAGCCTTCAAACAAAGAGCTATGCAGTGTTGTTAAGAATTTATATCAAGGTAGTGATTCACATGGGTAATTTTATTAGAGAATCGCTTGTATAGATTCGGAAAGGAAAATTCTTCTATGGAATTATGGAACTAGCAGTACTCTTTCTTGACACACAAGAATTTTTCTTTTATTGGAAAGGTGGCATATCTTTGCACGTTTGTGAAATTAATTTCCAACAGATGCAAGGCAAAAAGAAATTCAAAACTTGATCATTCACAAGCCACACTTTGAAGAAGATTTATGTGAACAAGTCTCAAAGAAACACTTCCGTGCGGGCCTTATCATTGGTACTTCAAGTCCTGTCTTTAAGTTTCGGCAAGCCTATACCCCAGCCAAAACTTGAAGTAGGGGGCATTTGTACACATCGAAATTTTAGGAGTCTTGAAATTCTAGGAGTCTACTCGGGCTGCTTGGAGGCTACTCTACCAATACCCCAATTTTGAGTCTACTCTAACCCTAGGCCATTCCTGTAAAAAGGGTTACATATAGTGTTGTGAAGAGCTTGAAGCAAGGAAAAACGACAACCCCCATTTCACTAGAAGCGAGAAGCGAGAAGCGAGAAGCGAAGCGCTTGCTTTTTTTAATTAAAGCGGAATTTAAAAAAAAAATTAAAATAAATATTGCATAG
Source organism: Nicotiana noctiflora (assembly GCA_032618575.1). NCBI lineage: Eukaryota > Viridiplantae > Streptophyta > Magnoliopsida > Solanales > Solanaceae > Nicotiana > Nicotiana noctiflora. The sequence goes on along the minus strand of JASVEL010009054.1, from coordinate 86,715 downwards.
GCAACACATGTAATTGTAAGTGATTGTTCAATACTTCAATTAAAAAACTAAAGAGTAGCATCAATTGGGCAGAAACTGGAAAAATTGGGCAGAAATTTTTTGGAAAAATTCGCTAGCATTTTACCGTTTTTTGGACGTTTAGAAAGAAAAAGAAAAAGAAAAAAAAGAAGAAGAAAGAAGATTGAAAATCAAAAGTACAGAAGCAGAACATACCTGTACTCTTGAAGAAGAAGAAGAACAACCCTAGTTGATGCTTTGAGATTATTTCAGAAATCAGAAGTTGATGAAGAAGAAGAGAAGAAATCGCTGTTGTTGTTGAAGAAAAACCCTAGTCTAGCTGCTGTTGAAGAAGTCCACACAGTATTTACGGTTTAGAAACCTCATTTTTTAATAAAATAGGGCTTGGGTTAATTTTAAGCATAGAAGCGGACGCTTCTAACGCTTCTTCTCGCTTCACGCTTCTCGCTTTTTACAGAGAAGCGGTCGCTTTTTCGTACCAGAGTCGCTTCTATTACCTGAAGCGCTGCCCTTCACGCCTCGCTTCGCTTCTCGCTTAAAGTGAGGAAGCGAGCGCTTTTTTAATCACGGGTTACGTATTACCTTAAAAAAAAAAGGATCTCGGAATTTGGGGTAATCTCAGCAATTCCATAAACTCTCGTAATATGCGCAAAGAGATTAAATATACGATTTCAAAATTTCATAAAAATTCTAGGAATATTCACAAAGAGATCAAAGACATCAAATATTGTCTTTCTCATAGCCGCTGAAATGATTAACATATATTCTTCCTTTTCATGGAGATAAGTTAGCATAATCTTACGTTCGAGAAATATGATGGTTAATCCATCGAATCATGGAGAACAATCTAGAGAGGAGAATCAAGGGTAACATAATTGTATCCACAAAGACTCATCAATAAAATTACTCATGTTTTATGTTTGTGATTGCATTTTTGATGTATGTCGAAATTTTATTGCAAACAAATTTGCACGCCCAGTGGGACCAGTTCTACCCTTCATCTCTTTTTCCTGCAAATTGAAAACCAGAAGTTTCAAAATCATTTGTTACGATGGTCGAGTACTTTAAGTCTCATCTTCAAGTTTCGGCAAGCCTACACCTTAGACAAACCTTGAGGTTATAGCAGACATCGAAATTTTAATAGATCAAGCCTATACAAATTTTGGGCTAAATCTTACATTCAAGACACCACTCTTGAAATTCTAGGAGTCCATTACGGTTACTTGGAGGCTACTCTATTGAAACCCTAACTTGGAGGCTACTCTATCCTACCCTAGGTCACTCCTATAAAAAGGGTCACATATTCCCTTGAAAAGACATCTCAAAAATAGAGATCATCTCGAATATCCCATAAACTCATGGGATACTCACAAAGAGATCAAGATGTGGTAGGATAATTCTTGATAATCAAATACTTCAAGAAGATCCACAACATACTTTCATGGATATCAGATACATTTAAGAAATTTCGCATCATCCTGCGTTCGAGTAATACTCTGTTCCAGCCCTCGAATCAGGAGAGAAGAATCAAGGGAGAAACAACATTGTACCACCAATTGATTAATATAATTACTTTATTTTTTTGTGATTGCAGTTATTTTTCGTATGTCAAAAATTTATTACAAACAGTTAGGTTATGCAAGTTTCTTATGTAGCATAGGCAAAAAATGAACGTTGAAAAAATATATAATTAGATGACTATAACCGCAAAAGAACTCAGATATAGTTATGTCTAAAAATTTGCAATAAATGTACCCTTTCTCTTGTATATGAGCCTCTGTTATCCACTCATTTATGATTTCCCGGTGTTTTAGAATGCGAAGGCATAGAACAAGACACTTTAGCTATACTGGGGCGGAGTGTAACCCCAGAAACTTTGAACTCTTAATATTTAATACTCCATCTGTTTTAGTTGTCCATTTTTGACTTTGCACTCCCTTGAAGAAAAAATAAATGAAGTTTGTATTTTATAATTTTGCTCATAATAATGATAGTATTTTCAAAAGTCTTGGGAAATAATTTGGGGAATGAGTAGTTAATAATAAGGGCCAGGAAAAAAGATTGTCTTTCTCTTGATTTAGTATGGTGGACACTGGACAAGTAAAAGTGAAAACATATTTTTAGTACAGTGGACAAGTAAAAGTGAACGCAGGGAGTAGTAAAATAACATCAAGAAATAAATTAAAAGATAAATTTCTAAAAAAAATTTTAAAATTCAAAAGATAAAAGGTATAAATATTTATTTAACTATCTTGGCATAATATAATATTCTAAGCCATCAAGCTCTTAATTGTAGAACAACATACTCATTATATAAATTATAGACAAATACTTGAAAACATTTATAAATCAAACACTCTGCGGCATTTTGAACGGGCAATCCAAGGCGTAAGGCATGCACGAGTCATCCTTGGAGTGTACTGGATAGACAACCTAAGGCGTAAAGTGTCCATAAGGCGAATGTCGTACCTGTCATGGCATATGCCCCATGGGACTTTAGCTGGTCCATCCTGGGTCAACAATGTTAAGAGCTTACCTCGCCCCAAAGGAAGTCCCAGATGAGTTACAGTTTTTTCTTTCAAACAAATGGACTTTCCCCTCTTCATGTCTTTTCTATGTTTTAGTAAATTACTTCTGAACATTTCGTTGTCAACGAGGCACCACCAAAGATGTCATCAAGTGAAACAGAAGAAGTTTGGCGTCCAAAACATAAAGAATGCTAGAAAAAGAATATGTTCGACATGTGTATAAGAATTTTTTGTCAGTCTCCGATACAAAACCTTATATTTTGGAGCCATGCTTTTCTTAAATCTAGCCTTATGTACTTTCACTTCTTTGAAGCTAAGGAATAGTCACGAGAAGCCCAGGTATTTATGAGCTTCTGCTCTTAACCATCTAAACCTCAGGCTTCCTTCTTTAATTGGACTGTGTAATGTGGCACCACAAAGATGAATTGTGCATGTACCATGTGTTCACAACACATTGATGGTTTTCCGATATGATTCTTTGGTGGGTATTCCATGGATTGATGGCTTTAATTGACGAAGTTGCTTGACTTCCGTGATGATAAATTCACTTCATGGCTTTAACTAGTCAAAAAACCTTTTTGCATAGATTCATAGATGCACTCTGCTGTTAGGATTTTGCCCTGAATTTCTAGTCTATTAGGACTCTCTTTCTTGAAGGAATGAAAAAAGACTCCTAAAATGATTAAATCTCCTTAATATGTCTTATCCTTTTCTTGGAAGACAAGTTTTGCACATCTATAAATTAAAGATCTCTACTTCTCACTAGAGAACACAAAAAAAATATATCCACAATGTAGTCATTAAAGAGTTATGTCTAGGGAATTTTTTTTCTCTTGATAGTTTTTCTTCTTTTATATTAGTTTTATCATATGTAGATCAATTGACCAAGCCATTATAAACTATAGAACTTAGTTTAGTCTATTTTTTTTTGTCGTCCAATTTATCATCCACCAAACTTTGTATTGTTAGTTTCCGCGTGCACCATGTTATTTCGATCCCAACAAGTGGTATCAGAGCCAATTGTTCAGAGTCAACGGTTGAACGAGGTTGAAGACGGATTTAATGCGTGTTTAGATCAAGACGATAATGAAAATTTATTCAACATGCTACGTGTGGAGATAGTTTTACAATCACAATTGTGTTCAAAACGCTTGATGCTGCATCTTTGTTGGAATATAAACACTTTCTAACCCATATATTGAGCGCTTTTAACCCGTGTTTAAGTCATGCCTACTTGCAACGCATGAGTTCCGGTGCCAGTTTTAACTCACGCTTCTTTTTAATGCATGAGCTTTGTTTACCCCATGTTTATACTTAACACGTGGGCTCCTTTTAACCCATACTTGGGCTTCTTTTAACCAATACCAAGATTTTCAACCTATACCGAATTTTAATCATGGCAAGCGGCAGTGATGAAGATTATGTGAAGAAGGTGAATCAACTTTTGCCAAGAAAATTCCGGCCAAGGGGAGATTGTTAGGATTTTACCTGAATTTCTAGTCTATTAGGGCTCTCTTTCTTGAAGGAATGGAAAAAGACTCCTAAAAGGATTAAATTTCCTTAATATGTCTTATCCTTTTTCTTGGAAGACAAGTTTGCACATCTATAAGTTAAGGATCTCTACTTCTACAAGAGCAAAAAAAAAAAAAATCCACAATGTAGTCATTAAAGAGTTCTGTTTAGGGGGAAACTAGTTTTATCATATGTAGATTAATTGACCAAACCATTATAAACTATTATGCTTAGTTTAGTATATTTTTCTTTGGCGAAATGGTTTCCTGGCCACTCAAACTTGCAGCCGATTTCAAAGCCGATATATGAACTTTCGACTTTCCCATTTAAACACTTAAACTCCTGAAACCTATAACTAATAAATAAATTGGACCGTTGACCCATCCCATGTGGCGTCAGTTGGTCCTAGTCAGCTCCTTGCGTGAATGTCACTACTTTTAGGAGCGTGAGAGACCCTACCCAATGCCCAACAATAAAAAAAGGGGCTATTTAAGTGGGGTCTTCTTCTTTCAATTGGATACATATCTATTATATTCATCTGGAGCTTCTCATTTCGCCTACTTTCCAGCATATCTGAACTGAATATAGGCTTACAAAAACTGGAGGCTCTAAACAAGAAGAATTATTACAAATTTCGTTTTTTTGTTTTTGGGTTAAAATCTTATTATACAAATACCTACTAGTAAAGCCTTTTTAACTTGTAGCTTAACACTGAAAACAAAAAGTAATACTACTATCAATCAATTTTATGGTATATACTGGAATGCAGAGGATGTTCTATGAAAAAATACTACTCATATTTTAATTTTGAAAAGAAATGAAATAATACACTGATGAACAGTAGGGGTTCTTAGCATAACTTTTTGAATAAGAAATAATTCTAACAAAAAATACTGATACTGAATAATGATAAAGCATGAACAACATTCTTTTAGCTACTTTATTAGACAATAGTAAGAGTTTGCTTCCAGATTACAACTAATAGTAGTCCAAAAAAACTCAGATATTTCTCTACAATTCTCCATTCAAATATTCACCATGTTGGGCGTACTTGGATGGAAAATGCTCAATGCTCGTACAAATTCTTCAAAGTCAATTTGCCTATTCTGCTTGGCATCAGAAAAGGAAAATATCTGCAGAGAACGAGAAGTGCTGAAACGACTAAATAATCAAGAAACACACTCCAGAATAAAGAACGCAGAACTCCCAGACATGTGTACACCCTTTTAAGAAATTAGCTTGAAAAGTGCCAGCAATAGTTCTTCCAGGAAAAATCACTCACACCGCTATTAAGAAATTAGCTTGAAAATATGGGGCCAGAAGACAGGGACGACAAATAAAGATTAAAACAGGGGGACCCCAATTGTTTGGTTTTGGAGTGATTCAGATTATTTTGGAAGGAGATGAACAGGTTAATCAGCCATTGATTAACCTAGGTTTAAGAGAGGAGGGTTGGTTAGAGAGAGAGGGAAGGAGACAAAAAGTGGGGGAGGGTTTGTCGGTATATGATTAAAAAAGGGGGACCCCAATCTATTGGGTTGGGTTTATTTTCGGGCCATTGACGTGTATCGGTCTCATTGGTCATATGCTGATTGGATGGACACGTTAGCATGGACACGTTAGCGAATGTATACCACACGCGCCCATGGTCAAGGATAAAATATGTTTATTAGTTATAGGTTTTAGGAGTTTAAGTGTTTAAATGGGAAATTCAGAAGTTTAGGTATCGGCTTTAAAATCGGCCGCAAGTTTGAGTGGCCAGGAAGCCATTTCGCCTTTTTCTTTTGTCGTCTGATTTATGGTCCACCAAACTTTGTTTTGTTAGTTTCCGCATGCACCATGTTATTTCGATCCCAACAGTTGCAACATCCTTGTAGTCCGTGCATGAACCATCACTCTTATATGTGCACCTGTCATTTGAGAATATTGTGTTTCTTAAGCTTTATCCTGGGTTTTATGAATTCTTCTTACCATGTGCCATACATGCAGCTCTGGAATTTGTTCTTGGAATGGCTGTCTTTCTCTTGGCTTAAGGAATCATATTCATAATTTTCATAATTTGTCCACTTTAATTTGCGTGAGAAATTTGTTTCAGGTAAGACACATGCACTGGTATCAATTAGGAGATGAAGTATCAACCTGTGAGTGCAGATGCCGCAGAGCTAGGCTACCTCCGAGCAAGTAAAGTCCATAACTTAACCTTTTGAGTCAATACTCATCAGAAGTGCTAGTTTTTCTCTCTAGATTTTGTCAAACTGTCATGGGACTTTTGTGCCTATTCTTTAGTTACAAAGTAAATGTGGAGAGGTGGGCTTAGAGATGAATCAGACTACAAAACTGGAGTTAATCTATCTTATTGAGTTGGATGGAAATGAAAAGCTGAAATGGAATGACATCATTTAAGGAAGTTATGGTTTACTAATTTATTGATGTCTAGTCATCCACTTTTAGCTTTGAGCTTGGAAAATTGTGCCTCCTGGTCAATGCTGTCTTTTTTTTACTTGCGATCACTGCAGTCTTCCATTTTCTGTCATCCTCCCTCTCTTTTCATTTTTTTTTTGTTACTCTTTCTCAGAAGGTGGAACTACGAAAGTTTATGGTTAACTATTAAGAGATAAATGGTAAGAGAACTAGTAGTTATTTTTGTGCTCAGTAATTATGGTTTATTGTAATTATCAATGTCATTAAGAGTCATAGTTAGGCTCCTTTCCATTTATAACACACGGCTCTGTCTGCTCTTCCTATGTTGGTACATTGGTGCTTGTTTGTTGGAAGCATAGGAACTTTTGACCACAGTGTCCATATGGTTAGCAGATCAAGTTGTTAGATTTACTTTAAATCGGTTTGTTTAGTAGTTTAATGAATTACCGGCTCCTAGAGACATCAGTGGCCAAGTATAAAGTTTAGCAGAAGATGATGCCATTGGATTGTGAATTTTCGTTTTAATTCATAACTTAAAAGCCAGGAAATCCATAGAACATTGCGCTTGTGATATTCATATCAGAGTGTTCGCTGGTAAATCACTGTTTTTCTTGTTAGTATACCAGATATAGGTCTATCATTTTCACTTGGGTTTTTGTTTATTGATGTCATTAGTAATGAGTTTTCTCTCAAACAGATTTTGGCTATTTGAACCTCGATGTGGCATGCATGACATTGGAGGTTGGTATGTGGAGACGTTTGGCAGAGATAAGAAAGGTCGAAATGTACTATCTCAGAGGTATTGGGATGGCTTAGGGGCAAATGATCACTTTGAGAAGTAAGTGTCAGGTTATAGAAGCCTCAAACATATGAAACTAAATTCTTCACCTATTTAATGATAAGCTTATACATTTGTGGCATTCTGGCAGAAACAAATTTTTGTATTTTATGAATTTTACTGATAATTATGCTTTGATGTTTTGCATCTTTGTAAATTGATATTATTGTGACAATGTAGGATGTGTTTACACCCTGCTTCAAAAGATTAATATGAAAATCTTACTTTCCGTACTTCTAGTCTAGCAGAAGCCACTCGGCTACAACTGGTTATCTTTCTCATTATGTCCCATGAATTTGGGAAATGTCTCCAACTTTAATCACCATGCATAATCCCCTTCTCTTGATGTTGCATATACAAGTTGCCATACGAAATTTTGTCAGATTATTCAGTAGGCTCGAAAACAGTATTGTGGGGTTTGATGTGCAGATACATTTTTCCATGTGCAGGAGACTGCATCCAGCAATGTACTTGCTTGCCCTTGCCTACAGGACTCTAGATATTGAAGATTCAAGGAGAAGTAAACAAAGAATGAAGGATCTTGTGGAATCAAACGTATCTAGAATTCTCAGCTGGTGCAAGAGACTAGTACACTGAAACATAGTGACATTCAGCTTTATGATCATATCCTTGCTCAGCCCCAGAATTTAATTGGAAACTGTATTCTGTGGTCCTCTGATGGTACAAATGATTCACACTTGTTAAAGCATTCTCATATAAGCCTGCATAGGTTGTTGATTTGGATGGCTTGTGGATTGATGAGCCGAACACCATGAGCCTTGAACACAACATAGATTTTTTATATGCTGCAGTTCACCAATCACTGTGAAGCAGCTTAAAAGTGCTCTTTCAACCACCAATGAGATTCCTCTGCTTCGTATTTCCTGGTCTCTCATTTTCTGTGCCACAACCCAATGTGATTATGTAAGATGACACCAGTCAGCTCACTAAGGAATTGGACCTCAGTGTTTCATTATAAGCTAGTTTGGTTACTGGATGGAATGCTGAAGCAACATCAATAATGATACCATGTTAACGTGAAGAGTTGCATGCTCACTGCCTTCGGTGACACTACGTAATGCTAAACTATACTGCTCCTTATATCTTGGAAGCCATATGTGGATCACGACATTATGGGCCCGAAAAGGGATTTGATACCTTAAGTGGGAACCAAGTAACACCTCAAGCCAAGGGAGTGAAGCATGGTGTTAATAATGCAGATGGCAGCTATTAATTTTTGGGGTGATGGCTTGCATTATAGAGAGGCATTTGATCAGAAGATTATTGTGCACTCTCTGAGTTGCTGTAATTAATTTACTTATTATCCTCATACTTCTGTTCTTGTCATACAGGTTCTGTGATGTATACATCAAATTGTTCTCCATGAATATAACAAAACGATTGCTGGTTAGTATATTTGAGTTCAATTGCACAAATCTTGTAAGCAGCTAGACTCTTTTTAGGGAAGCAGTCAAGGGGTTTTTAACTGTTGTTTTTTTTTATCTTTTTATTTAAGTAGATTCTGAACTAATTACAATGGACTTTGACTTCTTTTTAATTTCTATATATATTTTTACTATTCTCATGCTAATTCTTGTAGCTAATGAATCCTACAGCATACGGATTACTTTCAGGATTGAGGGTTTTGGTATGGCATACAGCGAATACCTTTTTTTTGTGTGTGCTCTCTGTCCAAAAATGTTTAGTTATCTTAGTTTGTGATTATTTTTTCTTCTAGATTTAAATTAGCAAAATCCTGTGCATTCATTGGGTGGGATTAGGTTTTTTTCTTCTCAATCTAGCTAAAATGTTGACACAGAATTACCGAGATCGTCACTTCCTCAAAACACAAAACAGTAGTCCAGAGGTGATTCTTCAACCGTGAACATTAACGGATCGAGAACAAAGTATATACCAACTGTTTAAATTAGATTTTATAGTAATGAACCTGGTTTTGCGGTTGTTGGAGTTGTAGTTTCTTATTGGTTATATTTTCTGCGTAATCTTCGTTTGGCTTGTTGTACCAAAAAGTTATAATGAAAGCCTGTCTTTAGTAAAAGAATATACGAAGTTAAATCTTAAACTGATATATAATTCAACTAGCTGGACGTGTCGCACGATTCCAGTTGTTTTTGTTTCGCTTGTGGTTAGTGGAATCCTCGTGTATTTCTTGTTTGGTTGACCGTTGACCCCTTAAAAAAAAAGGAAGAACTATTTTAAACTTTTCAGTACATCTGATCTAGAAAAAATAAACAATCAGCACTCCATTCTGCACACAGAAAGGGAAAATATTATTTATCAAAAATTATATATAGAGGGATGGAATGAAATAGAGAGCACTAATATATTAATAACTAATACTAGTATTACTCCCTCCGTTCCAGTTTATGTCAAACTTGTTTAATTCAACCAAAAAGGGTTTAAAGTATTTGTGTGGTTATAAATTTTTTTCATTAAAAGTAGAATTGTAAATTTTAGCTAATTTTTTTTTTAGAACGGACCAAAAAGAAAATATATTACTGAAACATAAGTACTAGTATTATTAAGGAAGGTGGTTGTCCAAAAAGAAAAAGTAAGGAAAGTGAGTGTACTGATCTTTAAACACTTTGTTTAAATTGTAGTTTCTTCATTATCAACTGATACATTTTGGAAGACATTTGCAAACATCTTTTGTATTTTATCTTATCACAGATTTAATATTTTATATTAATATTAAATATTAAGCTCTCCACTATGACATTGCAATTCAAATATTATTTGCTAGGCGCTTTCCGTTGGGACATGTAGTCCACGTAGAGTTGGCAGGGCAGCTCTCTTGTTGAATCAGAATTGACCCAGTTTCAGTTTCAGGAGGACAAAACGCCGAGTTTAATAGTGAAAGGAAAATTTATCCCTTCCGGCGAATGCGATCCATTGAGAAAATGAAGAGCAGAGGTAGATTTGGATGGTGGAGCCTCCGATTGCCTTCCGTATTTCTCTTATGTCTCTTCTTCTTCCTTCTCGGCTTCTTCGGTTCTGCTCTCTTCTCTCACCAGGTCTTTTCTCTTTTATTTATTTATATTTACATGTTTATGGTTCAATTAAAACAGATACTAGTACATTATTTGGACAGTAGGTGCAGTTGAATTATATATCTACTTGAACAATTAATTAAAGAAGATGTAAATTTATAGCATTAATCTGCAGTCACTGTTACAAAAAAAATAGAGAGACATGTTCTGATTTTACTTTTGGTTATGGTAGGATGTACCTAGTGTGCGGCCAAGACCAAGGTTGCTAGAATCAGTGGATCAGGAGGACTTTGATCCGTTGCCCATTGGCGAGACTGGAGAGCATTCCCTAATTTCCATTCCCTTTCAGGTCTGCTTCTCTCTTTTTAGTTGACAAACTGTCAACTCGACTTGTTTTGGATTTTAATTCTTGTTTCTGAACAGGGCGAACATAAGTGTCTGGTTATTCTGCCCTATATTCAGTTTTTACTTTTAACCTTCAATTCCCTTCTTGTTTGTATAACTTTTGAGATAGTTGCTTCTCAAACATGCGCTGTCTATCATAGCTCAAGTATAATAAATTGGTATTAAATTAAGCGCAACCAAGATAAAATCCCCATGCTTCTTTTGGGTGAGGGTATGTTCCCATTCGCTATCATCCTATAATGAAGTGGTAGCATCTATTATGTACTTACCTTATTCTCATATCTGCGATATCCAGTGATACCGTGTTAACTTCTTTATTACTTAAATCTATGATGATAAACTTTAAGTCATCACATACTTATGAACAAGAGTAGGTTTTTATTTAGTAATTTCATTTATATTGCTTTGTTTCCCTGTAAATATATGTGCATTTTTTGGGTAGGTTTTAAGCTGGTTCCCACGTGCATTATACTTTCCCAATTTTGCATCTATAGAACAATGCGAAAGCATAATTAAGATCGCAAAGGCAAATATGGAACCATCGTCCTTGGCTCTTCGCACAGGAGAAACAGAAGAGACCACCAAAGGAATTAGAACAAGGTATATACTACTCAATAACCCTCATATTTGTCAACTAATTTCTGTTCGGGGACCTTTCTTTCAATGTTGAACATTAACTCCCAGAATTGTATTTAAGTCAATACACTGTCTTAATTTTTGTGTGGTCCTTTATTTATTAGTTAGGTTATTGTGTCCAAAAGACAAATATTGCAGATTTAACCGATAATCAATTTAAACATGTTTTTCCCTCCCATTTCTGCTAAACTAGGTCTCCAAAAATATGGTGTGTGCATATATTATCTTATTTTGGAATATAAAGCGAATTTGTGATTTTCAAACTACATGTGCTTTTTTTTTTTTTTTGGAACGACTTTCTCTAATTACTTGTGATTTTCTTCTAAAAAATAAGTTATGATAGAACTTTGTACTTCATGTGTCAGTATCTTTGACAAGAAACTACAGATCGTGGCATGAGATTTACATTACCTAGTCAATTTCTCCAGTTCTGGCACGTTTATTAGTGCATCTGAAGACAAAACTGGAATATTGGATCTAATTGAAGAGAAAATTGCAAAGGCGACAATGATCCCCAAGACACATGGAGAGGTAAAGTTCACTAACATGTATATCCTAAATAAAATGCATTATGCTCTTTTCACCAAATGTCAACTTTGGTTTTGCTTCCATGCCTTAGATACTAAAGATCTGGTTGGAATATAGTAGTGGAAGTGAGTCCTTCGAATTCCCCCCCCCCCCCAACACACACACACCCACCAAAAAAAAAAAAAAATCTATTCCAACCTATCTCTTACAGTTTTATTTCCTTCAAAATGAAGCTGATTGTGCCTGAAAAAATCCAAGTCCTAACCTCTACACGTTGGCACTTTGCCTATCCTTGTTTAGTCAGCCCTCATGTCTTAGTTTAAGTATTGGAAAAAGAAGACGATCACTAAGTTGAAACTGCTTAGACATCTTATTGAAAATTATAGTTTCAACGACCATTTATATCTAGTTTGATTGACATGGAGTAGATTGTGTGGAGTTCAAAATCTAATACTTTAATGAGAAGTATACCAAGAAACGGATCAAAATTTTAACTTCTGATAGCTTTGAGAATTTACAAGAAGAAGTTGGCCCAAATGTAGCTTTTGAGCTAATTTAATCCAATGTTTTGAATTGAGTAATACGGAAGAGAACTATCTTCCATTTGATGATAGTGGTGGACTATAATCTATGCTACACTAGGTGAAGTAATACAAGAGTTCTGAATGGTAATGCAAAGACACTCAGATTCCAGTTCATCGAATTTGCCAGGCGCTTTTTCGAGACCATTTTATCTGGAAATAGCTAAGATGCAAGAGATAATGGTATAGAGTATGTGATCCTGGGTCACATTTTATGGTTCTGTTTTTCTTCTTCCCTCATTACCCAAAAGAAATTGGATTTTTCTCTGTTGCAAATGGAGTATATGAACCAAGGGTTCAATTGAACCAAATAGTTTCAAAAGTCTAATGGGTTCAGTAGTTAAAACATAAAGGTTGAAACCTTGAAACTTAAATCCTGGATCGACCTACTGCTTTCTTGGTTTTTTATCTTCTTTTAGTCTTGTGTACCGGAAAAATTGTTTTATTGGCGCTTGTTTATGAACGAATGTGCATGTGGTAATGACGAAAATATATGTTGTACACATTTATCATCATGAGATGTGGCTTAGTGGTCAATGAAGTGGGTTGAGAACCATGAGTTCCCAGGTTCAAATTCTAGCGGAGACAAAAACACTAGGTGATTGCCTCCCATCTGCCCAAGCCTTGATGGATAGAGTAACCTGGTATCTGTTGCTGGTGGGAGGTAGCAGGTATCCCATGGAATTAGTCGAGGTGCACGCAAGCTGGCCTCGACATCACTTATCAAAAAGAATAAATCATAAAGGGGAGATGATGCCTCTTTCTTTGTCAATATTCACCACTAAATGTTGGAAGAAACTTCTAAACAAATTTCGTTCTGGATGTAAGTGCAGAATCTGAATGTATACTGGATTGTTAGTTAGAGGTCACATATGTGGGCCAGCTCATTTAATTTACGGAAATGGCAAGTCATAGTGCTCAAATTGATGGGACCTTTTTTCCCTCCCTTAGTGTTGTTTGGCACGTCTTCAGTTGTAAATGAAGTCGTCAAGCAAGGTTATAGCTCTCTCATAATGAGGTGGATACACACCTCTTCTAACAGATTCTTTTTCAGAGGACAAAGCAGTGAGGCAATTGGTCAAGATGTCCAGTTCTAAGAGACAAATTTACGACAATGTTTGTTGTGTGCCTTAACTTTTAGTGAGGCAAATCTACATTTTGGTTAACATCTGAAACTGCCTGTTGGGAAGTAGTTGTGCTGATTTTCCAGAATACTTCGGTCTATTTCCCCACTGGATTTTGAGTTACAATGTAACCATGCATATATGATATAACGCATGTGAGAACTGACAGCTAGTTAAGCTGCTAACTTGATTATTGTAGGTTAAATGAACATTGGCGTGTATCTGATGTCTGAAATTTCTGTTTATCGCTCCTACTGATTTTGAATGATTCTCTTCTTCAGTGATAAATATGATGTTCCTCTGGTCATTTCAGGCATTTAATGTTTTGCGGTATGAAATTGGCCAGAGATATCAGTCACATTATGATGCTTTTGATCCTGCTCAATATGGCCCTCAGAAGAGCCAAAGAGTAAGCATGAACTAATTTTTCAGCGGTGCTATTTTTTCTAAGTTGCTCACTATTTTTCCTGTATCTCAATTGAAATCTTACACAAGAGGACATTGTGGATTATAGTTTACTTTATTATTTGGTTATCCGGGCATAAGGATGCTGTGCTTCCATGTTACTCCCAAACACCTCCCCCCTCTTCAGAACCACAAATAAATTAGAAGACAAAAGTTTGATGTGTTTAATTCAATCATTGGGTTCTTATTTGTATGGCACATGCTATTTGCATCACCCAAACTGCAGATGATGGTCCTCTGCAATACTTTACTGAACTCTCTTGAGCTTGTTAATGTTAATGGGAAAATTGCAAACAAGATACATCTTTATCTCAGATTGGACAAGTATTTCAAGACGTGGGCAGTCCTTCTAGTCAGATTTTCATTTTCATTGAGTATCTGTATATTTTGCTAGAAAAAGTATTAAAAGAAATGATTTGCATGCTTTTAAGTCATGTAAACCACCATTATTTGCGCAATTTAAATCACTTCTAATGGTAGCTAATTTCTCTTCAATCTGATTATAGTTTTAGCATGAACCAAGGTGAGGATGATTGTTTTGGTGGCTTCTTATCTTGCCATGGATGTGACATCTCTATATGCATATTTCTTCTTTTCTTTGTGGAAAGATTCTGATCTTCTCTTCGATCCTTGGAACCATGAGTTGAAATGTGCCAATCAAGTTTACAGGAACTGTACTACACTTTTAATCTTGAGATATCATTGGTCGAGAATTTGTTACTGGTAGTTAATTTTGAGGAATGATTCCTTTCACTTGTCTGGACTAAACTTTCATTGATCTCGTATAGGCTGCTTCCTTCTTATTATATTTATCTGATGTTGAAGAAGGTGGGGAAACTGTGTTCCCGTATGAGGTAAGATCAAGTAGACAAGTACCTCTCCATTCTCTTTCGCTCTCTACTTCTAGCCATCGCTACCTTTCTTGTCTGCCTCTCTTGTAAAATGGCCCTTTGTGTTTATCTACAGAACGGGCAGAACATGGATGCTAATTATGATTTTAGCAAGTGTATTGGTTTGAAAGTGAAGCCACGCAGAGGGGATGGACTTCTATTCTATTCACTGTTTCCAAATGGTACAATTGATCTGGTGAGTTATTCCAGTGAATTCGGTTACCTTGCATTTTCTGTTTTGTTCATCACAATGTTTTTTGGTATAAGAATCAATAATATATAAACAGGAGTAACCAGTCAGTTAACAAATTGTTTCAAGGAGCTGTCTGCAATAGGTTAGCTGGAGTACAAGGCAAACTCTGCCATCTGTAGCTGCCTGCTAGATTGAAGATCTGCCACAATATATAATCCCAGATTAAAAGCTGTGATTCTTGCATATTGGTTTACAGTGCTAGGAATTGCTATTCCTAGAAAAACCTTTGAGTTGCCCAAAAACATGTTTAAGATCTAGCTCTAATTGATGATGTGGCTTAAACATGCTCAATTAATCATAAGATTGTGATGCTATGAGGATGTATGTCTAAAAGGATTAGTATGAGTAGCTTGAATTATTTGCATAAAGTGGTTATACACTGCAACAGGAGCCTATATCAGAACAAATTTGTACAATCAGACCCATCGCATGGAAGCTGATTGGAGAGATTATAGTATATCGTAGCTTCACGATTGTTTTCATTTTCATTTGCTGCTATATTAGTTTGTTCAATGCAACAATTAGAATAGGATCTTTCTTTTACTTCTTCCATTTCCAGTGATTTTAATTCACACTACATAAATTACCAAAGGAGGGCATGAGCAACACAATGTAATGATGCACTTTGATTTCAAGCATGGACTTGTTAACTTTCTAATTTTCACATTTGCTTGAATTCTAATGCAGACCTCACTTCATGGTAGCTGTCCGGTAATCAGAGGAGAAAAATGGGTGGCCACCAAGTGGATCCGGAATCAAGAACAGGATGATTAAACACCTGGTACACTAGTGTTGTTCATCAGTTATTTTTTGTAACTTACAGACTGAAAAAAACAAAGTTTTGGAGTAAATAGATTTAAAGAATGAACAACACGGGGCTTTGTCTTTTGGAGTAAATAGTGTAACTTGCTTGATTGCAGGCTGCTAAAATCACCACCACACTTTGAAAGAAATGAAAAAATGAAAGCAATAAAAAGGAAGCAGATATATTTCTGGAAAATAAGATCCAATGAGTGAGAAGTAACTGATGAGCTGAAAGGTAATCATAAAGAATGAGTAGTGTATCTAGTTATGTTGATTTTGTTGACTAATTTACCCACTACTAGTATCCACCAGATCAGCTCAGGATGATAACATATATAGAATGCAGAAACTTGACTTTTAAGTGATCTAATTGTATGTATATATTTATAAATTGCTTTAAACCGATTAAAGACGATTCAATAGACTGAAGTTGAGCAATATTCATACATATATTTTAGAAAGATTCCATGGGAATAGGTAAACACCACACATTGACATTAACTAGCTAGGTAGGTAGCGCAATATGAAGACCAACTGTTAATCGCAAAACCTAATAAAGCAAAAACCCTCATCTTTCCCAGTCCTCAAACAACCAAGCCCATGGCACGTATTGTTTGCTTTCGGCTAAGCTCGCATAGATTTATCGTTTTTGGCTTAATGTGATGCCCTTGACGAATGGCGGGTCAAAAGCTTCTTCCGACCCAAAAGGCTATTGCCGTGATATTACTTCCCCCTATTCGACGATTCACTCTTCCTGGACTCGTACGAAAAAAGAGGGAGTGCTAAGACGCGTTTTTCTTTTCTTTGCTGATTCCTCTCAATGAAATTTTCCATGTTGCACTAAATTACTTACGGATGCATGCATGCGGTCCGGGAACACTTTGAAGTGTCAAAGCGGAAAGAAAGCCTCAGCCGGAGCAGTAGCCAGATAAGCAAGAGCAGCAAGGCAAAAAGTGGTCTTAGGCATTCCAACCGCATGAACGTAAATCTTATCTATGTTGGCTTGATTATATCTCTTTTCGTTCCATTTGAAGAAAGGAAGGATCCCAAAGAATCGTCATAAAAAATACCTAATTCTATTGAGTTGATTCCATCTCCTTGACTTTGTTCACATTCAGTAGCAGCTTGCTGGTGTCCTTTCAGGTCAGGAACTCCTGCAACTTCTGAAGAAGGGGTGCATATGTCACCTTAGGCGAATTCTATATCAGAATAGGAGACAAAAGTGAAGAGCCTTTAAGGCAAGACAGAGTTCACATGGTGCGCGCGCTTTTGGAGCTCGAGGTGGCGTACCCAAAAAGATAAATTCGTGCGGGCCTAGGCCCAATGCGGACAATACGTGTCATGGGCATGGCTCGTGACAAATATGGTATAAGAGTCGAATTTCCTTTAGTGCGATGGTGGGACAAACCTCAGTTAGGATGCTGAGTCATAGGGGGGAGGGGGTGAATGTGATGCCCTTGACGGTGCGGGCTGATGGGGGCAGGTCAGACAGGATTGGCACACTTTTGAAAAAGGGGTGCACATATCACCTTAGGCGAATCCCAATCTATGTAGCTTACCTTTTGGACCTTTTTAAAGAAGGTTCTATTCCCAACATGTTTACTCCCATTGTAGGTAACATATTTGGGTTTAAAGCCCTGCACGCTCTACGTCTGGATCATCAGAATGGAGAAAAAAGTGAAAAGCCCTATTAGATATGACACAAGTTCACATGGTACACGCATTTTTGGGGGCTCAAAGTTAGGATCAAAAAAATCAGGTGTCATGTGGAAGCTAGTAAAATAAAACTTGAACGACGATAAATCAGACAACAAAAGAGAAATATACATAAAGAGACACAAATATTTAATGTGATTCGGTCAATTAACCTACGCCCACAACAGAGATAAGCAATCCACTATATAAAAGTGAGTACAAAAGATTGAGAGAAAAACCTCACAAAGAGGCAAACACAAGTGGCACACCAACGCTTATCTCGAGATTTTTCCCCTAAACAAGACTCTCAAACCCCTTAGGGACTACATTGTGGATGCTACTGAATGATCCTTAATTTATAGAAGTCCAAACATTTTTCTACAAGGAAAAGGACTAGCCAAATATGAGAGATTTATGATTTCCTTCTAAGAAAAGGAAAACTCAATTATGGTAAATATGTTTCCCTTTCCTTCATGAGATAGGAAAATAAAATATGGTAAGAAAATCAAGGCAAACACCTAACAATTCACCTCTTGGCCTGAATTTTCTTACAAAATAAATTTGATCAACCTTCTTCATATAATCTTCAACAGGTCACATCTCCAAATCTCCACCACAAAGTTTTTCTCAATGTGAGTAGCACCCCGGTCAAATAATTCAGGCAACAATCATGATAATCATCAAATAGGTTGCGACTATAACTAAACCTGCAGAGATGAACCTATCTTGAACCTCGTTCTGATACCAGTTGTTAGGATCGAAATAATTAGCTGCGGAAGCTAGTAAAACAAAACTTGAACGACGATAAATCACATAACAGAAGAGAAGTATACCGATAGAGACACAAATATTTAATGTGGTTCGGTCAATTAACCTACGCCCACGGCAGGGATAAGCAATCCACTATATAAAAGTGAGTACAAAAGATTGAGAGAACAACCTCACAAAGAGGCAAACACAAGTGGCACACCAACGCTTATCTCGAGATTTTTCCCCTAAACAAGACTCTCAAACCCCTTAGGGACTACATTGTGGATGCTACTGAATGAGAAGGAATGATCCTTAATTTATAGAAGTCCAAATATTTTTCTACAAGAAAAAAAAACTAGCCAAATATGAGAGATTTATGATTTCTTTCTAAGAAAAGGAAAACTCAATTATGGTAAATATGTTGCCCTTTCCTTCATGAGATAGGAAAATAAAATATGGTAAGAAAATCAGGGCAAACACCTAATAATCACCATTTGGCCTGAATTTTCTAACAAAATAAATTTGATCCACCTTCTTCATATAATCTTCAACAGGTCACATGACCTGTGACTTCTGATCCGTTGGGAGGTTATACTGGTTTTTGGGATGTCTAATCCCAGTGTGTTGGATATTATCTTTATTATTCTATCACTGTTTATGCTTAAAAAGGGTAAAGTGTGAGCTGATAGCTCCGTGTTTCAGTTGATTGGTCGGGCTGGCCTAGCAGTGTACTGGGCGCCATCACGACCAGGTTTGGGGTCGTGACATTTTAAGACCTAATATCCAATTTTTTCAAAAGACAAATGGCTATTTTTTTTTTAAAATCCGTTTGGCCCGGTCTAAACGGTTTCAAAGCTAAAACCCGGCCCATGAGACCGGCACGAGCCCACCAATCGTGGGCCAAATGGTCCCAGCCCATTAAGCCCATGGTCCCGGACTAGGCCCGGCCCAATTACCAACCTTAAGTTGGATACTCTTAATGGTGTGAGGTCTTTCGGAAAAAATAATGCGGGCTTGGCCTAAAGCGAATAATATCACACCATGTTAAGAGTATTTTTGGGCTGTTTTAGCACAACACCTGGTATCAGAGCCAATTATTGGTGGGACTATAGAGATGGCAGAGTGTAACGTGGGGATTCGACTTAATGCCTTTGCCCGTCCACATGGTTTACGATCTTTATCTGTAGCGTTGAAGAAGCACACAACCTTTGGCTTCGGTGAGCGTAAATACTCAAGATCATGTGGGTTACACACAATTAATCTCCAATTTAGCCCATAAATGGTGATAGGTCATGTGGAACTTAGTTAAAGGGGAAGATTATTAGGTGTGTGAACAAAGTCCCACATGGAAAGTAGAAAAAAAAAAAGCTACTTATAATGAGTTGAAGGGAAAAATCGTACTGACATGATCTTAAGCGGACAATATCATGCTACGTTAAGAATATTTTTTGGCCTTCTGAGCCCAAAATTGAGATGGCGTAATCCTAAAAGATAAATCCGTATGGGACTAGGCCCAAAACGGCTAGTGCGTGCTATGTGTTTGGGTCATGACAAATGATTTAATAAAGCTATTATTCGTATACGAACAATCCTTGCTTGATATATACGATAGGAAGTGTTTATATGTGTCGGAGAATTAAATGTACTTTTTTATAGGTAAATAAAGAATTTAAGTTAGATATACGTTTTAAAACTTATTCTCTTCACTTTTTGTATCTGCCAGTATATTAATAGACATATTATTCTAGAGAGAGTAGTAGCAGCCAGCCGCATTAAGATGTGTCATTTATGTGACAAAATTCCTGATTTAGATAATTATTTGTTGGAAACTAGGTAAGAAATTGGAATATGAAAACTAAAACTAAAGATAATAAATAATATTCCATCCGTTTCAATTTATATGAACCCATTTAACTGGGCACGAAGTTTAAGAAAAAAGATAAGACTTCTAAATTTGTGATGTAAAATGAGGCATATATATATTTTGAGGCTATAAATCATTGTATAAAGATAAATTGTTTCCAAATAAGAAAATGGATCATTATTTTTGATACAAACCAAAAAAAAAATAAATTCACATAAATTAAAACGGATGAAATACATATTTTTATTACGCATTAATAGAGAGACTATGACTACAAAAAAGGTGTTAAAAAATGTAGATATAAAATAATATACGTTGCTAAGCACAAGACAGGAATGTTGTTGTGTGTCATGGCAATTTCACGTGTGCCTTTTAAGGCGCATTTCACGGCAAAAGTTAAAACAGAATCGACAATACTAGCTTGACAAGGCAACACGAAGACACCTTCTTCATCACGTAAATAAAGCAAATCCCTTCAACCAGCCAAATAGTATGTAAATATCAACCATATCTATCCACCAGGGTCCACCCTTATTATGTGCTAAACTCCATAGATAATTATGATATCCTTATCCACTTTCACAGAGATGGAATCAAAGTTGGTGGGTTCTCAACCTGTATCACATATTTCAATAATTAAGTTTGTAACCAAAATATTTAATAACTTTTTAAATATAAATACAAAATTTAATTACTAAATATTATTGAATTCGCTCGAATCCGCACGTAATATTGTAGCTAGCTTCTCTTATGTCCCACGTTATTGACCATGCGTTGATTTGGTATACTTTTATATGTACTAGTCAGCTATAAACTTAATAATGCACGGCTAATAATTTCGCCTCCAGTCAAGGGCAGAGACGGAGCCAAAATTTTAATGTTATGGGTTCTGGATTTAAGAACGACGATTTCAAGTGTTAGTGACTGAGTTTTAAATATAATTTTAGTGTATATTTAATGAATTATAAATACAAAATACACAGTTTGAGCAAAAGCTACTGGATTCAACCGAACCCGTATTTAGGCTTGCGCTTGTGAATCTGAAACGAATTTTGCATAGTTGGAGGTTCTACTAATTTCCACCACACAACTAATTAAAACTAAAAAGCTAGCACCAAGTAATAGTAGTGAAACAAAGAAATTAAAGAAGAAAAAAAAGATGGGAGTAGTTGAAGAAGCTCACAACGTTAAAGTGGTTGGCTCAGGCGAGAAGACTGTGGTACTTGGTCATGGCTTTGGTACTGATCAATCTGTTTGGAAACACCTTATACCTTACCTAGTTGATGACTATAGAGTAGTTGTATATGACAACATGGGTGCTGGAACGACAAATCCTGATTACTTTGATTTTGAACGTTATGCTTCTCTTGAAGGTTATGCCTATGATTTACTTGCCATTTTGGAGGAGCTTCACATCGATTCTTGCATTTATTTAGGCCATTCCTTATCGTCTATGACTGGTGTTATTGCTTCCATATTTCGTCCTGATCTCTTCTCTAAACTCATCTTGCTTTCTGCTTCTCCAAGGTCAGATCATGCCACATATATCTTGCCACATTTACCTATCACTGCAAACAATTTTTATACTATATATTAATATAGTTTAATTATTATCCTATGTTTAGGTTGTCTTGTCGCTCCTTATTAAGAAGTGTTGCTTATTCTTATAAATTAATTTAACCTGTTGGTACAAAGAGTAAGTGCACTGCCAGTTCATTATCTTTAATCTGAACTGATAACCTTATCTTGATCCATATTAGTTGAGTTAGACCTATCTATAATAGCATTTTTATATAATAATACTTTATTATAAAAGTCAACTTTTTTTTAATTAATTTTCATGTTATATTATAATATATATTTTCTATGACAACATTTTGCTATAACATTCAAAAATATTCGAAATAAATGAGGTTGTTATAGAGATATTTGATTGTATTTGTTATTTTGTTAAACAAAATTTCCAAAACGTTTGACCTTTATAAAAGAACAAGATCGAGGTATTTGTTACTTTTTTTCCTTTTCAAATTCAGTCTTAATTACTACTTCTATTAGTAGTAACACGTATAGTTGCATCAATTAAGAAGGTAAGCTAATAACTAAGTACTCCTTTCGTTTCAATTTAGATAATGTTGTTTGACTTGATATATAGTTTAATGAAGAAAAAAAAAGAATTTTGAAATTAAAAGCTTAAGGGGCAAAAGCTTTTATGGGGTCGTGATATTTTTATGCCTATAAAAACTTATCATTAAGGGAAAGATATGTAAAATAAAAAGTTTAAAGTCAAATTGTTTTCAATTATAGCAATGTGCAATAAGGAAAGTGAGTGATTTAAATTGAATATTTTAAGTGAGATCTTTAAGAGTAATAAACGAAACTCTATTAAAATTATTTAAAATTGGATGGCAGCATCAGTTATAAGAAACTAACTTGGGAATTACTATATTATGTTTGCTTAGGTTCATAAATGCAGATGACTATTACGGAGGATTTGAAATTGATGATATTGAGCAACTAAGCCAAGCGATGGAGTCGAATTACAAGTCATGGATCGACGGTTTTGCGCCGTTAGTAGTTGGCGGTGACATGGACTCAGTGGCAGTACAAGAATTCAGCAGAACCTTATTCAACATGAGACCAGACATAGCATTTAGTGTCTTTCGTACAATTTTTACATTTGATTTAAGGAATTTTCTATCTCGTGTCACAGTGCCTTGTCACATAATTCAGAGCTCAAAGGATTTGGCCGTGCCTGTGGCTGTCGCAGAATATATTCACCAAAATTTGGGCGGAAAATCAATTGTGGAAGTCATCTCAACTGAAGGTCATCTTCCTCAGTTGAGTGCACCAGAAGTCACTGTTCCTGTGCTGCTTCGCCATATTTCTCATGATATTTCCAGTGATACTGTTTAGGTTTTTGGATATGTGTATGCTAAATTACGTTTTCGTGCTTTTTACATTTCTCTCCTGATCATTGAAGAAAATGAGACATTGTTGCGTGGTGCTGTATAAAATTAAAAACAAGATTGTTGCGGCCCTCCGTTTCATATTAAATGAGGTATTTTCTTTTTTATCATATTTCAAAATAAATAATATATTTTAAAATTTAGAAATAATTCATTTAAACTCTTCATTTTACTCTTTTGTCATTAATGAGAAGTTTTTATAGCCATACAAATGACACATGACCCCACAAACTTTTTATCCTTTAAGCTTTTAAGATCACAACTTTTAAAGTTTTCTTTTTTTTGTTTTAAATTCCGTACCGAGTCAAATTATCTCAAACAATATAAAACGGGGGTATATTTTTCACCATGTTCGAGCCGATGATTTACTGAAAATAATATTTCTACATAAGGATAAGGTGTGTATACTATTCTTTATAGACCCTATCCATTGGAAAAGGTATGTTGTTGTTATTGTTTCCTACACTAGTAAATAATTTTTTCACTTCTTCGTTGATTGTACCTGGTTTCTCACCATATATTTTGTTTGTCAACTTTACAAATAAACTTTTAAGTGACTTAATTGTAGGTGTGGATGTAATTTGGGCAAACCTGAATTTCAACCGAAATTCGAAAATTTTGAATTTTTGGTTTGGATTTTTGCATTACGGATTGGATTTTAGATTTAATTTTTAAAATGTTTGAATTTTGGATTGGATATTGGATTTGGTACTTTAAATTTTTGGATATTCGAAAATTCAAAATTTTTATACTTCATATTTAGTTCATTGTCCATATGTCAATACTCAATAGTAATAAGTTCAACACTCTAGCCATTTGATATTATCCCAATTTTTCAATATTAATTACTAAGTTACTGCGCGAATACATTCTATATAGATATGACTTTGTGGAGTGGCTGACTAGATTGTTCAATGTGATCTTCAAGTCTAAGAGGATGCCGGAGGAGTGGAGGTGGAGTACAGTCGTGCCCTTGTATAAGAACAAAGGGGATATCCAGTGTTGTAACAACTATAAGAGCATCAAATTACTAAGTCACACCATGAAAGTCCGTGAGCGTGTGGTTGAGGCGAGGATGAGGGGGATGACGTCCAAATCTGTGAACCAGTTCGGTTTCATGCCGGGCTACTCCACTACAGAAGCTATCCACCTTGTCAGGAGATTGGTGGAACAGTTCAGGGATAAGAAGAAGGACCTGCATATGGTGTTTATTGACTTGGAGAAGGCGTATGACAAGGTCCCAAGGGAGGTATTATGGAGGTTCCTGGAGGCGAAGAGCGTGCCGGAAGCCTATATCAGAACAATCAAGGACATGTACGATGGAGCAAAGTCTAGGGTTAGGACGGTGGGTGGAGACTCAGACCACTTTCCGGTGGATATGGGGCTTCATCAAGGATCAACCCTTAGCCATTTCTTATTTGCCTTAGTGATAGATGCACTGACACACCATATTCAAGGGGATGGGCATTGGTGTATGCTATTTGCCAATGACATAGTCCTGATAGACGAGACGAGGGTCGGCATTAATGAGAGGTTGGAGGTCTGGAGACAAACCCTCGAGTCTAAGGGTTTCAAACTGAGCAGGTCTAAGACAGAATACTTGGAGTGCAAGTTTCGCGCCGAGTCGAGCGAAGTAGGCAGGGATGTGAAGCTTGGAGCCCAGGTCATCCCCAAGAGGGATAGTTTCAAATATCTTGGGTCGGTCATCCAGGCAGATAGAGAGATCGCCGTGGATGTCACCCACCGCATAGGGGCGGGGTGGTCGAAATGGAGGCTTGCATCAGGAGTCTTGTGTGACAAGAAAGTACCACCGAAACTAAAGGGAAAGTTTTATAGAGCTGTGGTTAGACCTGCCATGTTGTATGGGGCGGAGTGCTGGCTGGTTTAGAACTCTCGTGTTCAAAGAGTGAAGGTTGCGGAGATGAGGATGCTCAGGTGGATGTGCGGGCACACCAGATTAGATAAGATTAAGAATGAAGTTATTCGAGAGAAGGTTGGGGTGGCCCTAGTGGATGAGAAGATGCAGGAAGCGAGGCTCAGGTGGTTCGGGCATGTGCGGAGGAGAAGCCCCGATGCCCCGGTAAGGAGTTTTGAGCGGTTGGCGGTGGTTGGTACGGGGCAAGGCAGAGGGGGGCCTAAGAAGTATTGCGGAGAGGTGATTAGGCAGGATATGGCAATAATGCAGATTTCCAAGGACATGGCCCTTGATAGGAAATTATGGAGGTCTAGAATTAGGGTTGTAGGATAGGGGCTTCTAGAGATTTTTGTACTTCTTTCCTGAGACGAGGTGTGGTTTGGTAGGGCCCTCCATAGATGTCTTGCGCTTTGTATCAAGCTCCCTATGGTAGTTACTGTTAGGTGTTATTGCATGCCTTTTAATTTACGATTTTATGTGTAGTTATCTGTTTATGCATTTTCTGCTGGAGTCACCAATGCTCTTTTGTTTTTCCTTTTGTTTTTCTCTTCTTTCTCTTCCCTTTCACTTGAGCCGATGGTCGATTGGAAACAACCTCTCTGCCCTTTCGGATAGGGGTAAGGCTTGTGTACGTATTATCCTCCTCAGATCCCACTTTGTGGGAATACACTGGTGGTTGTTGTTGATAATTTTATTTCTTGAATACTTCATTTAGGTGATTGCAATGAGAATAAGGAACTTTTCTGACAATTTAATATGAGTACTTCACTTGGATAGTCAGTTTTTAGAAAAAGATGAAACATCTCAACTTATAAGCTCAAAACAGTAAATTCAAAATATCAAAATCGATTAATTTGAAACCGTACTTAAAAAAATTGATCAAAATCGAACTTATTTGGATTGGATTTGAATTGTCATTTCTTAATCTGAAAACCAAAAATCCAAACCAAAATTTTCATATGTAAGCCCAAAAGCCCACCCCTACTTGGTTACATAATTTTTGTTGGTATATTAGCATTTTATTATTAAAATGAAACAAGCCACAACTTTCATTATTCTATGATGTAGAAAATTATCATAACTCCCACTACTCCACGATGAGAAAATGGTCATAATGCTTTTATAACTCTTCTCTCATGTTCTACCACTGTTTAAATATTAATTTAACCATTATCTCATATTCTCCATGATGTCATTACTTATTACCCCACTTTCTCCAATTTTATTCAAGGAAGAATTCCTACACCTATAAATATGAGTCTTTTTTTCATAATAGTGTGAAAAATAATTGTAGAGTATTTCAATAAATTGAGGTTAAAGTTGTAAAAGAGGTGAAGAGAGTTCTATTTTTGTTGAAGGAACGTGTTCATCTTGGTGGAGCTTTGGACAACTTGTCCAGAATTTATTAGATTCATACGACCTGATCGGGCTATTGTATCATAGGGGAGACAAGTCAAAAGGATTACTGCTGGACTAGTGAAGACTTTGCTGCAGTGGTCTTGAATCTCCTTAAAGAGAGCGAGATATTCGTGCCTCAACCTGAAATATTTTATTTTTTAAAGTCGTATTTTCACCAACAATTTAAGAAGATTCAATATGGCTACAGTTGAAAAATCCGCGGATATCAAGGTGGAAGATCTCAAAAAGTCATTGTGTTTCAACGGTACTCATTTCAAGAGATAGATTGATAAAGTACTTTTTTATTTGAGTCTTCTTAATATTTCTTACGTTTTAACTGTGAAGTGTCCAAGCAAAGTGGACAATTCCTCCATGAATGATGATGAGTTAATAGCCTTTCAAAAAAAATTTAAAAAATACAACAATGATTCGTAGAAGTGTCAGTATTATCATCTTCATTGTCTATTTAATAATTTTTATGATTATTCTAATAGAACTTACTCTACTAAAAAGAAAATTCGAAAAGCATTGGAGAGTAGGTACGATACCGAGAAGGTAGGTGCGAAAAAATATGCTGCTAACAAATTTTTTCATTTTCAAATGGTGGACAACAAATCAAGAGTAGACCAAACTCAAGACTTCATAATGATCATTGGAGAGCTCAAGTCTGAGGATATTAAAATTAGAGATAACTTTATTATTTGCGGCATAATAGATAAACTTCCACCTTCATGCAAGTAATTTCAAAAAATAATGTGTCGCAAACAAAAGGAAGTCCATTTGAGACGTCGATAATGCGGATTCGCATGGAAGAAGAGGCAAGAGGCAAATATGCCCTTATACAATCAGAAGAGAGCACTCTACAACCCATCACTACGAAGGTAAATTTAGTTACTTCAAATAATATTACTCACGAACCTCATAAAAATACTTCTTTGAAGCCGAAGAAGAAAAAATTTAAGAAAAATTATGGTAGATCTCCCTAGAAGAATAATGGTGCAAAGAATCAAGCATAGATCAACAAGTTCAAATTGTCAAATCATGCTTTGTCTGTGACAAAAATGGGCATATTTCTCAATTTTATAAATTTTGGAAAATGGATTCTATACCACAGGAAAACGTTACCGAAGAGCCATTTACGGCGGTGATAACATATATTAACATGGTAGAAAATATTGATGGATGGTGAGCTCATTCTAGAGCATACCATCATAATTGTCATGATAGAGATTGGTTTAAAGTATATACTCTATTTGAGAAGTCCAAAACCATTATTCTTGGTGATTCTCACACAATCAGATGCTTGAAAAGGGAGAGGTCCATTTCTTCATGAATAGTTGGTCTACGAGTTAAAGTTTACTTCAGGAAGAGTATTAACATCGAAAGGCGTACTTTATACTTCTTCAATAAAAAAAAATTTATGTCTAATTTTCTTCTTAACAAGACAAACTTCAAATAAACTATTGAGAGTGATCAATATGTAATAGTGAGAAAGGCTTCAATACACATATGATGGGATGTTCACGTTGAATGTTGAGATGAATAAAACTTCTTCTAGTTCTATATATATGTTTCTTCTTCTAATTTTTGCCATGCTCGTATGTGTCATATTAATAATCTTTATGTGGAAATCATGAGTAGTTTAGCATTAATCCCAATGATTAAAAAGAATTTTAAAATATGTGAGGCTTTAGTAAATCAGAAATAATTAAAAAGATCTCATTTTCAAATTGAACAGAAAACTGAATTGTGGAATTAGTTCATACAGATATTTATGAACTTGGAGAAGTTTTAAATCCTAGAGAAAATAGATATGTTATCACTTTTATTGTTGATTTCTTTAGGTATACATATGTTTACTTGATGAAAAATAAAAGTGATGCTTTTAAAAATTTTAACATTACTTCATGAGGTTGAATTTAATTTGGTAGAAAAATTAAAGAAATTAGAAGTGATAAAGGCCATGAATACGAGTCTAATAAATTTAATTCTTTTGTTAGATCATTGAGAATAATTCATGAAAATAATCTACCTTACTCTCCTGGATCAAATGGTGTAGCTGAAAAAAATAAAACTTTGGTAGAGTTAACTAATGCCATGCTTATTGAGTCATATGTACCTTTAAATTTGTAAGGTAAAGCTATTTTGACTATATTCTATGTGTTTAATTGGATGTCTCATAAGAAAATAAAATTGCCACCATTTGAGTTGTGATAAAATCACATGCCAAATTTGGGTTATCATAGAGTTTGGGATTGTTTAGCCTATACGGCTAACAAATCCTAAAATTATAAAATTTAGTAAAAACGTTATCACTTGTGATTTTATTGGTTATGTTATTAATATTACAGCCTATAGGTTTTTAAATCTTGAAGAAAATATTATTATAAAATCAGGTGATGCAATTTTTTCATGAAAATAAATTTATATTTGAGTCTAAATATAGTGAGGGTCAAAGAGATAAAAGATAATTTTTTCTATGCCTAGTTCTTCTACTTTTATTTTGCAAACGAAAGAAAATAATGTTTGATGGAAAGCTATAATATTTTAGTCGTGTATTGTACTCTTATTAGGTTTTGTCTTTAATCGCTAGTATTTTGTACTTATTATATGTTTTATACCTTGTAGGAGTGACTCCGAGTGATGTAGATATTACGAAGCTAATTTCAGCTATTTGGAGCTTTGAAGTCTGTGTAAATGACCAGGGGATTGAGATCGCATTCGGGGGTCGAGGACTAATTCTGGACATCAAAATTGATGTTTGAACTTCACTATGAGAAACACTTACAAGGGTGGCGAATGGGCCGCCACATCTGTGCAAATCTCTATTGCCTCACAAACGTTGAGCTCTCTAGTGATCCCCATTAATGCCCTGCATGGCGTTTCCCACCATGCGATGCGCTTGTGCAATTTTACAGAGCCAATGTCCTATTTCGTCTAGGAAAAGGTGATTTTGTCTTGGCCCAACCTTACTCGATATAAATACATAAGAAAAATATTATTTTTTGGACTTTTGGCACTTTTTCGACCAAAGGAGGCTAAGGAAGAGTTGGAGGAGCAAAAGTACAAGGATTTTATCAGTCCTTCCTCACTCAAACCCGAGTTCAGATTGAATTTATGTTTTTCTTTACTTTTATTACATTTTCGATGAAATACTCCATGTATAAGGAGTAGTTCCCTTTAGGGTTAGATGAATTTGGTGTATTGATATTTGTTTGTGGATTATAAATCTAGTTTTGTGTATTAAAGCATTTTTGGATGATTTCATCATTGCATTTATATTCACTTGTTTATGTAATCGAGAGAGGAATAACTTGTGATATCTTTGTATTATATTGTTGGTTGAGTTCATTAGTTGTTCTTAGTAATTGAAATAGGCTAGTTGAATCGTTGATTGAACCTAGTTAGGAAGATAATCATACTATTATGAATAGCTAGTTTGTTATCTAGAGTTTTGATAGAATCTTTTGTAAGATAAATTCTTGTTATGTTTGTATATAATTGATCATTTGGATTTCTCTATTTGTTCAACTATATTTATATTGTGGTTGGTTGTAGAGCTCTCAATCTACTATTCCGATTTAGTGTGTATTACTCGAGAAAGAGTGCATATTTAGATAGTTGTTAAACAACATCACTCCTAACATAAATGAGGGATAAATAAAGAAGGTATAAAGGTGGGATTAGGAATAACGAAACCTTGGTGCGATCCGACTTAGCCATACTTAATGCCAGCTATCTTAATTCGGGAGAATATGTCTAGTAAATTGTGGTAGTTATTCGGGAGAGGATTATAACACTCAATACGCTCATGATCGGTAGAGAATACTCAGGCAAAATTATAAAAGACGTAGTGAGAAGGATTTTGACAATTTGAGAAATCATAACCCTAGACCTCCTTAATCTTTTCTCCAACCTGTAATATATTTAGTTGTTAATATATTTTTTTAATTATTTAGTTAATTAGATATAAGAATCTTAATATTTATAACTTAGGAATTATTCAAGCTTATCTCATTAGTGATAGTCAACAATTGTAGCTAAGCCTTAGTTCTCTGTGGGATTCGACTTCGGACTTGTAAACCTGATTATATTTGGAACGACTGCTTAGTCCTTTTTATATGGCATAGTTGGGCATGATACAATTATGGCATCGTTGTCGAGGAATATAACTGTAGGTGTACATATTTCTAGATTTTAAGTTTGAACTTTTATTTTTATTTTCTTGTATTTGATTGTTTAAAAAAATTTATTTTGATATGAGAGACATGACATCTTGGAATTATGAGAGTTTTGATATTGGTGATTCTACTTTTAATCCTCCTTATGCATATTGTAGAGGAAACCACCAATTGCAAAATTATCAATATATTTTCGAGAGCAAGTTATGGGCACCAACTCAATCTTACGTGTGGATTGTGTGTGATATGTGTGGTAGTCAAGATGGTCACTTTCATGGTTGTGATTATTTGTCTTATTCTCCCCCAATCCCTTATTATGATGGTTCTACTTTTCTGGTGAAGTTAATAGGAACACAACTTAGGGAAACTGACTTGAAGGAGATCAAAGATATGTTATAGTGTTTTATGGAACTATATGATAAGAAACCACTGTAGATACCAATGCAAGAGGCAACTATTCACAACTTGGAGACTTAAGCAAATAAACTAATTGAACCTTGTAAAGTGTAACAAGTTTAGATACTGGATAGTAGCCAAGAAGAGCATGAATTGGCTGCGGAAATTGCCATTATAATAGAGGAGTTGAAAGTAGAATATGAACAAACCAATCAACTAGAATTTGAGGATGCGGATATTGTAGAAGAGATACTAAAATCAGTCAATGACATTGATGATACATATTTAGTTGACTCTAGTGTTATTAGTGTTGAGGATCAGTCCCAATGTTCTTGTAGTTGAGCGCATTGGTCCATACTCCAAGCATTTTTCACATTGTGTTTAGACGATGATACAGGAATAGAGCCACCCGAGCCACTTGATGAGTTAAATAAAGAACAAGATGTCTACATTCTAATATTCTTCTTGCCAGAAAGTCAGAATACACACCTCATCTAAAGACCAAGAAGTGCAGAATACTACATTGATTTATTGGGCCAGCCTTATTCATTCCACCATCCCAGGAGCATGATCATAGAGTAGAATCTAAACTTGTGTTCCAATTAATAAGTTCAAAGTGGAGGAAGAAAGTGATTCGCGCCGTGCCGCGATGTTAAATCAAGCGTTTATTGGGAGGCAACCCAGCTTTAGTGCTTTTTTTTTTTTAATTGTATTATTTTTATAGTGTAAATTTTTGTTTTTTAGGAGCATGGAAAGAAAAGTTATTGGAAAGATGCAACAACAAACCAGATGGTTAGAACTAAGTCTAAGGTACCCGCACGAAGGACTAAGCATGGGAGAAGCCTGAGTACCCCATGAGATGCTAGTGCTTCGGTCTTTGGCTTGGAGAAGGTTGATTTAGGATAGACTTTGCACAACCTAGTCCATACAGAAGAGTTATGCATACTAGAAGGTTTGTGATGTGGCATTTATGGTCGAAGAGAGGATCTTGCTCCAGGTTTCACCTATGAAGGGCATTATGAGGTTCAAATGCAGTACCGCAGTAGCGCTTAACTGATCGCATGTGTGGTTTAACTGGTAGTAAATGGGAAAAATAGGGTGTTTAAACTCATTCTTTATTTTTGGACTTGAGAGCTCGTATTTTGGCAATTCTTTGAAGGATTTCCAGAAGAAGTTATTAGGTAATGATTCCTAACACGTTTTTGGTTGTATTCCATTAATTCATTGTAGATTTCTTCATTTAACTAGGGATTTGAGTTGGAAAATTTTGGAAAATTTGAGAAAAGTTCTAAGCTGAATTTTGGGGTTTTGATCGAGATTTTAGTATTGAATTTGTGTAAATTTGATATGGTTAGACTCGTGAGTGAATGGTTTTTATATTTTGTGACTTTTACCCGATTTTGAGACTTGGGCCCTAGAGGCTTTTGAGCAATTTTTCCAATTTCTTGCTTTAGCTTTAATTTCATAAGCTAGATTAGTTCCTTGTAGTTATATTTATGTTATGTTATTGGTTTTTGCTAGGTTTGGGCCATTCAGAGCGGGATATTCACGGAAAAGGTATTGTGACCGATTGATTGAGCTTGGTTCGAGGTAAGTGGCTTGCCTAACCTTGTGTTGGGGAACTCTCCTTAGGTTTTGGTACTGTTTTTATATATGAGCGTTGTGTACCTGAGGTGACGAGTGCGTACATGAATATTTGTTGCGGGACTCTGTTTTTGTAAAATATCTATTTTCCTTTAACTAAGCTACACTAGCATATGTAATTATCCTGTTTAGATTAGAACGACATGTCTACATATCTTAATTGCTTATTTGAACTTTGTGCAACATGCTTAGTATATTTCCTGCTTCTTCATTGACTTGTATTTAGTCTAAATTTTAGGATTCCGTGTTGTAGTTGAACTTCTCTTGTTTGAGTTGCATATTTACTTTGGGACTACGGAACAATATTCTTGAGATTCCCTTGTACTACATATTTACTTTGGGACTACAGAATGGTATTTCTGGAGATCCCCCTGCACTGCATATTTACTTTAGGATTACGAAACAGTATTTTGGGCATGCACATTTACGTTTGAGACTACGTGACAGTATCCTAGGAGATCCCGTGTTGTTATTTTTGTGTCTCGAGCTGTTGCCTTTTTATGGTTACCTTCTTGTTAAATTTCAGTATTTATTCTTACTGCAATATTTCATTCTGTTATATTTCATTATATATATACCAGTTAGAGCCCTGAACTGATCTCGTCACTACTCGATGAGGTTAGGCTTGGCACTTACTATTTACCATTGTGGTGTACTCATGCCCTTTCCTACACATATTTTTTGTGTAGATCCAGGTGCCGTTTATCAGCCGCATTATCCGTGAGGCTAGACCGCTGTAGAGACTTTAAAGTATATTTGCCGCGTCCGCAGACCTCAGAGTCCCTTTCTACTCTTTGCCCTATCAAGCACTTCTTGTATTTTCCTTTGTTTAGACTCTGGAGTATAGAAATACTGTTTTCCTTCTGTAGTTTGTGACTTGTGATCTTTCGGGTTTTGGGAGAGTTTATGTACACTTCGAGGGTGGTTATTGTATATGCCGAGTAGCATCTAAATTTCTTGTTAAAATTTACATGTTAGATATTTGTTTTTATGTTTTCATTTCATTTTTTCGCAAATATTAGACTTACCTAGTCATTGAGACTAGGTGTTATCACGATGGTTCACGGAGGAAGAACTTGGATCGTGACAAAAAATGCATATTCAAACATAACTACGAAATCTCCTTTCTCAAGTTTCAACCAAATCTACTTCTAATTAATAGTTTAGAGTAGATAACTAGTTCTAACACAAAAATGTAATACTCCTAAATTGTTGTAATAAAGAAGCAATTGAAAAATACATAAGAAAAGCTAACTCTTTGCTTTGGCCATTGAGCTGTTTGGAATCGAGCAAGACTAACTCCTTTCATATTGGTTTAATTTCTATTCTTCTGCCTAAGCCTTCGTATTTTAATTTGATTTTATACTATATTACCATGAAAGTGGAAGAAGTTAATGGTTTGGTGTTACTGATGGAATATGATGGAGCATGGGGTTCTTTTTAATTTGAATAACATAATAAGAAAAGACTGTTGAAAACATCATATTAGGATACCTGTAACTTTTCCGGAGTCCAATATTCTTCGAAAAGTTTCTTTTAGTGAAATGGACATTAATTTATCATAAAAGCTGGAGAAGTTAGTAGCTGATAACATATCAAATCAGTTCAGAAATAATATAAACAACATCAAACTATATTATTATTCGTATCATTGAAAAAGGTAGAGTGCTGTCTGATGTCATCTAATACAGAAAAAATGTAGTATTGAATTAAGACTAGAATACAAGGAATGAACATATTATAGTAAATTTTTATCTCTCACTAATTAATATATTTCTCTCCCTTTTATTTTTTATTCTCCTCATCCACATGTTTTTTTTTTTTTTTTTTTTGCTTGTGTTAACATGCTTTTATTTTTCAGTTTTAACATGAATTACATCAATAGTCTATAAGAATAAACTGCAAATTAAAAATACATATCCACTGAAGGACGCTTCTTATGAAATTTAGCTTTAGGTCTCTAACTAGGTCAAGCCGTCCCTGGTTTGACCTGATCAAACTTGATGTGAAGGAAGAGATAATTTAGTCATTTCCCATCAAGATATAACTAAAGTAAAAGCAAATGAACATTTGTAATAAAAAGTAAATCATTCAATTCTTGTATATTTTATTGGAAAATAATTTAAATTAGTAGAAAATCAAAATTAATTAGAATTTAGTATTAGTTAGTTTTTTTTAATTGTTGTCTAAATAAGATTTTTATATAAGAATATATTTTCTCGTTTCTAATTAAAATAGATTTTTGTACTATCATCAATAAGTGTAATCCTAGCTTATTTTATATGTGAAAAGAGAACGGAGAGTTGTAGAGAACATTCAAGAAATTTCAAATAAAATAACACTAGTTTTCCTTCTTCTTTTATCCTCCTACTCCTCCGAACTCATGCAAATGGGATGACATCCTTTGACATTCGAAGGATTCAAAAATACCCTATAGAATAATTTAGGAACACATAAAAAATTCAACAATGACTAATAGGCTCCGTTTGTGTATAATATTTATAAAATAAAAATAAAAAATGTGTTTGTCCAGGAAATTTTACAAATTTTCGAATTTTCTTTTTTCTTCTGAAAATGAGGTTTTCAAATTTAAAATTTTTAGAATTTTTCTTCTCACTCACAAAACTACGATATTTTTTTAAGCGAGATATATTTCCAAACATAATTTCAAATATTACTTTTTAACTTAACTCTAAATACTACTTTTTTTCGAAAATTATTACTTTTATGTCCAAACGCCTTTTGCAAAACTAGCTAGTCACACCACATTCTTTGGTATTTGGTGTGGTGCACCAAGATATGGGAAGGGCAAATCACATGCAATACGCGTAACCACAGCAACAAAATTCGCTGTTTTCCTGTCAATGTTCTCACAACCATTTATATGATTGTTTAACAAAGTAGATACACCACAGCGCATTCGGACAAGTGATTCATTCTCAGCAGTTTTGGCCACAATAATACGCCGATGGACCACAAGTCAGGACCAACTTGCAACGTTAGGTACTTGTGGGTCCATTCTCTATCTTTCTTTCTCCTTCTGTCCATTTTAAGAATTTAAGTCATATACCTTGGTAATATAAAGATTTTTTATACGGTTAGCCTATCTTATACTCCTTTCGTTCCAATTTATATACATATTTGATTGGGCACGAAGTTTAAGAAAAAAATGAAGATTTTTGGAATTTGTGGTCCTAAACAAGTCCAAATGGGGCCTAGAGTATATGTGTAGTTATAAAAGTTTCTCATTAATGATAGAGTTGTAAGTTTAAGCTAAATTGTTATCAAATTTAAAAAGCGTTCATTCTTTTTGGAATGGACCA
The DNA here is from genome assembly GCA_032618575.1 of Nicotiana noctiflora. NCBI lineage: Eukaryota > Viridiplantae > Streptophyta > Magnoliopsida > Solanales > Solanaceae > Nicotiana > Nicotiana noctiflora. The sequence continues at coordinate 50,569 of JASVEL010009054.1, read as the reverse complement.
AAAGGGAAATAGGTTTACATAAACTGGAACAGAGGGAGTATATGGTAAGTTGGTTATTATTTATTACGAATTAATTAAATTTATATAAAAAATAATTATATTTTTTAATAAAAGATTTTAGGATTATTTATTTTAAACACCCTTGTAATATGACTCAATTACGGATACTTCCTATTTTAAAATCAAACACTTATATTTTATACTCCCTACACTACAAGAATTCTACGGTTACAGCCCCCTATGAGGTATATCCTATATTATACAAGACAAATTAAAACTATAAATAACAAGATTTTATGTAGTATATTTTAGGAAATTTTAAAAAGAGTACAAAACATTTTTTTTAAATACGTATCTTCTAAATATCTTAAATAAGAAATTAATACAAATTATTTAATGAGATCTAGAACTTTACATATTTAAAAAAAATGTTTTTATCTTCCGAAACTCTTAAATATAACATTGTTATTCTTATTTTCTTTTAAACGTCAAAACCTATTTTATAATGAAACAAAGAAAAGTAAATTTCAGATAATTTTGAGGCAAAAGAATAAATAACAAAAAAAAAATGCAAAAAAAAAAAAATTAAATTTAATTGTGTTTTATTTATTATATTTAATATTGTTATAGATATTTCTCGAGGCAGTGCATATATGCGTACGATTTTCATAATTTATGGGGTATAAGTGTGGTTTTAAAATAATGTGATGACTCGAGAGGTCATTTATAATTTTAACCCTTAATTTTGCGTTTCGAAATCCCGAATTGCTCCGTTTAGCCTTCCTCGACTTGCATGTGCAGTTTGTGTCTTTTTTCCTAAGGTTTTTATGTGAAAAATTGATTACAATGTGAAATCGTGTCTTTAAACTCATTTGAGTGGACTTTGATAAACATTATAAGCAAACATACCCTGATCTATATTTTGAGGGTCATGATGGGTCCGTATCGTGATTTAGGACTTGGGCGTATGCCCGGAATCGAATTCGAAGGTCAGCAGCTTGATTTATTGCAATTTAGTGAAGCTTTTCAGTTTAAAAGTCTATAGAGTTTATAAATCTAATCAAAATTTGACTTTATTGCTATATGGTCCGAATTTTGGTTTCGGAACTTGGTACAAGGTCATTACTGTATTTATGACTTGTTAGCAAAATTTGGTGCAAAACGGGGTTGATTGGACGTGATTCAGACGTCCTGTTATTAAACGAAAGTTCTTAAGTTTCATTAAAAATTTTATTTGTTTTGGTGTCTGATTCGTAGTTCTAGGTATTATTTTAGAGTTTTAATCGCGCGAGCAATTTCACATTTTTTGACCTGTGTGCATGCTTAATTTGGAGCCCCGAGGGCTCGGGTGAGTTTCGGATAGATCCGACTTATTTGGAGGGGGATTCTAGAGGAAAGGCCCGGTAAATCTCTAAGTTGATTGCGGAGTGAGGTAAGTGTTAGGTTAACATTGACTTAAGGGAATTAGAAATCCTTGAGTTATGTGCTATGTGAAATTCATATGTTGCGGCATATATGCGAGGTGAGGAGTGTATATACAACAAAAATAACAACAACCCAGTATAATCCCATTTAGTAGAGTCTGGGGAGGGTAGTGTGTACGCACACCTTACCCCTACTCTTCGGTAGAGAGGCTGTTTCCAAATAGGCCCCTGGCATCATTCCCTCCAAGAACTTCCAACCTTACTCTTGGGGAGACTCGAACTTACAACCTCTCGATTGGAAGTGGGGGTTGTTTACTATCAGAGCAACCCCTCTTGTCTAAAATACTTCTAAAATACTTGTTTTCCTGTTTCTCCCCATTTCATTAATTATTTCATTTCATGCCTTGACTATTACATACTTTAAATATTTCCCATGCCTTTACTTGCTACTTGTTACTTATCATTATCATGTTAAAAATATCAAATTCTCTTATGCTTCCATGATTTATTGCTACTTGCCTTAAATGACCTGCTTGTAACCTTCATTTGTCATTTCTTTGATTTGCCTAACTATTTAGTATTAATCATAGTGAATTTGTAATGATACGAGATTTCCTTTCTAGTTCTATTTCATATCCATTAAGCGTAGAGAACTCTTGTGATGTGAGTTGTTAAATTAGTTACACTTATTAATTTATATATATTGTATGGTGGGATCTAGTTGCGCACGCAACAGGTGAAATACGGATGGATCGATATGGCTAAATAAAGGTAAATTTATATTGAGATTGAGGGATTAGGTTGCACGCCGCAACAAGCGAAACAAGGGTGAATTAATAAGTAGGGATTTTGACCTCTTATTTGCTCTATTTTACTTGTGTATTAGCTCAAATACTTAAAGGTATTCCCGAAAACTAACGAAATATGCTTATTTGCAACAATATTGAGAAATGAGGTAAAGAAGAAAAGATCAACTCATAAAGGAGTCAAAAGTGAATAAAAACCAAAACAGGGCAAAAGGGGTAGCACTTCGGACCGTACAATTCTAGTGTGACCGCAGAAAGAGATTCAGAGAGTCTGTTTTGGCCAGCTCTGAGAGGGCGGACCGCACTGAAATTATGTGGCCGCAGGAGGTCAAGTGGGGATGCATCCATTATCATGCGGACCACAGGATCGAGATTCAGAGAGCTGGAAAATAGAGGAATGCGAACCACATGACTTTTGTGTGGCCGCATAATTCTAAGTGCGGCTGTAACCATTTTTATACGGATCGCAGAAGACCCTAAGTTCCAAACCCAAGTTTCCAAGAATGCGAACCGCAACACTTTTATGCGGCAGCATAAGCCCATTGTGTGGACCACGCCAGAATTATACGGCCGCACAACCTTTGTATGTGCATTTTTGTCAGATATTTTTAGCCTTGTACAAATAGTACATTTTGTCAGTTTTAGGTTAAGTTATGTGATGACCCGGCCCGTCGTCACGGGAATTACTACCTCGTTACCCTTTCATTTATGTGTTTCATATTTCTATATCGGTGTTAGAGTCTATCGGGTGAGTTAGGAGTGATTTTGGTTGAAAATGAGGCATATAGCATTTTATTATGAAGCTTGCTTATGAAAAGTCAACATGGAATTGACTATGTAGTTAGAGGGCTAGGAAATAAATTCTGATGATTTAGTTAGTTCCGGGGGTGATTTGTGACTTAGGGGAGCGATCGGAATTGAATTTGGAGATCCGGTGTAGAAATAGGCTTGAATTGGCTAAGGTTGAATTTTGGCGAAATCCGAACGGTAGGTGAGATTTTGATCGGGAAGTCGGAATGGAATTCCGACAGTTGCAGTAGCTCCGTTAGGTGATTTTGGATATGCCTGCAAATTTTCAGGTCATTCGGACGTCGTTTGGTCGAGTTTTTGATTGGATGTTGGTTTCGGAAGTTCTAGATGAAACTTAGGCTTGAATTCTCTTTGATTCGATGATTCTCGTGTTTAAGGGCGTGTTATATTATTGGAACAAGTTTGTATCATGTTTTAGAGTAGGTTGATGGTTTTCGTTGGGGTCTCGGCGGCCTCGGGTGAACTCGGGGGTCCAAACGGAACATTTTGTGCCCAAATGCTCAGGTGATCTGCTGCAATAAGATTGCAGATAATTTGTTCTTCGCGATCGCGAAGTGTTTCATGCGATCGCATAAGGTAATGTTTGGGTGCATCGCGATCGCAAGGGTCTGTCTGCGATCGCGTAAGTCAAGGTTTGAAGGCAATGCGATCGCGGTTGAGTTCATGCGATCGCGTAAGGTCGAGTCTGAAAGCTGTGCGATCGCGGTGCGAGTGTTGCGATCGCGGAGAGGTGAAAAGCTAGTCATTGCGATCACAGGCCAAAGGCTGTGATCTCGTAGAAGGAAATTCAGCCGCCCAAATTTTGTACATCGCGATCGCGAGCCAAAGGCTGCGATCGCATAGTGTTAAAAACCTGTCAAAAATATTAAAAATCTTAACAGTTCATTCGCGACCCATTTACACAAAACCTCCATTTTTGAGTTCTTAGAGAGCAGATTGACGGGAATTAAAGGGGGTTTCACCGGGTAATCATCAGAGGTAAGTTTTATAGTCCAAATACGTGATTTTATCTTAGAATCTTCAATTATTTCACTGTAAATGGGAAGATTAATGGAGGATTTTTTCCCTAAGCCTGGTTATGGTAAATCATAGATTTGAATAGGAAACGGAGTCCGATTTTGATAAACTTTATATGTATGGACTCATGTTGTGATAATGAATCCGAATATATTACTTTTGTAATTTTTTGAGAAGCGTATTGAAAGTCGTGTTTTGGCAACTTTGTGGTTTTCGGTGTAATTCGAGTTGTTTCGATTCGGTAATGTCCCTTTGGCCTATTTTGATATATTTCTATTAATTTTGATCAGATTCTACACCTGTGGAGGTCGATTCTCGTGGCAAGGGCATTGTGGACTAGTCTTTGAGCCGAGTCGAGGTGAGTAATGGGTGTGGGTGATGACCACCGGGTTCAAAACCTCGGTATATCACTTTGTGACGCTGTATTGAGGTGAGACATGTACTCTCTTGTGAGTGTGGTGTCGAATGCGATTGGGGACTATGGCTTAGTCCGACCTGTTGATACTATACTGTGTTGTTGGCTACTATTGAGCCGGTGAACCTCCTACTTGGATGGTTGTGTATATCTTTGGGCTGTGAGCGAGTTATTGGGATTCCACGAGGATCGATGCTATTGTTTCTATGATATTAACATGCTGTTTTGATGCCAGTCCTGAGCTATTACTGTTAAAAATGGTATTCTAAACTCTGGAATTTCTAAAACACTATTTTCTACTGAAAATGATTTGAAAAGAGTTTTCAACTACTATTTCTGAGCCCGTGAGGCTGCATTGCACTATAGCTGACTGGTAGTGGATCGGGGTTGCACGCTGCAGCGTATCATGATATTGTGCTTGGGTTGTAGGAGCCCCTCCGAAGTCTGAACCACCACAGTGATCACGGGTACCCAAATGGATCGGACTATACACCGTAGCGGTCATATTCATGCATTGCATTGCATTTAGCTATACATGTTATGTTGTTATCTGATATTACTGGTTCGGATATTGTTTATGTTGATACTGATGCAGGGTATTGTGTATAGCTTTACTTAGTATTGTATTGTATTTTCTTACCTTCGCTGTCTTACCTCTGCTTATTACCACTAAGTTTGGAAGTGCTCACTTTACTCCATGCACCTTGTGTGCAGATCCAGGTACCTCGCAGCAGAGTTGAACCTATAGCTGCTCGGGAGATTGCACTTGGACAGTCGAGGTAGCTGCCAGCGTCCGCAGGGCCTGACTCTCCAGTTTATTCTCATTTTGTTTAGTCTATTCCGCACTTGTGCACAGTTGTATACACTATCATACCTTATATATTCTGGCAGAGGCTCATGACTTGTGACTCTTGTTTTCGTTGGGAGGTTATACTAGTTTGGGATGTCTAATCCCAGTGTGTTGGATTTTTTCATTATTATACTATCATTGTTTATGCTTAAAAATGGGTTAATTGTGAGATGATAGCTCCGTCTTTCTGTTGATTGGTCGGGCTAGCCTAGCAATGTGCTTGGCGCCATCACGACTGGGTTTGGGGTCGTGACAAGTTTAGTTTGCATAGGTGCACCTGAGCGATTTTCTTTACTTCTCTAAGTAATTTTGTATTTGATTGAATTCATAACACTAGATTTTCTTTGTTTAATCAATGATTATGCATTCTATCTTAATTTCTTCTTGTATTTCTTTATTTTTTATGAGTAGCTAAATCTTTAGCTAGGGTTGTGACTCAACCCTAGTGTAGGCACTTAATGAGTATTTAATTTTAGGGCTTGTTTGTCATTAGGCTGGTGATATTTAGCCTTGTTTATGCTTAAATACAAGAATTAGTAGTTACAAATATTGGTTCGTGCCTTTACCTAGTCTTTGCTTGAGAAAGAGAGACTAGGTTTAGGAAAACTTGTCTAACAAGGATTTGAGGTGAACTCAAGAAATTGATAGCCCCAATTAAAGGGTCAAATCTAGAGATAATAAGACCCTACTTGAGAATATATTACTTGATTTGTGCAATACCCATTTGGGCTTGAGAAAGCCAAATTGGGCAAAATCGCTCAAACTACCGATAAGTATAGAGTGAGAAATTGCGTGTGATTGCTATACCACATCCCCGATAAATCAAATTTGCCCTATAGTTTACAACCCGTTAGGGGCTATCTAGGTGGAAGTCACGACCCAAGATTACTTTATCATTTGAAAAATAACCAAAACTAAAAACATTGTCTTCTAGTTTATTACTTGTAATCATTAGTCAAAAGTAGAAATAGAAACAACTAATTAATATATAGAAGTGCAATCTAAGGCACATTATACATTTACTCTAATTATATATCTAATCCAAATTCTAACTCCCTGTGGATTCGATCCCGACTCGTGTTGGGTTTATCATTGTTTCGACCGCCTCACTACCTAATTGTCGTGTGAGTTTGGGCGAGATCAATTTTTGGTGCTATTGCTGAGGAATTTAACGGATTTAGCTACATATCTAAATTTTTGTGTGTTTTGTATTTCTTTTCTTCCGAGTTACTAATTTTGTATTTGAATTGATTATAGGCATGAAAATGGTCTCAACAACGAGCCCATTGGAAATGTGCAATTGAGGGAAGACGTGGACGATGATGCAATGGATGATGTTCCTACTGAACCTCAAGTTGATAGATGAGGTCGCCTGCCTTACTATAATGTGTTCGTCCCTCCCCCACCTCCACCAAGAGCGGCAGCCCGCCGACAATTGCCAAACGAGGGTAATGCAAGTGTTATAGTTCTACCCCACATTAGGAGGGGCAACTTAAAAATCACCAATGTGGTGCTTACAGTATTTGAACAACATGGTTTCTTCACCAAGGCTGCGAGTCAAAATGCCTACAAGCATCTCAAGGGGTTCGTCAATACTTGTTGGAGTAGCAAGCAAACAAATGTTTCTGAGGACACGCTAAGGTTGAGGCTGTTTCCCTTTTCTCTATGACGAGTAGCACCGGACTGGTTAGAGAGGTCGTCCAACCATTCCATCACCACTTAGGATGAGTTGGCAGAAAAGTTCATTTCAAAATTTTGCTCTTCGGGTCAAGTGCAGCCGCATCTATTATTATGCGGACGCAGGATTGAGATTCAGAGAGATGGAAAATAGAGGAGTGCAAACCTCATTACTTTTGTGCGGCCACATAATCCTTAATGCGGTTGAAACCATTTTTATACGAACCGCAGACCCCTGATCCAAGCCTAACTTCCCAAGAATGCGGGCCACGGCACTTTTATGCTGCCGCATAAGCCCATTGTGCGGACCACACCAGAATTATGCGGCCGCAACCTTCGTAGGAGCATTTTTATTAGATATTTTCAACTTAATACAAATAGTACACTTTGTCATTTTTAGGTTAAGTTTAGTTTGTAGAGGTACAGCTGAGCGGTTTTCTTTACTTCTTTTAGTAAATTTGTATTAGATTGACTACTTAACACTAGATTTTCTTTGTTTAATCAATAATTATAAATTATATCTTAATTTCTTCTTGCATTTCTTTATTTTTCATGAGTAGCTAAATCTTTAGCTAGGATTGTGGCTCAATCCTAGTGTGTGCGCTTAATGGGTATTTATTTTTAGGGCTTGTTTGTGATTGGGTTAGTGATATTTATCCTTGTTTATGTTAAAATCCTGGAATTAATGGTTGCAAATATTGATTCATGCCTTTTTGACCTAGTCTTTGCTTGGGAAAGAGAGATTAGGTTTAGGAAAACTTGGTTAACAAGGAATTGTGGTGAACTCAAGAAATTGATAGCCCCAATTAAAGGGTCAAATCTAGAGATAGTAAGACCCGACTTGAGCACATATCACTTGATATGTGCACTACCCATTTGGGCTTGAGAAAGCCAAATTCGGCAAAATCAACCGAGAGGTATAGAGTGAGCAATTGATGTAATTGCTATACCATGACCCCGATAAATCAAACTTGCCCTATAGTTTACGATTTGTTAGGTAGCCACCTAGGCGGAAGTCACGACCCTACATTCCTTTATCATTTGAAAAATAAACAAAACTAAAAATATTTTCTTCTAGTTTATTACTTGCAATCATTAGTCAAAAGTATAAATAGAAACAACAATTAATATGTGGAAGTGCAATCTAAGGCACATCATACATTTACTCTAGTTATTGCATTCGATCCCGACTCGTGTTGGGTTTATTATTGCTTCGACCGCCTTACTACCTAATTATGGTGCGAGTTTTGGAGAGATCAGTGATATAAGGGTGAATTATGATATTGATTATTATTATATAGTGGGATCGGATTGCGCGTCGCATCATATATTATTTATGATTGTTGATATTATTATAGTGGAATAAGGGAGAATTGTGTTGTACGATGAGATCGGGTTGCATGCCGCAATAATTTATGTGATTTACATTCCTTATTGTATTATATTGACTTCGGTACTTTTATACGAGATTAGTGATTGATATTTGTGGCATTTACTGGATGTTTTTTCGAAGATTGGGTTACTTTCATGTGTTAACTGCTTTAATTCGTTTCCACATTTTGTTTCCTACCATTATTACATACTACGTGCATGTTATTATAAGTGACTGCCTTAGTCTAGTTATTAATTTGTCGAGGTTAGGATTGACACTTACAGAGTACATGGGGTCGGTTGTAATCACACTAGACTCTGGACTTCTTATGCAAATTTTGGAGTCAGTCTCAGCGGTGGTTCATTGATTGCTCGGGTCGGCTATTGAGTGGAGACATGAGGTACAGCTGCTCGGCGTTCGCAACAGCTAAAGTCCCCATCTTCTTTAACTTAGTTATGTACTTTCCTCATACACCTTTATTTTTATTCGGATATACTAGTAGCTCGTGCACTTGTGACACTAAATTCGGGTTTGTATTAGATATTTCAGTTGTTATGATTTTTCGCACTTTACCTCAGATTTATTGCATTTATTTCAGCTTCTTTATTATTATTTAATTTGAATGGTTAAAAATAGATAAAGTATTCTAACATTGGCTTGCCAACAAAGTGAAATGTGAGACATCATCACAGTTACGAAGATGAGATTAGGGTCGGGATAAATTCATAGGAAAATATTCGAAATAGAGCCATATTATACTAGTGTTAACGATAATCCCAAAATTTTGTTGTAAATATATTTTTATGTTGTAACTGAATAACACTTAAAACTTTTTTCGTAATTAGATTAAGCTTGGCGAGCAACTAGAAATAATGTTTTGGTTGATTATATTCCCTCTTACGTAACAGTATTTGATGTGGACATCACAAATTATTTTTCTATATAGAAAAGATAGTGCTCAACCTATCATTATCAACCATTAATTGTTAAAGCTTTCACTTTTCTTTTCACAATACAAAGTAATTATCGGTGCTTTTAATGGAAAATGTTGATAAGAAAAAGAACTAACTACCTTAGATTAACCCTCTGACGTATACTGATATTTATCAAGTCCTTCACTAGTACACTTCAAAAAAACTTGGGTCATTATTTGAATTAAAGAACTAGCACAAACTTCATTAACTGAGTTTTTCAACATAAGATGTGCCATGCACAAAGAAAATGCTAAAGAAAAGAAAGTTTGTTAATGGGTTGTAATTAATCAAACTAATTTAAATTTGACTAAATTCTTTTTCAACTGAAAATTATTTGAATATGGCATTAACACCTTGGAAAATAAAAATTGTAAGAAGAAATTCCATTTTTATAATTGAAATAACTAACAAATTATTTAAAATACAAAGTTCCTATTAGTGAATGACTTGTACACGTCATTAAAAAATAATTACTAGTAAACATTTCTCAAATTTTCTCTTTGAAAGTCATACTAAATATTTTCTCAGTTATTTACTCCCATGTTTTTTATAACAGTCAGCTATTTGATCTTACTTTGTGTGAGCTAAGTTTATGGTGAGTTTTAAAATGAATAGAAGCTAATACAATCCACGAGTAAAAAAATTGCTATTTTTGCGTCAGAATCTTTAACTAATAAATAATTACAGATTGAGTCACATAAAATTATAAAAAAAGACGTCAAATGCTGAAATCTTATCAGAAAAGAATAGATAACCCTTCGAAAATGTGATGTTGTGGTTATCTCTACTCTCTTTCTCTTGACAGAGACCTCAATGTACCAAAAAAGGGTCTTTGAGATATCATATAGCAATACTGCAAAAAATTAAGCATAACTATAATTAAGGGAGACTCCATAAAATTGGTGGCTTAAAGCCAAATTTTAATAATAGGCCTTATACTTTTTTTATTAGTATATATTCACAAAAATATGCAAAATATTAATCGGGTTTCATAATTGTTGTTCATAGCATATATTTTTAAATGACATAAATTTTTAACTTCACATAGTAATATTATTATTTATATTAGAAACTAAAAAATTTAAATAAATGAGATACTAGACATGTATTTACAATATGTTACCTTTGATATTATTGTAAAAAATATAATTACTTATATGAAGGTTTAAGTAGTTTAATTCAAAGTTTTAAAAATATTTTTACTGTTTAAGAGTCCTTACTTTCTTTTTTTATAATTTTTTCTATAAATATTAATATTGTCTAATTTGAACTAAAACTATAAAATTCATTATTAAAAATTTTTAGGGACCTAAATCAAGGTTTTACTAGTCTCCTACTAGATCCATTTATCCGCCCTTGATATTTTCAATAAAATTTATAGAGTCTCACTTAAAATAAGGCAACGATGAGAAGAGCATTAAAGGTAGTGAGTTTGTCGTTCAGTTATCAAATGTGAATGAAGATGATTGAATAGTATGTTTATAGTGGGGTTGTAGTATGTAAATAATTGTTGATTGTCAATGAGGGCGGCACAACAAAATTGGTGGCCTAAGCCAAAATATATTAAAAAGATCCTGAAACGACATTTATAAAATCCATTAATATTGAGACACACAAAAAAATCTACCTGACTTTGATAGTGGTGACAGCACAAGTCATGGTGTATATGAGTTAGCCGTGCGTCATATGGTATTAAATTCTTCCCTTAAGTGAAATGATAAAGGGTGAACCCATTATTCATCATGTTTTGAACATTGCAGCATTTTTCAAACTCCCTTGACTCTATATTACCCCACTTTGTGGGAATACACTGGGTAATTTTAGTAGTTGTTGTTTGAATATTGCAACATTTGCCTCAGGAATTTCTTTGTTAAGAAAGATAAGACACAAAAGAACTTGCTTTTTGGTGTGTGGATCAATCAAATAAAACAAAAAGAAATAGTTAATTTAGAAAACTGGAGTTGAAATTAGAAAATAAAGTCGTAACCATGAAAAAGACTATACATAAAGAAAAAAAATAAAATTGATAAGAAGGTAAATATCTTATTTAATTTAGTGAAAAATACTTATCCATTTAACTCACTCAATCTTATGTCTACCAAATGTTAAAAATTATAAAATTTAATTTTTTTTATTAATAATTATATAAATATAAATTATGAAGTATATATAATATAATAATATAATAGTACTTTTTATTTTTGGGGTCTTAATTATTTGGAGGCCTAAGGCAAGAGCTTCATTTGCCTTACCCTAGAGCCGCTCTTGACTATAAGATATTATTACTCTATGAATTTAGGATTTAATTAAATAGTTCAACTTTTATTACCAAATGAATATATTTTCAAAAATTATGAATATTTTAGTATTTTTCATATAATAAATATTTAGTGTAATTTAATCTATTAAATAAAGTTTCTTCTGCTATGAATATTAAATTTAATAACAAAATTTATACAATTATAAAATTACTTTGATCTGATAATATAAGAATTCATTATACTATCGGCCGTGTGAATATAAATTCACCACCAAAAAAAAACACTAGGCTTTAAAAAATCTCACACAAACCGACCCTCAGGTCCTCTCCAGTCTCATCCCCTCGCCCCCTCCCCCCACCCAATCCAATCAAAGAAGAAACCCAAATTCCTACTACTTATAACTGTGGCTGCTAAAACAAATTAGTGAAGAAAAGTGGAGTAGTTAAATATGGGTGTAGTTGAAGAAGCACACAACGTGAAGATCCTAGGATCAGGCGAGCAAACCGTAGTCCTAGCCCATGGGTTCGGAACAGACCAATCGGTATGGAAACACTTGGTTCCTCACTTGGTTGACGATTATAAGATCATATTGTTTGACAATATGGGTGCTGGAACTACTAATCCTGACTACTTTGACTTCGAGAGATATTCTAGTTTAGAAGGCTATGCTTATGATGTGATTGCGATTTTGGAGGACCTCAAAATTCCTGGTTGCATTTACGTCGGCCACTCTGTTTCTGCCATGATTGGCGTCATTGCTTCCATCGCTCGTCCTGATCTTTTCACCAAACTTGTCACTGTCTCTGCCTCTCCAAGGTTTGTTTCTCTCTTATATCCTGTTTGGCCAATTTATTTATTTTTTGGTCAAAAGCTTTTTTTTTATTCTAAAAGCACTTTTGGTAAAATATAAGGTGTTTTGGCCAAATTTTTGAAAGTAAAAAATGTATTTTTGAGGAGAAACAAAAACAGGTTTGGAGAAGCAGAAAAAAACATTTTTAGAATACTTAGAATTAATTTTTTTTAAAGCTTGATCAAATACTAATTACCGCTCAAAAGTACTTTTCAAACTAATTAGCCAAACACAAATTAATTCTGTGTAAACCCCTATGTGTAAACTGCTTCTATGTAAACCCCTGTGTTTAAAGTATTTGTGTGTGATTAATTAGTTTGAAAAGCACTTATGAGCGGTAATTAGTGTTTGGTTAAGTTTTAAAAAACTGTATTTTTCTCAAAAGTATTTAAAAAAAAGAAAGTATTTTTTGGAGAGAATTACTTTTTTCGCTTTTTCAAAACTGATTTTGCTTTTCTCAAGAGCATTTCTTTCCTTCCAAAAACTTGGTCAAACACCTCACTTTTTTTAAAAAAAAAAAAAGTACTTTTGGCCAAAAAGGCTTGTAGTTCTGTTTATTTCCTTCATTGTAAACTCTATGTGTAGGCCAAATTATGTTACGAATATAAGTAAGAATACATAATTAATTATCTTGGTAATAGAAGTTTATGCAAAAATAGTTATCATGTATTAATAAATTTGGTATAATGTCGAATGTAGATTAAACTTTTTTCATTCGACCGTATTAATTATTCTCATTTTATCCTGAATGTCACGAGTTTATAGCTATAGAATGTTATATTTATTTAAGATTACAAGTTACAAAAGTTTTTAAAAAAAATTGAGTCCAATCAATTGTTTTCACACAAAATGAGTCAGATGGAACAACAACAAACCCAGTGAAATCCCGCAAGTGGGATTTGGAGAGGATAAAATGTACGCAGACTTAATCTCTACCTATTACCGATAGAGATGCTCTTTTCAAAAGACCCTCGGCTCAAGAGAAATAAAAATAAAGCATTAAACACACAATAGCAACAAGGTAATTAGACACTAGTGCAAATGGAAAGACTTGATCTAAAACTAGAACACTATAAAAATAGAGTCAATCTTGCTCGAAATAATGACACAACGAGGGCTAGGGATAGCAAAATACACGACAGAATGAGACAATGGTTGCAAATTCCTGTGCTGATAAGATGTTGGATGACCCAATGGTTGCATCATTTGCTAATTTGGTAATCAAACAAGTGCTGTTTACGCAGGGTCTGCAGCTGCATTTCATTTTTCCCAATGTTTTTGTTTTCTATTGAAAATTATTGTTTTGATCTAACTTTGTATCTTCGGAGTGGTTACTGGGCAGAGGAATTGTTAAGAACTACACTTCCTTCTTCACTTTATTTTATTTTTTAAGGAAAAATTCAATTCTGAATCTGCCTCTTTGGTCAAGGCGACATATTAAAAATTATAATTTCTATTCAGGTATCTTAACGACTCGGACTACTATGGAGGATTTGAACAGGAAGATCTGGATCAATTATTTGAAGCAATGAGATCAAATTACAAAGCATGGTGTTCAGGATTTGCACCCTTAGTTGTAGGAGGAGACATGGACTCTGTGGCAATTCAGGAATTCAGCAGGACATTGTTCAACATGAGGCCAGACATAGCACTAAGTGTCTTACAATGCATATTCCTTAGTGATTTAAGGCATTTGTTGGCTCATGTAACTGTCCCATGTCACATAATTCAGAGCATGAAGGATCTGGCCGTGCCTGTGGTGGTGTCCGAGTACCTCCACCAGCACCTCGGTGGTGAATCTATCGTCGAGGTGATGTCCACGGAAGGCCATCTGCCGCAACTCAGCTCACCGGATGTTGTTATTCCGGTGCTACTTCGCCATATTCGTCATGATATTGTCGTTTGATTATTACTAGTACTAGTATTAGTGTAGCAGCAAGCAAAGTTCACTTGATTGGAATAATGGGTTTTGTACAAAATTGACCATCTTGCCTGGTAGTTGCCATCTCCATCTCTTATTAAATTTTAACGAATATGCTGGATGCATTAGCATAAGAAACCAAAAAGGAAAAGGTCAAACGTAATGAGGCAAAATGTAGGTCCCTGGAAGGAGATTAATGGGTAGCGTTGGATGGTTCTTCTCCCTTATGGGCAACTACTCCGGTATTAAATATTACGTAATTTGACATTTTTGGAGAAACAAGAGGTCATTTATTATGTTCTTTTTCTTTCAAATATACTCTTACTATCCAACTAGTTTAATGGGTGTGTTTGGTATAAGGGAGTTTTCCGTGGAAATTAGAAAACAAAAAGTAATCTTATGTATTTTTCGGTGTTTGGTACGCAAATTAAGGAAAATGATTTTTTAAAATTATTCATAAATAATTTAAATATAATACACGTGATGTCATAAACTTTCAAACCAACAATTTTCCGAACTTACAAATTTCATAAACTTTTAAAACCATGGAATTCCGTACTTGTAAATTTTATAATTTCTAAACTCGTAAATATCCAAACACATGAACCTCCGGACTCATAATTTTGAAACTTGAAAAAGTTTAAACTTTTAAATCGATATATAAAAATATTAAAACTGAACAATATATTTAAAAAAAAAAAAATAGGGCGGGGTGTTGAGAGGGGGGAGACAGTAAAACAAAAAAAAAATAGAAAGTACAAAAAAAGGTAAACAAAATTTGTGCGAGGGGGGACGGGGGAGGGGGCGGGTGAGGGGAGTGGGTAAGTGTTGCAGAACAACGAAAAACAGAAATTTAAAATTGCAAAAAAACAAAAAATAAGGTTAAAAAATATTATTTGCGAGGGGGTGTGTGGAGGTGGTAGTAGGGTACATGGTAACAGAAAAACTAAAATTTAAAATAAATAAATAAAATTTTCTTGGAGAGGGGTGAGGTGGGGTGGATTGGTGAGGGTGAGCAAGGTTGAGAAAGAGTTTTAAAAAATATTTTCTCATTTCCCTTCAATTGGAAGAAAATAAGTTCATAAAAAAAATATTTTCCAAAACATTCAAATCAACCAAACATAAAAAAAAATTGAAAACTCATCCTAATACTTAGTTAAGTGAGCTGATTGGGAACATGTTCACCTACAAGTAGCAAAGTTTTAGAGCATTTTGTTAAACACTTGGAGAAAGTTATCAATTTTGCGTGCTTTCACATATTATCACGGTAGCCCATTAAGAACATAAGTATAATTTAGAGAAAATTTTATTTATAGCCTATCGGGCAAAATAAATATCATTCGGTAGCCCAGAATTACAATATGCATTTTATAGCCCAAAAATAATATTAGTGTCTAGCCACCAAACTATAGACCCACAAGCTCTGTCAAAAAAATTGATCTTACAAAGGAGATTAAATCCCCAAGACAGTAAATAAACGAGAAGAAAGAGTCGTTGATTTTAATGGAGGGTCGCCGATGTTTGAGTTTCTGTCCAGATCTAAAGCCAACGAGATCGAGCACAGTGGTTAAACTGAATGGATTTTGATTTCAATTTCACGATAAAGTTCGGTTCTTCCATCCAAGATAAAGCGTCCCTTTTTATGTATTTACAAAGGCGCATGTCGTTGGGTTTCTACTTGGGTTCAATATGATGGCTTTCCTTCTCTCCTTCTTCCTATTTATTTACCTTTCTATGTTTTTGAATCCACTAATAGAAAACACATTATTGGTTTCACTCCTAAAATTTTGTCACTCACTTTTCTCATTGGTTTTTTATTAGGTTTTAACAACCTTTTATTTTCTTGGGGTAATTCTTATCTTCAAATTTTAAACAAATTCTTTTGTTTATCTTCACAGAGCTTTCACTCTTATCACTTCTGTAATTATTGTCAAACAAAAAATCACATATGCAAATCTCCATTGTGTTATTTTGTCCAATATAGAGGTAGACTATGTATTACTTCATCCGTTTCAATTTATGTGAACATATTTCCTTTTTAGTCCGCGCAAAAAAGAATGACCTCTTTCCTTATTTGGAAACAATTTACCTTTATACAATGATTTATAGCCACACAAAATAAAGATACTTTATTTTACACCACAAGATCAAAAGTAATTCTCTCTTTTCTTAAACTTCGTGCCCAGTCAAATGGGTTCACATAAATTGAAACGGAGGGAGTATATTTTTAGACTGTATGTATTAGACTGGAGAGCAAATTTTTTCTTTTTAATATTGGTATATTATAACATATAAAAATTATATAAAATAGACTATCACTGTACAATTTATATACAATAGACTATTACTATACAAAAATATATTATTATTTTACAAAAAATATATTAAATAGACTGTTACAATATAGAATAGACTGTAATTATATAAAAAAATATACAAAATAGACTATCACTATACATTTATATATAATAGACCGTCATTATACAAAATATATATAAATAGACCGTCACTATACAAAAATATACTAAATAGATTGCCACTATACACTTTATATACACTAGACCGTCATTATACAAAATATATACAAAATCTGTCACTATACAAAATACAAATATATACAAAAATAGACTGTCATTATAAAAATATATAAAATAGACTGTAACTATACAAAAAATATAAGTACAAAATAGACTGTCACTATATAAATTATATACAAAATAGATGTAACTATACAAAATATATACAAAAAAAGAGACGACCACTATATAAAAATACATGATACACTCCAAATACACAGTGTGCACACATCACACATACAAAATTATATATAATTATATACACTATGTTTACATATTAGAAAATGCACATTATATACAATTGTTAGTTAATACTTATCAGATCTGGAAGTACATTTAAAAAACCAAAAAAGGGTTGCTCCATCGCGCTAGGTAGGGGTCGAACCTACGGCCAGCTTAGGAAACATACGCTTTATCCACTGAGCTACATGCACTTGTGTTGTCATACTCATTCCGTTCGGCTACTATATGCAATACATTTGGGGCGAAGGGCCATTTTTTGTAAGTAGGACAAAATATGGACTATTAAAATTTTGAAGGGCTATAGAAAATAGTTTTCTCTATAATGTGTGCAAACATGGGGAGCCTATACATACAAATAGCCTATTTGGGCCTTAATCAAATATTGTGTACAACGAGCTCAAGAGCGTAAGAATGGTTAAAATAGCACGGTCTAGTTAGTTTTGGGATTGGTCATTCAACATTAGCCAGCATTTAATAAGTCATTGAAAAATAACCACTTTTTTACTGCAATAAAGTTCGGTCCGGCATAATATACTGGAATTCGGTGCACCTATGTATGAACTTCCAAGTTCCAGCATATTAAGATGGAACTCCAACACGCTCAATATTCCAATATAATATACTGGAGATTGGAGCACTTATGTATGACTTCCAGCATATTACGCTGGATCGGTATATTATACTGGGAGTATTTTTCCAGATTTTGAACAATATTTTTTTCAGATTTATCTTTATATGAAAAGTGGCTAAATTTTGATTTTTTTTAAACTATGGCTATTTTTGAATGACCACTTATAAATTTGGATATTTTTTAATTTCTCCCTTAAGAATGGTATAAGAGGGGCTAACTGGCGGATATGCCTAAACCGTTTTAGTTTTGAGATTTTTACATGATTGCTCCATTTTTAAAAAATATTCTCATAAATGATAGTAATCTTTGTTTATTTCGAAATTGGCACATTTTTTTTAACTTTTTAGCACTAACTCATTAACTAAGGGATCCCTCTACATCAATTCACTCTACCTAAATATATATATATATATATATATATATATATATATATATATATATATATATATATATATATATATATATATATATATATATATATATATATGTGTGTGTGTGTGTGTGTGTGTGTGTGTCGTATACAATAAAATAGTAGTAATATACAAGTGGTATATTATATAAATAATTGTCACGACCCAAAATTTGACCAGGTCGTGATGACGCTTATCGTGGAACTAGGCCAACCACTTTTTTTCCATTTTATCCAATTATTTACTTTAGAAAAATATCAATTTACAATGCATAATTTAATAATAATAATAGAAATGTCAAAACAACGGAAGAAACATAAATTCCCGACCTTGGGTGTCATTAGTCATGAGCAAAACTAATACAATTGTCTGAAATATAAATCTAGAATAGTGTAAATACATCCAATAAGTAAAAGTAGAGTAAGATAGGGAAGGAGAAGGCGAAACTGCGGTCCCCAAGCAGCTACCTCGCATTCTCCGATGAAAGTCCGCACAAGGAAGATCAACAACCGCTATCATGCCCCGAGGTACTTGGATCTGCACAAAGAGGTGCAATGGGTGACGTGAGCACACCAACTCAGTAAATAACAAGTCCAACCTATGGACTGACAGGTAGTGATGGACTAAACCTCAAAAGGCAATTTAGCAGTAAAGGGAACAGAAATGTTGACTTGCTTACCGTTCAAATAAAACTCAATAGTAATAGAAGCAATTGATCAGTAAAGAGTTTTATACTAAGAGATTTCATACATGTACATATTTTTGAGTATATTCGTATATTAATTCTTGTGTGTGTCGCGGGAGATTACATGATTTTCGAAGTGAAATATACTCATTATGTTTCTTATGTGTAGGAACGGTTTTGGATGATAAATAATCAAAAAAATGATAATTTAACATAAAAAGAAGAAATTAAAGGAGTGAGAGCTTGTCTATTCTCGTGCATGACATGAAGTTGGACGCGAAAAAGGAGAAAATATAAGGCGCAAAATAGCGAAGCGAAGCAAAGGCACGGAGCGCTTCACGAAATGGAAGAATCTCAAAAGTTGGATCCGCGTCAAAGTCCGCGTCTAGACATGAAGGCAAACACAGATCCGCGTCAAAGTCCGCGTCTAGACACAAAGGCAGACGCAGATTCCAGCTCTCCCATCCGAAGTTGGATTGAAGAATTACGCCCCTCATCAACCCTAGGTCATGTAAATACATCCTAAAACACCATTTTGAGTGGAGGACGCCACTTTGGTGATATATAACATACTTTGAAGGGAGTTTCACGTGGAGAACACACACCACGCTTGGAGGAGGCTTCTAACTAGTTTTTCTTCTCTTCTCTTCCTTTAATCTCATAGTTTATTAGTTCTAGAGTTTTGGGTACTACATGAACGTTGCAGTTTGAAGCTTGAACTATTATTTTATTATATTGGTTAATTTATTCAATCTTGCGCTCAATTATTTGGTTTTTTGATCACCAATTAAATAATATATATGAATCTCAGATTGAACTTGGGAGAGGAAATTCTGGATTGCATATAAGATTTAGTAGAGCAAGATCTTAACTATTACGGGGAGCGAATTTGTGGTTAGGATAGGATAAGAACAATACAAGCTTCAAACCACAATGTTCATGTAGCACCCGAAACTCTAGAACTAATAAACAATGAAATTAAAGGAAGAGTAGAGAAGAAAAACTAAGTAGTAGCCTCCTCCAAGCATGGTGTGCGTTCCTCCATGTGAAACTCCCTTCAAAGTATGTTAGATATCTCTAAAGTGGCATCCTCCCTAAAAGTGGTGTTTTAGGATGTATTTATATGACGTAGGGTTAATGAGGGGAGGAATTATTCAATCCAACTTCGGATGGGAGATCTGAAATTCGCATCTGCCTTCGTGTCTAGATGCGGACTTTGACGCGGATGTGCGTTTGCCTTAGCGTTTAGACGCGGATCCAGTTTTTGAGATTTTTCCATTTTGCGAAGCGCTTCGTGCCTTTGCTTCGGTTCGCTGTTTTGTGCCTTAAATTTTCTCCTTTTTCGCGTCCAACTTCGTGCCACACACGAGAATAGATGAGCTCTCATTCCTTTAATTACTTCTTCTTGTGTCGAATTATCATCTTTTGATCATTTATCATCCAAAATCGTTCCTACACATATGAAATACATAATGAGTATATTTCACTTCGAAAATCATGTAATCTTCCATGACACACACAGGAATTAATATACAAAAGTATATGTGGTCGACAAGTAATATAGGATTGTAAGTCCAGATATCGTACCCACAGGGATTTGTGATTAACTATCAACTAAATTAATCCAAATAATTAATCTATTCAAGCGAATTCTAAAGTATAAATATTTAACTAAAATTAATCTAAGGTAAAAAATTAATAGATTAAAGAAAATAAGTTGGCAAATTATAGAAACAAACTCAATGTAAGAGAATATTCTAGAGCTATAGGTTGGCTAACAATCCCGTTGAGTTTTTCACCTAAACCGTCTAATTAATTTATCTAGTTTATTGATTGAAGAGGTTAATATTGCTCGTAGCCTTCTCCCAAAGTACAACTCACTTATTAAAGCTAACCTAACACCTATATTCCTATGGAATTAGGATTAACAAGAACGTATTTATAATTCCAGTATAATAACTAAGAAAGGCGACTAGGTATATTCCTATCCTAACCGCAAATCCGCTCCCCCTAACAGTTAAGATCTTGCTCTACTAAATCTTATATGCAATCTAGAATTCTCTCTCCCGAGTTCAATCCTAGATTCATAGATAGTATTCAATTAGTGATCAAGCAATCAAATGATTAAGCGCAAGACTGAATAAATAAACCAATATGATAAAATAATAAGAACAATTTAAGTTTCAAAGTACGACGTTCATGTAGCCCAAAAATTTCGAACTAATGAACTATGAGATTAAAGAAAGAGAACTGTGCATGTCTTGAGAGTGGTGAGAACCTTAGTTGTGACGCCTTGGATCGATGCTTGACTCATGGATAAGTACCTTAATATGTTTGATCTCGATAAGTTTTAATGATTTGATTGGAGAGTCGTGATAGATCTGATTCTAAGTGGGTTATGTGCCAGAGGCGGGCAACTTTACCGAGGCTGCATATAAAGTGGCACAGGCAAAGGAACGAGAGTCTTGTGTTAACTGTGGATATGAATCTGGGATGTCGAAAGCTTATGAGGGCGCGGACAATGAGGGAGGATTTCCTGGAGATGATGGCAAGTGAAATAATTGATGTCTTTATCTTTTTTTTTTGTTCTTTATTGTTTGTTTCTTAGACTCTATTGGTTTTAGCCGCATGTAGTCTGCGCCTGTTTGCATAGTAGATTTGTGTAAAGAGGGATTTTCCATTGTTATATGCCTTCGGTATTTCCTTTACTATTTTTTTCTTCACAACTTTGGTGCAAAGAATTAGATTTCCGCGTGATGAGTTCCCTATTCTGAGGGAACTTGATGTCACATGGGTTAAGTAGAGCTTTGACGAAGGCTTCAGCTGATGGGACGGTGCTTTCGGACTTGTCGAGGTTCTATCCAATCATATTTCGAATGGTATCGAATTCTTTTAATAGCAATCTTAGCCGTAGGGACGTTACTTTCAAGTTTATATCGCAGTATATCCCATCGTGAGTCCCAGTTTTCTTCGGCGATAGTCTTTTACCTCAAGGGTATCATTTGGATCTTTCGTCAAAATATTTTTGGCGAAGGCTCTTAGCCTTGAGGGGATTATTTTGGTCTTCCGTCAAAATATTACCTCATCATTGTTCGATCGAGGTCAAACTCTTTCTCTTTTTAGCGAAGGCTCTTAGCCTTAAAGGTATTATTTCAACCTTTCATCGAAATATTACCTCGTCGTTGTTCGATCGAGGTCGAACTCTTTCTCTTTTTTGGCGAAGGCTCTTAGCCTTAAAGGCATTATTTAAACCTTTCGTCGAAATGTTACCTCATCGTTGTTTGATCGAGTTCGAACTCTTTTCTCTTTTTTGACGAATGCTCTTAGCCTTAAAGGAATAATTTCGACCTTTAGTCAAAATATTAACTCGTCGTTGTTCGATCGAGGTCGAACTCTTTTTTATTTTTTGGCGAATGCTCTTAGCCTTAAAGACATTATTTCAAACATTCGTCGAAATATTAACCCATCGTTGTTCGATCGAGGTCGAACTCTTTTTCTTTTTTGGTGAATGCTCTTAGCCTTAAAGACATTATTTCAAACTTTCGTCGAAATATTAACCCATCGTTGTTCGATCGAGGTCGAACTCTTTTTCTTTTTTGGCGAAGGCTCTTAGCCTTGAGGGGATTATTTTGATCTTTCGTTGAAGTATTAACCCGTCGTTGTTCAATCAAGGTCGAACTTTTTTTTTTGGGCGAAGTATCTTAGCCTAGGGGGGATTATTTTGATCTTTCGTCCAAAATATTAACTCGTCGTTGTTCGATTGAGGTCGAACTCTTTTTCTTTTTTGGGCGAAGGCTCTTAGCCTTAAAGGCATTATTTCAACCTTTCGTCGAAATATTAACTCGTCATGAGTCCCAGTTTTTTGGAGAGGTGGGTATCTTCTGGGGGAGTCCTGGTTCGCTTGATTTTATTTGCTTGGGGAATATAATGTTGGAGAGTAGGAGGCGTTGTTGCTTTGCTCACACTCATTTCACATGCCTACTGAAATTTCCCTTGGAGGGCTCTTTTGGGACAACTTCTTGGAGGGGGAGAATGGGTGTCGCTTAAGGGGTATTATTTCTCCGGAGTTGGGTTTATTTCCCTACTTGCTCGCTCGTGTGGTGCTTGCTTTCTTGTTTGAGCAAACAACAAAAGGTAGATCTGTGGCGTTGCTCGTTTTTTCTGACATTTTAATGGTTGGTGGGGGTGGTATTTTCTGAATTTGACAACCGTGTTCTGCTCTCTTTCCCTACCCCATTTTTGTGCCTTTGCATTGTGCGGGCTAGGCTCGTTTTAGCTGGCTTACAGACTACCTGCGCGTGCGGGGGAGGAAGTTGGTTGCAATTTCTGCTCGTATATAGCATATAATGATCTAGGTTGACGTGTGATGTTTACTTACCGTTTGTTTCGGTGGGTGATTGTGTTTCTAATTTTTTATCTTGAGTACATTAGGAAGTTTTCATTAAGAAATGCCCATAGACTGCGCCAAATTGTTTGACCAAAAATTATTAAAATCCTTTTGATTAAACCAATTAGAAAAGATGAAGAGGTAAATCTTAGTCAAACACAACAAACTCTAGATCTATAATCAAATCATAGAATAATACATGAGATGAAATAAGGGTGATTGATATCATTGAAGTTTTTCGTTTCTTCCCCACTTGTACGACGGAGATGGCCCTTTTACATCCTCCACGGAAGATTGCTTTATCTTATTTTTGCTAAGAAGAGTACAGAGAAAAAAGAGAAAAGAGGGAGAGAGAAAAAGCCCCCAGTAGGAAGGTTCCCTTCCTTATTTATAGTTCTGAAAACCCTGCTACGTTCTTGGGTCAGTATACTATAACCCGCTGATGTGGGACACAACTCAACATAGTTTATAGCCATATAAATACTTACAAATCCACAAATTTTAATTTCTTTTAAAAATTTATTATTCAAATTTTACCACATAAAACGAAACAGATGAAGCAATACTTCTTATCTTCCTAGAAGAAAGTAAATAGGAGTAAATTTGGGTTCATTTACCTCAACAAGGAATATCATAAACAGAGGCGTATCTAGGTTTCCGATAATATGGGTGCACTACTAAAAAGGGAGAAAAACTAATTAAGTGTTGAACCAAGTGCGTCATTCAACTTTAATGGAGCATGGTTGCCAATGCATAATACTGGACAAATTTTAGAAAATACGTACATAAAATATCTAATTTGACGGACGGACCATGGGTACACGTACCCCGTATTGCACCTATAGATACGCCCCGGTCATAAAGATGGTTGATTAATCATCCTTTACCAAAAATTTTATGTTGGTATAACGAGAGCGAAATACTAATTAAGTATCTAATATAATTATGTGAACAACTGTATTGTCTATAATACTTTAAATTCAGATCAAAATGATCATGCACTTCATAAAATATTCATATATACATTAATTATGAATTTCTCACCGGTCACAATTTATGAATGTGTTTAATGCGTAGCAATTAAGTGAATAAAAGGAAATTGTTACTGATTAATTTCTAAAAGGAACATGTCACACATGTCTCACTAGGGATGATTTAACCTCAGTTAAATGGACTTGCAAGGAAACTTCCAATACCGAATAGTTAAAAGCAAAAACAATATGGGCTCACTTGACGAGTTGACCTTTAAGTAGATGGTCCAAGAAGAGGAAGATGCAGATTCTTCACTAAAAAGAAAAGGAAGGAAATTTGCTACTGTAATTCTAAGTGTTGAGTCCTTTTTTTAGTTTCATCATCTCCATCGGATATTAATGCAATGGGTTACAAATGGAGGAAATTTCTCCATTGGTCCACCACAAGGCATTTATATACAGGCGATATAGGCAATAAGGCAATTGTCGTAACTCGTACGGAACCATTCCATTCTTATCACTAGGAATGTTCATAAAAATCCGAAAATCAAATCAAATCGATAAAAAATATTAATATGTTTTGGTTTGGTTTGGATTGATTTTGGTTTTGAAATTTAAAAACTGACCAAATTTGACTTAGTTTTAGTTTTAATTAAAAAAATCGAACCAAATCGAATATAGGAGTAGCTATTTTAAATTTATTATTACACCTATATATATATATATATATATATATATATATATTTTTACACAAAGTTTTAAATTTTGTATAGTAAATATTAGTCATTTGCACATATAGTTCAGTTCTTTACCTTTACATAGTTTAATTGGTAGTTTTCTTTTGTTAAGTATGAGAATCTATTTCATGATAAAAGTTGTATGGGTCATAATCCGATTCGACAACAATCAACAAGACTAATCATCCCTTTTAACTGATGTAAGCATAGTAAGTGTCATGATCATTATTAATTAAGGGAGCTTCCCGTATCCGCCTACAATGGTTATCAAGGTCACAACTCATACGATATGTCGGAAATAACCTCTTAACGTGGGCCCAACCCCAAAAAGGTCGATTCATACAATAATATCTGTAAATACCAAAGGAGAAGCCAGGGAAAAGGGGTTCCACTCTCTCCCTATGGGGACTCTAAAAATACAGAGTAAAATACAGAGTGAGAACCCAAGAGAAAAGGACAGAAAGATGGTAGATCAAATAAAACATGATTGTAAAGCTCTGAAACTCTCCATGGAGAGGCAGACTACTCTATTATCATGAGTAAAGATCACCGATATTTTCTGTTACTAGTATAAACATTCCCATTATCTTTTCCCTTGTTAGATTTTTGATATGTTACGACTTGCTATGATTGACCCTCCATTTACATTGATTTTTTTGAATTCATAAATGATCAGTAACATTTTGAGTCAAACAATTTGGTGTCGTATGTGGGGATTTCCTAGCAAGATCGCATAGCTCTTCCTGAAATCAGATACAAAAAGAAAACATCGAGGAAAGGGGAAATAACCCAATCAGAGCGATCCTGATTTAACTCGTCCACACGCAAGGACTCAGGCTATGTGCCCTCGACTCAAATTAAGCAACGAATGTTCAACGACAGTTGAACTGGGACTCAGGCCACGAGCCTTCGCCAAAATAATTCAACCATAGTCGAATCAGAACTCGTGCTATGTGACCTCGAGTCAAATTAATCAACCAATGTTCAACGACATTTGAACTGGGACTCAGGCCACGAGCCTTCACCAAAATAATTCAACCATAGTTGAATCAGAACTCGGGCTATGTGCCCTCGACTCAAATTAATCAACGAATGTTCAACGATAGTTGAACTGGGACTCAGGCCACGAGCCTTCGCCAAAATAATTCAACCATAGTTAAATCAGAACTCGGGCTATGTGCCCTCGACTCAAATTAATCAATGAATGTTCAATGACAGTTGAGCTGGGACTCAGTCCACGAGCCTTCACCGAAATAATTCAACCATAGTCGAATCAGAACTTGGGCTATGTGCCCTCGACTCAAATAAATCAATGAATGTTCAACGATAGTTGAAGTGGGACTCAGGCCACGAGCCTTCGCCAAAATAATACAACCTTAGTCGAATCAGAACTCGGGCTATGTGCCCTTGACTCAAATTAATCAACGAATGTTCACAGACAGTTGAACTGGGACTCATGCCACGAGCCTTCGCTGAAATAATTCAACCATAGTCGAATCAGAACTCGGGCTATGTGCCCTCGACTCAAATTAATCAACGAATATTCAATGAAAGTTGAATGGGACTCAAGCCACGAGTCTTCACCAAAATAATTCGACCATAGTTGAATCAGAACTCGGGCTATATGCCCTCGACTCAAATTTATCAACGAATGTTCAACGACAATTGAACTGAGACTTAGGCCACGAGCCTTCGCAGAAATAATTCAACCATAGTTGAATCAAAACTCGAGCTATGTGCCCTCGACTTAAATTATTCAACGAATGTTCAACGACAGTTGAACTAGGACTCAGGCCACGAGCCTTCGTCGAAATAATTCAACCATAGTCGAATCAGAACTCGGGCTATGTGCCCTCGACTCAAATTAATCAACGAATGTTCAACGATAGTTGAACTGGGACTCAGGCCACGAGCCTTCACCAAAATAATTCAACCATAGTCGAATCAGAACTCGAGTTATGTGCCCTCGACTCAAATTAATCAACGAATGTTCAACGACAGTTTAACTGGGACTCAGGCCACGAGCCTTCGCAGAAATAATTCAACCATAGTCGAATCAGAACTCGGGCTATGTGCCCTCGACTCAAATTAATCAACGAATGTTCAACGACAGTTGAACAGGGACTTAGGCCACGAGCCTTCGCCGAAATAATTCAACCATAGTCGAATCAGAACTCGGGCTATGTGCCCTCGACTCAAATTAATCAACGAATGTTCAATGACAGTTAAACTAGGACTCAGGCCACGAGCCTTCGCTGAAATAATTCAACCATAGTTGAATCAGAACTCGGGCTATGCGCCCTCGACCCAAATTAATCAACGAATGTTCAAAGACAGTTGAACTGGGACTTAGGTCACGAGCCTTCACCGAAATAATTCAACCATAGTTGAATCAGAACTTGGGCTATGTGCCCTCGACTCAAATTTATCAAAGAATCTTCAACGATAGTTGAAATGAGACTCAGGCTACGAGCCTTCACCGAAATAATTCAACCATAGTCGAATCAGAACTCGGGCTATGTGCCCTGGACTCAAATAAATCAACGAATGTTCAACGACAGTTGAACTGGGACTCAGGCCACGAGCCTTCGTCGAAATAATTTAACCATAGTGAAATCAAAACTCGGGCTATGTGCCCTCGAATCAAATTAATTAACGAATGTTCAACAACAGTTGAACTGGGACTTAGGCCACGAGCCTTCGCCGAAATAATTCAACCATAGTTGAATCAGAATTCGGGCTATGTGCCCTCGACTCAAATTAATCAACGAATGCTCAACGAGAGTTGAACTGGACACGAGCCTTCAGCGGAATAATTCAACCATAGTTGAATCAGAACTCGGGCTATGTGCCCAGACTCAAATTAATCAACGAATGTTCAAAGACAGTTGAACTGGGACTCAGGCCACGAGCCTTCGCCGGAATAATTCAACCATAGTTGAATCAGAACTCGGGCTATGTGCCCTCGACTCAATTAATCAACGAACGTTCAACGATAGTTGAACTGGGACTCAGGCCACGAGCCTTCGCCAAACTAATTCAACCATAGTTGAATCAGAACTCGGGCTATGCGCTCTCGACTCAAATTAATTGATGAATATTAAGCGACAGATGAATTGGGACTCAGGGTGTGAGCCTTCGCCGAACTAATTCTACCATAGTTAAATTAGAAATCGGGCCATGCGCCCTCGATTCGGACACACGCCACTACGATTAGCAATAACTGAACCGAGATCCAAGGCATGAATCTTCGCCGAATAATTTCAACTGAGGTCGAACTAAGATCCGGGTCGCCTACCTCCGCCGATAAATTGGCGAATAAACTAAGGCGCAAGGCAGACATCCATGCTACCCAGCAAAATACCCAGTTGCATCCCGAACGAGATTATAATGGGAATAAATCACCTTTAAGGTGACATATTGCCAGCCCCCCCCCCCCCCCCCAATATAAAAAGGGGGGAGGGGGAAGCACAAATGAAACAAGCAATAATTGAGCAGTACGAAATGGGGAGCTCCCTCTTGATTCAAAGGAACAATCACGGTCCACGCCCATCTACACCAAACCGAACATTATCCCAAAACAAAACAAAACAACAACAACAAAAAAAATAACGATATACGGCAACAACCGCTAGAAAGAAGGAGAGATCACTCTTTTTCACTGAGGACCATCCATACCGTCGCCCGCCCTAGACGCACCATCTTCTGCCCCGGCAGCTTCGCCACCCATTCCGCCTGTGCCATCGCTCGCAATTTCCACACCATTGCCGGCCCCCGCCATACTCCCGCCAGCACCATTATCAATACCAGGCGTTGCAGGGTCGAAACCATATTCCACGCGAGCCTCCCGCGCCCTCTGGTGTGCTCCCTCGTAAACCGCTTCGGAAATGATACCGGCCTCGAACATGTGCTTGTACACTTCCCGCTAGGCCTCGGCATAAACCCAAACCTCGCGGGAACCACCCATAAAAGCGGACTGCTCTTGGATGCGCATGTTCTCTTCCTCCAAAACCGCGATTTGTCATGTCGCATCCTGAGCGCTCCACTCTAGAACCCTAATCTGCTCTTCAAGGCTGCTCTCCCTGAAGGCAGCAGTAACTCTCACCAACGACAACTGGGAGTCTTTAGCACGGATAACACCCTGCAATTCGTTCGCCCGGGCAGAGGCCTCAGCCAACCTTCACTTCAAAGCGGACACTTCTCATTCCAGCGCAACAACCTTCCCACTCCATTCCGAGGTAACCTCCGTCACCTTGGTTAAGCACAAACGCTCACACTCTATCGAAGTCCTCCGCCCAACCTCGAGTTCATCATCCTTCCGATGCAGCTGATCCTCCAAGGCTCATATGCGACCGAGTGCTTGGTTTGCCTACAACTCCCTCCTCGCCAACACTTCAACTAACGCTCGGTTAAGAGGGTCAATCCTTATACGCTCACTCAGCTCCCTGCACTTGTTTCGGTAACGACGGCACTTGCCAAGAACGCGTAAAAGTACTCCATACCGAATATTGGCCTGACGAAGACTCTCCACCTGCAACAAAAATGCCTGCAAAACGAAGAACGAGAGGTAGGGCAGGGATACAAAAGCTTGTGAAAAGAGGGGAATAAATAGCAAACAAACAAGCGACCACCCTCGAATACGTACCCTCATCCCCATCACTGCTACCTCGTTCATCAAACCAACATTTGGCACCCCCCTCAACGATTCGTTCTTAACAGCAGAACACAACTGACCAAGCTGTGACACCAAAGCAGAGTCCAGCAGCAACAAATTCTCGTTCACAAGAATTTAAACAACACGCGGCCTCACGTCGGGATAGGCCGCCGCACTCATAATCCCATCACGAAACATGCGGACATCCTCAGAATCCAAGTCATAATCAAACGTAGAGCCCTCTCCCACCGCCGCCATCTCCGTCGAAGGAGTACTCGAGCCGCCAATATCCACGACCACCCGAGAAGGTTCCCCCAACTCGACCATATGGGTTGAAGACTGAGCAGTAGGGGCGGAACTTCCCTCTTGATCCTTCATTTTCTCCCGGCCTGTCGCCTAGAGTATGTGCCACGTCCGCATCCTCCCTTGCCCCAGAAGGGGAGAGGGGGGAGGGGGGAATCTACATTTATCACGATAGGAGGAACAGGTTGAACCGCCACTGACGGAGCTGGAGGGGAAATAATCTTACGCCTGACCAAAGGTCTATCTTCCTCATCACACGAAGACGAACCATCTCCAGGGCGAACGGTCCCCGACAGACCGTCGCTACAAAGCAAAGGACGTGAAGGGGACGATGCCGTTGAAGACTCAACCGATGCGGCCTTGGGCACCTGGCATGGCACGGTGCAGCAAAGAACCTGGCAATCGCACCAGGCCACCGAAAAGCCAATTGAGGGGCTCTGCCTCGGTACGCTCTCCCTGCAGACAAAGGACAAGGTCAGCCCCAGGATGTATTATATTCGAAATAAGCCACACACAGAGAATATAAACCTCTTACCTACAACCAGCCCCGACCATATTTCTTCCAAAAAAACAGCCACGATCGGACCCTCTTAGTGTGCAGAACCACGACTTCGAGCCACCCGCGCAGACCGGTGAACAAAGGCAGGGGCGACCTCTCTGCTACAGAAATGATAACGAAAATAATGATTGTCTAAACATAAGAAGAGGAAGAGAATCAATCCTACTACTTAAAAGGGACAACTTACGTCTGTAATTCCAAGTCTCCAGGAATCCCGGAGAGGGTGCCACCAGGTGCTCAGTCCGAATATAGAAAAATTGTTTAAACGGACGAGGCTAGACCTTGTCATGTAAAGCAGCCGTCAACCCCTTAGTACCACGCGTGATCATCCGAAGCATACTCCCATGCACTCGCTGAGGAGCGTATAGAGAAAGTATATGTTGGAGCATGACAGTCCTTCCGGCTAGCTTCGCAAACTTTAAAAACATCGCCAGAAGTTTGTATAGAGACGAGATGAGCTGGCCCGGGCACTTATTGTAGTATCGACAAAAGTCAACCAGCAAATTGGGGAGTGGGACCTTGAACCCCAGGCTAAGAGGGTGTGCGTAAAAATCACAGTACCCAGCATGGTCGGTATGGACCCTCTTCTCTGGTCGGGCGAGTACGATGTCAGCATGAGAAGGCACGAACCCATGTTCCCGTAGTTGAGTCATACCCACCTCCCCCATCAATGAGGCCTTATCCATCGAGTCATCCCCACCGTCGACGATGAAATCCATTTCCAGGCTCCCAGCCGCGGGAAGTATTTCGTCTACCAGCGGAATTCTCTCAGCTTCATTTTGCCCATCATCCCCCAGCACCGGAGACAGGCCTTCAATCACCGGAAGACTAACCGGCACCACCGTCAGAAGAATTTCACGGGAGGAAGAACCATCCATTGATCAGTTGCCTAAAGACTAAAGTAGGGTATCAGATTCAAAGAACAGAGAAGAACTCTTCGCAAAGAAGAAAGAATTCCAAAAGCTCACAAGAAATAAGAGCTGCAA
This sequence comes from Nicotiana noctiflora, assembly GCA_032618575.1. Taxonomy (NCBI): domain Eukaryota; kingdom Viridiplantae; phylum Streptophyta; class Magnoliopsida; order Solanales; family Solanaceae; genus Nicotiana; species Nicotiana noctiflora. Next base: position 19,050 of record JASVEL010009054.1, on the reverse strand, counting down.
AAATCTCACAAATAAACTAGAGAATGCCAGGAATCAAGTATCCCAAACCGTTTTATAGGCAACACAATCGATTTTCGAGAAAACCAACGGGTGCCACTAAATGCATAATCCAACTGTAAAAAATGGTCACGATTGAGGTCATAGAGTATTCGCCCGGTCACAAATGCTGCCTCGCTCATTACGGAAAAACGAATGATTTATCACCAAGGGCAGGTAAGATCCAATACCCTCAAAATTCGTATGGACTGTACGAATCATGATTCGCATTGCGGCGTACCAACTGCTCCTCTTCGCCAGTAATACTTGTATACGAAAGATCAGACCTGTGTTATGCGGGAGGAAAAGGAGAAGAGATGCCATGATTTTGACACAAGCAGTTGTCATTCCCCCTCTCGACCGAAAAAGGTCAATTCCTCGACCGCTAAAATCCGCTAATCAAGTTCAACCTCGAGGCGACCATGATAAGCGGAGGGACTAACTGTATGGGTCATAATCCGATTCGACAATAATCTACAAGACTAATCATCCCTTTTAGCTGACATAAGCATAGTAAGTGCCATGATCACTTTTAATTAAGGGAGCTTCCCGTATCCGCCTACAATGGTTATCAAGGTCACGACTCATACGATATGTCAGAAATAACCTCCTAACGTGGGCCCAACCCCAAGAAGGTCGATTCATACAACAATATCTATAAATACCAAAGGAAAAGCTAGGGAAATGGGTTCCACTCTCTCCCTATGAGGACTCTAAAAATACAGAGTGAGAACCCAAGAGAAAAGGACAGAAAGAGGGTAAATCAAATAAAACATGATTGTAAAGCTCTGAACCTCTCCATGGGGAGGCAGACTACTCTATTATCATGAATAAAGATCACCGATATTTTTTGTTACTAGTTTAAACATTCCCATTATCTTTTCCTTTGTTAGATTTTTGATATGTTACGACTTGCTATGATTGACCCTCCATTTACATTGATTGTTTTGAATTCATAAATGATGAGTAACATTTTGAGTCAAACAAAAGTAATATACGTTTAATTGAGTCCTTAAATTATTCATCACTATTTGATTCAATTATCATCAATATATCTTGGTAAATAATAGATTTCTGAAAGGGCAATTGATTTGATAGTGTTGTTGAAAATATGGTCACCAAAATATGTGTTTGGCAGTATATGTCTTATATTTAAGAAAAGACCGACAAATAACCGAAAACCGACATGAACCGAATCGAGAAAAAACCGACTTAATTGATTTGGTTTGGTTCTAATAGTTAAAAAATCGACTTACTTAATTTGATTTCTTTTTAGAGAAAAACCAATCTAAATCGAACCACAAACACCCCTACTTTTCTTTTTAGAGAAAAACCAATCTAAATCGACTTATCACCACCACCTACCTACCCTTTAATTATCTTTCTCCTACGTCAAATTTACGTGTTATTAACCATATCTCCTCATTTCACAACCACTTTAAAAGACAAGAGAAATTTCCTTTTCCATCTTACTTAGTGGGCGTTTGGACATAAGAATGGCAAAATTACAGGAAAAAAATGGCAAAAACTTTCAAGTGAAAAAAATATTTAAAAATTAAAATTGTATTTAAATATGACTATAATTTTGGTTTGATTTAAAACTTTTATAAGAGATTTGAGTTAAAATTTTGAAAAATAGTTTTTGGGAGTTTTTTAAATTTTTGAAACGTTCTAAATTTATCTTCAAGTGAAAATTGAAAATTTTATGGCCAAACATTGATTTTGGAAAAAAGTGAATTTTTTCGAAAAATAAAAATTTTCATTTGCCAAACGGGCTCTTAGTCCTTTTACCTTCATATTTCACGTGCTTGATAAAATTCTCTCAATTTCAGGTTGAATTTCCCTTTTTAGCTTTACAGTATTAATCATATTTTGTTAAAATTTTATTTCAACTTTTCCGTTAATATATCTCTTATAATCTTATTTGAGATGGGAAGTTCAATACTTCCAAACTGCTATTTTGAGAACAAGTCAATATAGACAATACTACTGATCTTGTGCTAGAAGATAAGGATCATTTACTTTGATAATGATACATGAATCTCATGTTTAACTTTGTTTTGTAGAGACGCACATCTACAGAAAGCAAAACAGAGTAGCTGATACGCTGGCAAAGAAATTTTTTGAATAAGTCTTTGTCTTTATCCGTTCTTACGATGTTTACATATTATTGTAATTTAAACAGACATTTTAGGAACTAAATTAACTAGATCTTTTGTGGGTTGTAGCTTAAGTTTAATTATACAAAACATTGCAACAATAGGTTCCATAGCGAACCCAGAAACGTCCCAAATGTAAGCCCCTGTTTAACTACTACTAATATAATATCCATTTTGACCATAAAAAAAAAAAAAAATTGATTTGTAGTATTATGATAAGCTTTGGTTATCATAAGTTTGGCAAGTTTCACTTCATACGTTACTCTACCTTTTTTTGTTTCGGTACGAATTTATGTATGTTTGAAAACTCATTAATCTTAACATGTTGTCTGTCCATGAGTCCATCCGCAATAAGTGCCAGTTTACTTTGAGCATACTCATTAAAAAAAATATTAACAACAACAATAATAACAATAATCCAGTATAATCACTTAGTGGGATCTGAGGAATAGTAGGTACGCAGACTTTAACCATATATTGGGGGAGAGAGAGAGGATGTTTCCAAATAGACCCTCGACATCCTTTCGTCCAAAAACTTCCTACATTGCTCTTAAGAAGACACAAACTCACAATCTCTCGGTTGGAAGTAAGGGTTGTTTACCATAAGAGTAACCCCTCTTGTCTTCATTAAGAAAATATTAACTTCTAGAAAAATATAGTTAGTGTGACTAAACAACCCTTAAATAAATATTGCCACTTAGTTAATATGAGGAATAAAAGACATTTCAGGGACACGTGCATAATAGTAATTTGGAAAATCAATTTAATTCTTTTTCTTGATTATATAAACGGATACTTATTTTGGACCAAAATAAGAAAGTCAATTGATCACTTAATGTGGACAATGTTAGGAAGTTTCTCCCACTTTTCCCATGATGTAAGCAATGATGCAATGGATGGTAGGTGAGGTAGGTGAGGTAGGTGAGATGGGAATATTGCAAATTGATCCTTCTTGATAGGTGAGATTTGCACTTTTGGTCCCTATCTCCAAACTATAAATACCCCCCTCCATTTCTTGTTTTAAACACACCAAAAACATTCAATAACTCAAGTATAAGAGTTAGAGAGAAAGAGAGAGTTTGTTTTTCTTTAGGAAGTTTTTTCTAAAGGGGGAGTGACAAAATAGTGAGTAAAATACTAGTCGGGTATTTTCGGGAAACACTTTTGTGTGCGCCACTATTTTGGGTAGAGCTCGAGAAATTGTTGTACCTCCAAACTATTGGAGAAGTCTCTCTTTGTAAGCCTACTAAAAGTTTTAGTGGAAGTTGGTGCCGGGTTTGTGGACGTAGCCTAAACGTTTTAGGTGAACCACGTTAAATTCTTTGTGTCATTTATTTTTCGTTGATCATTTATTTTTCCCGTTGTGAAGAAGTGTTTAGTGCCACCGGGTCCTAACAAGTGGTATCAAAGCTTTGGTTAGAATACTATTCATACGTACGGTACTATTCATACGTACGGATACTATTCATCCATACGGGCACTATTCATACCTACGGTTACTATTCACCATCGGAAATATGGAGGCAAGGACAAGCAAGATGGTCAACTTGAACGGCACAAATTACCACTTATGGAGAAACAAGATGAAGGATCTCCTGTTCGTGACGAAGATGCACCTGCCGGTGTTCAGTGCTCAGAAACCTGAAGACAAGTCAGATGAGGACTGGAAATTTGAGCACAACCAAGTGTGCGGCTATATACGGCAATTTGTTGAAGATAATGTGTACAACCACATTTCTGGTGTGACACATGCAAGGTCGTTATGGAACAAGCTCGAGGAGTTGTATGCCTCTAAAACAGGTAACAACAAATTATTTTACTTGACAAAATTAATGCAAGTAAAATATGTAGAAGGGACAACTGTGGCAGATCACCTTAATGAAATACAAGGGATTGTCGACCAGTTGTCGGGAATGGGCATAAAGTTCGATGACGAGGTACTTGCTCTTATGGTGCTGGCAACACTCCCAGAGTCATGGGAAACCTTGAAGGTTTCAATCACCAATTCTGCACCCAACGGTGTGGTAAACATGGAGACAATCAAGAGTGGCATTCTAAATGAAGAAATGAGACGCCGATCACAAGGATCATCTTCTTCATCAGAGGTGTTGGCTGTTACGACCAGGGGGAGAAGTCAAAACAAGGGCCAGAGTAACAGAGATAAGAGCAGAGGTAGATCCAACAAATTTGCACACGTTGAGTGCCATTACTGCAAAAAGAAGGGCCATATCAAAAGATTTTGCCGACAGTTCCAAAATGACCAGAAGAAGAACAAAGGCAAAAAGGAGAAACCCGAAGAAAGCAGTGATGATGAAGCGAACTCCTTTGGTGAGTTTAACATTGTCTACGATGACGACATTATCAATCTGACAACCCAAGAGACGACATGGGTGATTGATAGTGGAGCTACCATTCATGCAATGCCACGGAGAGAACTCTTCTCATCTTACACACCTGGAGACTTCGGTCGTGTAAAAATGGGAAATGCCAATTTCTCAACAGTTGTAGGCAAAGGAGATGTTTGCCTAGAGACTATGAATGGGATGAAGCTACTTTTAAGAGATGTCGGGCATGTTCCAGATATGCGCCTGAATCTGATCTCCGTAGGCAAGCTTGATGAGGAAGGCTACTGCAATACCTTTCATAATGGCCAATGGAAGCTCACGAAAGGCTCATTGGTGGTGGCGCGAGGCACGAAGCAGTCAAAGTTGTATGTGACCCAGGCGAGCATCTCCCAAAAAGTTATAAATGTTGCGGAGAATGATAGCAATACCAAGTTGTGGCATAGACGTCTTGGCCACATGAGTGAAAAGTCAATGGCGCGTTTGGTGAAGAAGAACGCCTTACCGGGTCTAAACCAGATCCAGTTGAAGAAGTGTGCTGACTGTTTAGCTGGGAAACAAAACAGAGTTTCATTCAAAAGATTCCCTCCTTCCAGAAAGCAAGACGTGTTGGATCTGGTACACTCAGATGTATGCGGGCCTTTCAAGAAGTCCCTCGGTGGTGCCCAATATTTCGTGACCTTTATTGATGATCATTCACGAAAGACATGGGTATACACGCTGAAGACCAAGGATCGAGTGTTTCAAGTTTTCAAACAATTTCTGACCTTGGTGGAAAGAGAGACTGGTAAGAAGTTGAAGTGCATCCGGATAGACAATGGCGGTGAATACCAGGGTCAATTTGATGCTTATTGTAAAGAGCATGGTATTCGACATCAGTTCACACCTCCTAAAACTCCACAGTTGAATGGCTTGGCTGAGAGGATGAACAGAACTTTGATCGAGAGAACCAGATGTTTACTCTCTCATTCAAAGTTACCAAAGTGTCACGACCCCAAATCCGGTCGTGATGGCGCCCAGCACATTGCTAAGCCAGCCTGACCAATCAACATCAACAACGGAGCTAGAAGCTCTCTTTAACCCATTTAAGCATTTCAAAATATGAAACAATAATAATACTTATAACGAAAAACGGGGAAACCAAGTCCCAATTATACTAACTCCCATAGACCGAAGGGTCAAGAGTCATGAGCCTCTACTGAACATGAGTGTATAAAGGTTTAATAAAATACCAAGTGCGGAAAGAAATGTCAACACAAAATCAAAAGACAGTAGGAAGGAATATCGGGTCCTGCGGACTCTGCAGCTACCTCGAATATCCACAAACGTCGCCTCGCACAGTATGAATACAGTGGCTTGTTTAGCTACCACGAGTAGGCGCCATCACGATCCTGATGTTGGGGGAAAATCCAGGTCGTGACAAGCGCAGATAAGAAATCCGCAATAAAACACTATGTAAAGCTGTAATCAAATACCCTGTCTTAGAATCAACATCAACTGTACCTATTCCAACAAGTACCAGCAAAATAGTATAACAACTATCAGATGTAGCTAAATGCAATGCAATGCATGATATCACCGCTACGGCGCGTAGCTCGATCCAATTTGGGTACCCGTGCTCAGTGTAGGGGTTTAGACTCCGGAGGAGCTCCTACAGCCCAAGCACAATATTACTGCGGCGTGCAGTCCAATCCAACATATATACCGCTGCGGCGCGCAGCCCGATCCACTACTAGTCAGCTAATATGCAGATACAGCCTCGCAGGCTCAAAAGTAGTTTTTGAAAACTCTTTTATCATTTTTCAGTTGGAAAACAGTAATATCAAGTTCCAGAGATTGGAATTCGCATAATAACAAAAATAGCTGCGGACTAGTAGTAAACTAGCATGTCTATGTGATAAGACAATGATAACGATCCTCGCGGGATCCAATATCTGGCTCACGGCCCACATGTATAATCAACCGCCCGAGAAGGGGGTTCCTCGGCTCAAGAGTGGCCATTATCACAATATATATATATACAACCATCCGAGAAGGAGGTTCGACGGCTCTAGAATAACCAATAATATAATATCAACAGGTTGGACTAATATGTAGTCTCCAGTTCATGATCGACCCCGCACTCTCAAGAGTGTGCGTGTCTCGCCGCTATACAGCGTCACAAAGTGGTATACCGGGGTTTCGAACCCGCCGGTCATCACCCACATCTATTACTCACCTCAATACAGCGCGACGACTATTCCGCAATGCCCTTGCCACGAGAATCAAGCTCCGCACGCGTAGAATCTGATCAAATAGAGTAGAAATACAACAAATTAGGCCAATGGGACGACACCCAATCAATACAACTCAATTTACATCAAAATTCCCAAAGTTGTCAAAACCCGACTTTCGGTACGCTTGTCGAAAATTTACGAAATTCACATTTCTGGAACCCTCGACTCAATACGAGTCTAAGCATATCAATTTTACCAAAATCGGACTCCATTTGCCCGTTCAAAACCTTGATTTTCTAAAGTCCAAGACTAGGGCTAAATCCTCCATAATTACCCCAAATTCTTCCATTTTCATGATATAATTGCATGATATTATCAATAATAATCATAATACGAGTTCATAGTTGATTACCCGATGATTTCCCTTGATTTCCTCCTCAAAATCGCCCAAAATCGCCCTTAAGCCGAGACCCCCAAATGTTAAAATGTTTCGGAAATTTTTCTAACTTCTGATACACTTACTTACAGAGCGATTTTCGCTTCCGCGGAACATTTTCCGCTTCTATGCTTCCGTATCCGCGACCAAAGGGTCGATTCCGCGGTTCCGGGCCTAGCCGGCCACTTCCGCTTCGCGAACCAAGGGCCGCTAGCGGTCCCGCTCGCGAAGAAGCTTCCGCCTCGCGGAAAAATCCGCCTCGCGCGTCGCCTGACCGCTTCGCGGTTTCGCCCCAGCCGAGAAACGTCCGCTCTGCGGACCATGCCCCAATTGCCCTCGTCCGCTCCCGCGATCATTGGGTCGCACCAGCGACCCCGCTCAGCGGAAAGGCGTCCGCTTCGGCGAAAACCCGCTCCCGCGCTCCCATATCCGCTTCCGCGGACTCGCTCCTGCGACCAAAATTCCGCAGGAGCGAAAATGACAGAACCGGACTCTTCAACCTGCAATTTCCTTGATTTTCTTCCGTTTAACCATCCGAAAACACCCCGAGGCCCCCGGACCTCATCCAAACACACCAACACATCTTAATACCTTATTCGAACTTGCTCAAATCCTCAAAACACGTCTAACAACATCAAAACCCATAATTCGCATCGAATTCAAGCCTAAATTCCTTAAAACATTCCAAATTGCACATTCAATCAAAAACCCGACCAAACGACGTCCGAATGACCTGAAATTTTGCAGGCACATCCAAAATCACCTAACGAAGCTATTGCAACTGTCGGAATTCCATTCCGACTCCCGGATCAAAATCTCACCTACCGTTCGGATTTCGCCAAAATTCAACCTTAGCCAATTCAAGCCTATTTCTACACCGGGCCTCCAAATTCAATTCCGATCGCTCCCCTAAGTCACAAATCACCTCCCGGAACTATCCGAATCATCAGAATCCGATTCCGAGTACTCTAACTCAATAGTCAACTCTTGGTTGACTTTTCATATTCAAGCTTTCTTCAAACATGCTATTTGTTTCATTTTCAATCCAAATCACTCCTAACTCACCCGATATACTCTAATACTGTTTTAAAAGCATAATATATGTAAATGCAAGGTAACTGGGTGGTAATTCCCGTAACGACGGGCCGGGTCGTTACATTCTCCCCAACTTAAACAAACGCTCGTCCGCGAGCGGGTTAAGAAACATACCTGGAGCATCAAATAAGTGTGGATATCTGCTCCGCAATTCCTGCTCGGTCTCCCAAGTTGCTTCCTCCACGGGACGACCTCTCCACCGCACTTTCACTGAAGCTATATCCTTAGATCTCAGCTTACGAACCTGTCGACCCAAAATGGCTACTGGTTCCACATCATAAGTCAAATCCTCATCTAGCTGTATCGTGCCGAAGTCCAACACATGAGACGGGTCTCCGACATACTTCCGGAGCATAGATACATGGAACACCGGGTGAACTCCCGACAAACTGGGTGGCAAAGCAAGCATATAAGCCACCTCCCCAACTTTCCTAAGCACCTCAAAAGGTCCAATAAACCTCGGGCTCAACTTCCCTTTCTTTCCAAACCTCATAACACCCTTCATAGGCGAAACTTTCAGCAACACCTTCTCACCTACTGAATAAGACACATCTCGGACCTTCCGGTCCGCATAACTCTTCTAACGCGACTGAGCTGTGCGAAGTCTCTCCTGAATCACCTTCACCTTGTCTAAGGCATCTTGGACTAACTCTGTCCCTAACAACCTAGCCTCGCCGGGCTCGAACCAACCAACCGGAGACCTACACCGCCTCCCATATAAAGCTTCATACGGCGCCATCTGAATGCTGGACTGATAGCTATTATTATAAGCAAACTCCGCCAAAGGCAAATAATCAGCCCATGAACCACCAAAATCAATGACACAAGCACGCAACATGTCCTCCAATATTTGAATAGTACGCTCAGACTGCCCATCCGTCTGTGGATGAAATGCTTGTGCTCAGCTCCACCTGTGAACCCAACTCTCGCTGAAATGTCCTCCAGAACTGAGATGTGAACTGGGTACCTCTGTCCGATATAATGGAAATAGGAACTCCATGCAATCTCACTATCTCACGGATGAATATCTCTGCCAACCGCTCTGAGGTATAGGTAGTACACACTGGGATGAAGTGAGCTGACTTAGTCAACCTATCCACAATCACCCAAACTGAATCAAACTTCCTCGCTGTCCGAGGGAGTCCACTAACAAAGTCCATAGTTATTCTTTCCCACTTCCACTCCGGAATATCAATACGTTGGAATACACCACCAGGTCTCTGATGCTCATACTTGACCTGCTGACAGTTTAGACACCGAGCCACATGGCTCACAATATCTTTCTTCATCTTTCTCCACCAGTAATGCCGCTTCAAATCCTGGTACATCTTCGCGGCTCCTGGATGAATAGAATACCGCGAGCTATGGGCTTCCTCCAGTATCAATTCACGAAGGCCGTCAACATTGGGCACGCATATCCGGCCCTGCATCCGCAACACACCATCACTATCAATAGTGACATCCCTAACATCATCATGCTGAACTCTGTCCTTAAGGACAAGTAAGTGTGGATCATCATACTGGCGCTCTCGAATACGATCATATAAAGAAGAACGAGCTACTACATAAGCCATCACCCGATTGGGCTCAGAAATATCCAGCCTTACCATCTGGTTAGCTAACGCCTGAACATCAACTGCTAGGGGTCTCTCCCCAACTGGAATATACGCCAAACTACCCATACTAATAGCCTTCCGGCTCAATGCATCAGCTACTACATTGGCTTTCCCGGGATGATACAAAATAGTAATATCATAGTCTTTAAGCAACTCAAGCCATCTCCGCTGCCTCAAATTTAGATCTTTCTGCTTAAACAAATGCTGAAGGCTGCGGTGGTCTGTATATACATCACAAGATACACCATATAGATAATGCCTCCAAATCTTCAAGGCATGAACGATAGCAGCTAATTCCAAATCGTGAACAGGGTAGTTTTTCTCGTGGGGCTTCAACTGACGAGAAGCATAAGCAATGACCCTACCCTCCCGCATCAACACACAACCAATGCCCACTCCTGAGGCATCACAATATACGTAAAAGAATCTAAAGCTGACGGTAATATCAAGACCGGTGCCGTGGTCAATGCTGTCTTGAGCTTCTCGAAAGCTCTCCTCGCACTCCTCGGACCATAAGAAAGGAACACCCTTCCGAGTCAATCTAGTCGAGGGTGAAGCAATGAAGAGAACCCCCGAACAAATCGGCGATAATACCCCGCCAATCCCGGAAAGCTACGGATCTCGATGGACCGAGGTCGGTCCGGGCCAACGCCGCACTCGCCTCGACCTTCCTCGGATCTACTCGAATACCATCACAGGACACCACGTGCCCTAAGAATGCCACGGACTCAAGCCGAACTCACATTTGGAGAACTTGGCATACGAGCTTCTCCTCTCTCAATCTCTCGCAACACAATACTCGAGTGCCGAGCATGCTCCTCCCGGCCACGAGAGTAGACAAGTATGTCATCAATGAATACGATCACAAATGAATCAAGATACGGCTTGAATACACTGTTCATCAGATGCATAAATGCTGCTGGGGCGTTGGTCAGCCCAAAAGACATCACAAGGAACTCATAGTGACCATATCCGGTCCGGAATGCCGTCTTCATAATGTCGGACTCTCTAATCTTCAGCTGATGGTAGCCCGAACGAAGATCAATCTTCGAGAACACCCTAGCTCCCCGGAGCTGATCAAACAAATAATCAATACGAGGCAGAGGATACTTATTCTTCACTCTGTTGCTTTGTTTAGCCGCCTATAGTCAATACACATCCTCATAGATCCGTCCTTCTTCTAAACAAACAGGACTGGTGCAACCCACGGCGACACACTCGGCCGAATAAACCCCTTATCTAGGAGTTCTTGGAGCTGCTCCTTCAATTCCTTCAACTCAGTCGGTGCCATCCGATACGGAGGAATAGAAATAGGCTGAGTACCTGGCACCAAATCGATACCAAAATCAATATCCTTGTCCGGCGGCATGCCCGGCAGGTCTGAGGGGAATACATCTGGGAAGTCCCTCACAACAGGTACGGAATCAATGCTAGGAGACTCGGCTCCCACATCTCTCACAAAAGCTAAGTACGATAAACACCCTTTTTCAACCATCTTCTGAGCCTTTAAGAACGAAATAACACGGCTAGGGACGAAATCAGTCGAACCCCGCCACTCGATCTGAGAAATACCAGGAATGGCCAACGTAACTGTCTTAGCATGACAGTCCAATATAGCATGGTACGGAGACAACCGGTCCATACCCAATATAACATCAAAGTCCACCATGCCCAACAATAGCAAATCTGCCTGGGTCTCCAGACCCCCAATAGATATAACACAGGATCTATAGACATGATCCACAACAATCGTATCACCCACGGGGGTGGATACATGAACAAGTAAATCAAGAATACCACGAGTCGCACTCAAATGATGTGCAAAATAAGAGGACACGTAAGAATATGTGGACCCTGGATCAAATAGAACGAGGCATCTCTGTGACGGACGGAAATGATACCCGTAATCACGGCGTCGGAGGCAACCGCATCACGCGCAGTCGCGAAGTGCATAGAACCGTGCCTGACCTCCACCGGATCTCTCCTCGCCCCCGGGGCGACCACGAGAAGACCGACCTCCACCTCTACTAGACCGAGATGGTGCTGAAGAGGAGGGCTGATCCCTCTGCTGAGTCCCGCCCCTACGTAGTCGAGGGCAATGTCTCCTCATGTGGCCAAACTCACCACATTCATAACATGCACCTGGTGCTGGGAGAAGTAGGTGCTGCACTGTGGGCTGGGAGGGCACCAAGCGATGACCGACCCTGCTGAAACCCCCGTCGACCACGACCATGAGAACCTCCGCTCTGCTCGGGCGGCCCGAATGAAAAGGTCTAGATGAGCGACCTCTCCTCTGCCGGGAATGCCCTCCAGATGGAGCACCACCGAAACCGCCGAACCACGAGGCCTCTCGGCCTCCCGCTCCTCTCTCTCTCGGCGACGATCCGCCTCGATGGAGCGTGCCATATCGGCAACCTGCTCAAACGATGATGATAGAACTCGCTCGCCGGTCATAAGAATACGGATAGAGTAGTTGAGGCCATCAATGAACCTCCCGATCCTCTCCCTATCATTAGGGATCATCCATGTGGCATGCCTAGCCAACCGTGTGAATCCGAGCTCATACTGGGTCACAGACATGTCGCCCTGAATCAACCACTCGAACTGGCGACGTAACTCCTCGCGACGAGACCGAGGTACATATTTCTCTAGAAAGAGAGTAGAGAACTGCTGCCATGTGAGAGGTGTTGCTCTTGCAAGCCTACGCCTCTCAAACTCCTCCCACCAATCAAATGCGGGACCGGTGAACTGAAATGTAGTAAATGAAACTCCGCTGGACTCGAGAATACCAGCCGTACGCAGCATCTTCTGACATTTATCCAAGAAACCCCGGGCATCCTCGCCCTCAACGCCACTAAAATGGGGTGGGTGAAGTCTACCAAACCTCTCGAGACGACGCTCCTCATCGTCGGGCATAACTCGAACCATATGCTCTGGAGCTGGAGCTCGGTGCGGCTGGAGGAATAACCGGTGCAACCACCGAGCGGGGACAACCTTCGGCATCCGAAGTCCCCGAACAACCGGATCGGGTGTGCGAGCTGCAGGGTCTGCTGACCACCCCCTGTCTGAGATGTCGCTACGGTGGCGGTAGCCGAAACTACCCGAGCCAAACCGGAACACACCGATAATATCCGGGCAAGAGTTTCCTGAAGACGAGGAATAGCAATAGATATAGTCCGGCCTCGAACCGGGACTGCCGGAGCATCAACTACCGGGGTTGCTCCGAACCGGTACAACGAGCGGGTCGACTGGCACCGCTCGCCGCCCTACCTCTAACTCTAGTACGACCGCGCCCACGGCCTCTAACAGGTGGCAATGGAGGTCGTCCACCTCGTCATGATGCTCGCGTTCTCGCCATCTGCGAGAGAATAGATTATAGAAATTTAGTTCTCAGAACAATAAGATCGCACGACGGAGTTCAAGAAAAGTGAAGTTTTCCTAAAGGTTCGCAGCCTCCCGAGGATAAGTACAGGTGTCCCCGTACCGATCCACAAGACTCTACTAACCGGCTCAAGACTCATGAGGCCTAGTAACCTAGGCTCTGATACCAACTTGTCACGACCCCAAATCCGGTCGTGATGGCGCCCAGCACATTGCTAAGCCAGCCTGACCAATCAACATCAACAACGGAGCTAGAAGCTCTCTTTAACCCATTTAAGCATTTCAAAATATGAAACAATAATAATACTTATAACGAAAAACGGGGAAACCAAGTCCCAATTATACTAACTCCCATAGACCGAAGGGTCAAGAGTCATGAGCCTCTACTGAACATGAGTGTATAAAGGTTTAATAAAATACCAAGTGCGGAAAGAAATGTCAACACAAAATCAAAAGACAGTAGGAAGGAATATCGGGTCCTGCGGACTCTGCATCTACCTCGAATATCCACAAACGTCGCCTCGCACAGCTACTGGATCACTGCTGAGAGGTACTTGGATCTGCACACAAGGTGCAGGGAGTAAAATGAGTACTGCCAGACTCAGTGGTAATAAACAAGGGTAAGACAGCGCAGATAAGAAATCCGCAATAAAACACTATGTAAAGCTATAATCGGCTACCCTGTCATAGAATCAATCTTCATTGTACCTGTTCTAACAAATACCAATAAATAGCATAACAGCTAGCAGATGTAGCTAAATGCAATGCAATGCATGATATGACCGCTACGGCGTGTAGCTCGACTCCAATTTTGGGTACCCGTGCTCACTGTGGGGGTTCAGACTCCGGAGGGGCTCCTACAGCCCAAGCACATCTCATAGAGATATTCCTGCGGCGTGCAGTCCGATCCAACATATATCTTGCTGCGGCGTGCAGCCCGATCCACTACTAGTCAGCTAATATGCAGATACAGCCTCGCAGGCTCAAAAGTAGTTTTTGAAAACTCTTTTATCATTTTTCAGTTGGAAAACAGTAATATCAAGTTCCAGAGATTGGAATTAGCATAATAACAAAAATATCTGCGGACTAGTAGTAAACTAGCATGTCTATATGATAAGACAATGATAACGATCCTCGCGGGATCCAATAACTGGCTCACGGCCCACATGTATAATCAACCGCCCGAGAAGGGGGTTCCTCGGCTCAAGAGTGGCCATTATCACAATATATATATATACAACCATCCGAGAAGGAGGTTCGACGGCTCTAGAATAACCAATAATATAATATCAACAGGTTGGACTAATATGTAGTCTCCAGAGTTCATGATCGACCCCGCACTCTCAAGAGTGTGCGTGTCTCGCCGCTATACAGCGTCACAAAGTGGTATACCGGGGTTTCGAACCCGCTGGTCATCACCCACATCTATTACTCACCTCAATACGACGCGACGACTATTCCGCAATGCCCTTGCCACGAGAATCAAGCTCCGCACGCGTAGAATCTGATCAAATACAGTAGAAATACAACAAATTAGGCCAATGGGACGACACCCAATCAATACAACTCAATTTACATCAAAATTCCCAAAGTTGTCAAAACCCGAGCCCCGGGCCCACATTCCGAAAATTTACGAAATTCACATTTCCGGAACCCTCGACTCAATACGAGTCTAAGCATATCAATTTTACCAAAATCGGACTCCATTTGCCCGTTCAAAACCTTGATTTTCTAAAGTCCAAGACTAGGGCTAAATCCTCCATAATTACCCCAAATTCTTCCATTTTCATGATATAATTGCATGATATTATCAATAATAATCATAATACGAGTTCATAGTTGATTACCTGATGATTTCCCTTGATTTCCTCCTCAAAATCGCCCAAAATCGCCCTTAAGCCGAGACCCCCAAATGTTAAAATGTTTCTGAAATTTTCTAACTTCTGATACACTTACTTACAGCGATTTTCGCTTCTGCGGAACATTTTCCGCTTCTATGCTTCCGTATCTGCGACCAAAGGGTCGCTTCTGCGGTTCCAGGCCTAGCCGGCCACTTCCGCTTCTGCGAACCAAGGGCCGCTTAAGCGGTCCCGCTTCTGCGAAGAAGCTTCCGCTTCTGCGGAAAAATCCGCCTCTGCGCGTCCTTGACCGCTTCTGCGGTTTCGCCCAAGCGGAGAAACGTCCGCTTCTGCGGACCATGCCCCAATTGCCCTCGTCCGCTTCTGCGATCATTGGGTCGTACCAGCGACCCCGCTTCAGCGGAAAGGCGTCCGCTTCTGCGAAACACCCGCTCCTGCGCTCCCATATCCGCTTCTGCGGACTCGCTCCTGCGACCAAAATTCCGCAGGAGCGAAAATGACAGAACCAGACTCTTCAACCTGCAATTTCCTTGATTTTCTTCCGTTTAACCATCCGAAAACACCCCGAGGCCCCCGGGACCTCATCCAAACACACCAACACATCTTAATACCTTATTCGAACTTGCTCAAATCCTCAAAACACGTCTAACAACATCAAAACCCATAATTCGCATCGAATTCAAGCCTAAATTCCTTAAAACATTCCAAATTGCACATTCAATCAAAAACCCGACCAAACGACGTCCGAATGACCTGAAATTTTGCAGGCACATCCAAAATCACCTAACGAAGCTACTGCAATTGTCGGAATTCCATTCCGACCCCCGGATCAAAATCTCACCTACCGTTCGGATTTCGCCAAAATTCAACCTTAGCCAATTCAAGCCTATTTCTACACCGGGCCTCCAATTTCAATTCCGATCGCTCCCCTAAGTCACAAATCACCTCCCGGAACTATCCGAATCATCAGAATCCGATTCCGAGTACTCTAACTCAATAGTCAACTCTTGGTTGACTTTTCATATTCAAGCTTTCTTCAAACATGCTATTTGTTTCATTTTCAATCCAAATCACTCCTAACTCACCCGATATACTCTAATACTGTTTTAAAAGCATAATATATGTAAATGCAAGGTAACGGGGTGGTAATTCCCGTAACGACGGCCCGGGTCGTTACATTCTCCCCAACTTAAACAACCTATGTGCTAAACCATTCACCCTGTGTCCCTCTTCAGTACGAGGCTCCAGAAAAGATTTGGTCAGGAAGAGGTATCTCTTATGATCAATTGCGGGTATTTGGCTGCAAAGCCTATGTCCATGTTCCGAAGGATGAAAGGAGCAAACTTGATGTCAAGACAAGGGAGTGTGTATTCATCGGCTATGGTCAAGACATGTTTGGCTATAAGTTCTATGATCCGGTGCAGAAGAAGCTCGTCAAGAGTCGAGATGTTGTGTTCGTTGAGGACCAAACAATTGAAGACATTGACAAAGTAGAGAAGTCCACTGATGATTCTGCTGAGTTTGAGTTGCCTCCAACAATGGTGCCGAGACAAGTTGGAGACGATGTTCGGGATAATCAACCTGAAGCCCCTGATCTTCCAAATGAAGATGAACCAGCAGATGCTGAAGGTAACGAGGATAATGGTGATGATGATGTAGACGAGGATGATCAACCTCAACCACCAACCCTCAATAACCCTCCTTATCACACAAGATCCGGAAGAGTTGTGCAACAGTCTACCAGATATTCTCCACATGAGTATGTGTTACTCACTGACGGGGGAGAACCCGACAGTTTTGAAGAAGCTGTTGATGATGAACATAAGGAGAAGTGGATAGAAGCCATGCAAGACGAGATGAAATCCTTGCATGAGAACAAGACGTTTGAGTTGGTGAAGTTGCCGAAAGGCAAGAGAGCTTTGAAGAATAAATGGGTGTTCAAGATCAAGCATGATGAAAACAGTTCCCGTCCGAGATTCAAAGCAAGATTGGTCGTCAAAGGTTTCAATCAAAGGAAAGGTATAGACTTTGATGAAATATTCTCACCGGTTGTGAAAATGACCTCAATACGCACGGTGCTGGGATTAGTAGCAAGCCTCAACCTGGAGGTTGAGCAGATGGATGTGAAAACCGCCTTCCTACACGGTGATTTGGAAGAGGAGATATACATGGAGCAACCAGACGGTTTCCAGCAAAAGGGGAAAGAGGACTGCGTTTGTAGATTGAGGAAAAGCCTCTATGGCTTAAAAAAGGCACCAAGGCAGTGGTACAAGAAGTTCGAGTCGGTGATGGGGCAACACGGCTACAAGAAGACAACTTCGGACCATTGTGTGTTCGTTCAGAAGTTTTCTGACGATGATTTTATCATCCTATTGCTCTATGTGGATGATATGTTGATTGTTGGCCGGAATGTTTCCAGAATTAATAGCTTGAAAGAGCAACTAAGCAAGTTCTTCGCCATGAAAGACTTGGGGCCAGCAAAACAGATCCTTGGGATGAGGATTATGCGATACTGAGAAGCCAAGAAGTTATGGTTGTCTCAGGAGAAGTACATCGAGAAGGTACTTCAACGGTTCAACATGGAGAAAACTAAAGCAGTTAGTTGTCCTCTTGCTAACCACTTTAGATTAAGCACCAAGCAAAGCCCGTCAACAGATGATGAGAGAAGAAAGATGGAGCGGATTCCATATGCTTCAACAGTAGGAAGTTTGATGTATGCCATGGTTTGTACACGGCCAGATATTGCTCACGCTGTAGGAGTGGTAAGTAGATTTCTTTCTAATCCAGGAAAGGAACATTGGGATGCTGTTAAGTGGATTCTCAAGTATCTTCGAGGAACCTCCAAACTATGCTTGTGTTTTGGAGAAGACAACCCTGTGTTGGTTGGCTATACTGATGCAGATATGGCCGGAGATGTTGATTCTAGAAAATCAACTTCAGGATACTTGATTAATTTTTCAGGGGGAGCTGTGTCATGGCAATCAAAGTTGCAAAAATGTGTTGCACTATCAACTACTGAAGCTGAATTCATTGCAGCAACGGAAGCTTGCAAAGAACTGCCGTGGATGAAGAAGTTCTTAACTGAACTTGGATTTTCGCAAGACGGTTATCAGCTATTTTGTGATAGTCAAAGTGCTATCCACCTTGCGAAGAATGCCTCATTCCATTCCAGATCCAAGCATATTGATGTTAGATATAATTGGATCGGGGATGTGTTAGAGAAGAAGATGTTGCGGCTAGAAAAGATCCATACAGATGAAAACGGATCAGACATGTTGACCAAAACTGTACCAAAGGGTAAATTTGAGTTCTGTAGAAAAGCTGCAGGGATAGGGGATTCTCCAAGTAGTCGGAAGGGGGAGAATTGTTAGGAAGTTTCCTCCCACTTTTCCCATGATGTAAGCAATGATGCAATGGATGGTAGGTGAGGTAGGTGAGATGGGAATATTGCAAATTGATCCTTCTTGATAGGTGAGATTTGCACTTTTGGTCCCTATCTCCAAACTATAAATACCCCCCTCCATTTCTTGTTTTAAACACACCAAAAACATTCAATAACTCAAGTATAAAAGTTAGAGAGAAAGAGAGAGTTTGTTTTTCTTTAGGAAGTTTTTTCTAAAGGGGGAGTGACAAAATAGTGAGTAAAATACTAGTCGGGTATTTTCGGGAAACACTTTTGTGTGCGCCACTATTTTGGGTAGAGCTCGGGGAATTGTTGTACCTCCAAATTATTGGAGAAGTCTCTCTTTGTAAGCCTACTAAAAGTTTTAGTGGAAGTTGGTGCCGGGTTTGTGGACGTAGCTTAAACGTTTTAGGTGAACCACGTTAAATTCTTTGTGTCATTTATTTTTCGTTGATCATTTATTTTTCCCGCTGTGAAGAAGTGTTTAGTGCCACCGGGTCCTAACAA